>CM076676.1:46022608-46622608 GCA_038501925.1 Xenopus petersii | reverse complement strand
GACCTTGAAAAGTAGGAAAACTGGTTCAGCACCGCTTCTGACTCTACAGTTTCTCATGGCCACCTGCATGTTTAGTGGCAAAGCTAAAATCTCCATCAAAGATGCCATGCAGGACCAGGGAGTCCACTTAACTACCTTGCTGTCTTCTGGACAAGTAGTGAGAGCAATACACCTTGCACCCCATTGCATTGCATTCCACTGCAACAGAAATTCAGCTCTTTTTCAAGACAACAGGATTGCCTTGTAACAGAGCAGAAAAGCATGTGCAATCACAGTTATTTCATTAACATCAGTAGGTATATGTACAGCACTTACTGATGGTTAACTGCTTTTTGTGCTGCTAAACACCAATTTAATCCCCCTCCACCTTCTCCTATTAGTTGATCATTGGGCTTCACTCATTGGTGGGATGAAGGCTTTTATATTGGGGGTTATGAAATAAAAGACACTTGAAGGCCTATTTATCAACAGTCTCATTTTTCTGGTTTTAAAAACTTTTTTTCTAAAACCACAAATGCCATGGAATTTATTAAAAGATGACAATAAAAAATAGTACCAATGAAAAATTACACAGAACAATCAAAAAAATACGAATACCTGGAAAACCTGTAAAAATTCCATTTTTTAGGACAGTTCCTGGCGGAAAAGAAATTTGAAAACCTCTAGAAGTCTGAATTCATACAAAACAGACCAATAGGATCAGCACAGCTCCCAAAGGACCTCAAAAACTTTTACCTGGCAAAGTTGTGTATTAGTGGTTTTAGTGTTTTTTACACTTAAAAAAACTTGAATTTTTAGAGCTTTTTTTTTTTTTAAAGGCAAACCACAAATTTTTAGAGATTCATGGAAAAAATCGAACTTTGATTGTTAGTAAATGGGCTCCTAAATTTGCCCATGTGCAGTAGCCCATAGCAACCAATCAGCAGGTAGATTTTACTGGTCATCTGTTTAAAAGCAAGCATCTTATTGGTTGCTATGGATTACTGCTCCTGGACAAGAGAGAGAGAGAAAGTGATATACTGAAAGTGAGATGGAGGAGGTTGCAACCTTTAAAAATATCAGAATAGATGGTGTGCCCTACTGAGGACAAAAGAGATAAAGAACTTAGGAAAAGCAGCAAGAACAGAGAAACTATGGAGCGAGTGCTCAGCTGAGATGTGTCATGCAATGCAGGAGCTTTTGGAGAAGAGAAACTTTATTCTGGATGAAATGAAGAGACTGAAATCTATTTAGAAAGTTGAAGATGCAGGTAGAGCAGTTGTGCCTCCCTCTGTTTTTATTTAGCATTACGGAACAGAGGGTGTTCTCTCTGAACCTCAAAAAAACTGATCTTGCCAGGAGTTGCTGCTTTGCCAAGAGTCCTAATAAGATTGCTGTCCAGGGTGCTGGAATGTTGATCCACTCACCTCTATAGAGGTACACCATAAGCACAGCAAATGCTTTATTCTTTTTTTTTTTTTAAAGGTTTTCTTTATTGAGTTTCAAATAACATGAGATAGAGAGAAAGAAGAAGAAAAGTAAAGCAAGACAAGCTTTCCCAATTACACAACTTTTACATCCCTTTTAAGTAATACATATCATACATTTGTTCAACAACGATCAAGTTACCATATCCATTTGAGGGACCGCCAGCCATTTGTCCCAAAGTTTCCCAAATTTTTCAGGGCAACCACGGCAGCATAAGTAAATTTTTGCGTCGTCCACTAGTTTTTTCCAGAAGCCACATGTAGGAGGCTCAGGAGCTTTCCAAGTCAGTAGAAGGGCTTTCCTGGCATAGTGGAGCAACTGCTATAAGCACAGTCTATCACTGAAGGGATGGTAAGTCCTTCAAATAGTCCAAGGAGACAAAAATTCGGTGTCCTGATGTTAGGTAGTCCCAAAGATATATTAATGTATCTAAGTATTGTGGCCCAATATTGTTGAATCTTAGGACAGCCCCAGAAAACATGCAGGTAGGTACCAGCTTCCACATTACATTTAAGACATACATCTGGGTGACCCAAATACATACTTGCCAGCCTATCTGGGGTTAAGTACACTCTGTTTAAGAATTTAATGTGAATAAAGCGATCTCTGATACAAACATTGGTTTCTGGAATTTCTTCAAGTATATCTGTCCATGTTTCCTCATCCAGTGATGGGAAATCAGAGGTCCATTTTCTATACACCTGTCGTATGGGATCAAAGTTCCCCTGAAGAATGATTGCATAGAACCAACTAAGGGGCTTGGTCAGTTCTGGTCTATGAAGTTAGCACTCTAGGGTTGACTCAGCTATCTGCGGGGCCCCCTCCGGAAATTGGGCCTGGAATGTGTGCCTTAGTTGTAAGAATCTAAAAAACATCTGGTTGTGAAGGCCGTATTCCTCCTTCAGCTGGGCAAATTGTTTCATCTCACTTGCCCCAATTGTTTCCCCTAAGTATTTTACTTTGGCATTGGCCCAGAAGCTAACCTCTGGCAGGGTTCTGAATTCGCCTAAGGAATTATTACCCCAGAGAGGGGTCCATTTGGACCAGATGTGAGATTTTTTTATGCCCTGACACCACACTCTTCTGAAACACCTGGATCACCGTTTTCATTGGGGGGGTCATTAGATGCAACGCAGGGAGTCCTCTATACAGCTGGTTGGCTAGAGCTTCAATGGAAGAGATGACTGCCGCCTCTACTACTGTGGCCTGGTTGCTGGGGTCCGGGTGGAGCAACCACCATGCATATACCAACTGACTAGCATAGTAATAATTTTGAAGGTCGGGAAGGGCTAGTCCCCCTTTCTTTACTGGGGCCTGTAACATTTGCATGCTGATCCTAGGCCTCTCTCCTGTCCAAATAAAGTCTCTGATATATGCCTCAGGCTGCTTAAAGGGGAAGGAAACCTAGTCGGCGCAAACCCATGTGGCAAACCCAGGTGAGTCATACAGAGCTTTAACCCACTTAACAAACTCGTCTTCCAGCCCATATCTGGTCAAAAGTGTCCATAAGTAGGGCCACTCCACAGTGTCAAAAGCTTTTTCAGTGTCCAGTGACACGACTACTCTTTCACCAGTAACATCATGCGTGGCCCACATATTTGTGAATAGGATCAGGCTTTCAATAACCCTTTTCAATCTATTTGCAAGTATTTTTGCTAATATTTTTATATCAGAATTTAACAGGGAAATGGGTCGATAGGATGCACATTTTTCCGCCGGCTTACTGGTAACTGAGTCCCCCCGTGAGACTGCATTAAAAATTGAACTGAGCTTAGGTCCCAAGAGTTCTTTGTTGGCCTTGTACCACTTGATGGGGAGCCGGTCTGGGCCTGGGGTCTTGCTATTGGGGAACATTTCTATTGCCTCTACCACCTCCTCTGAGGTTATCTGCTTGTTAAGACCCTCTGCCGCCTCCACTGAGAGCCTGGGAATTGGGGTATGGTTTAGGAAATGGTTCAGAGTTTCTGGCGTACTCTGACTCTTAGAGCTATATAGCTTATATAGCTTAGTATAGAAGTTTACAAATTCTATAAGGATCTGATTCTGTGCTCGAATTTCTTGGCCCCCTTCAGAAATGCATTAATCTTATTGTACTATATCCAAACCAAGAAGATCAGTACATCATGGTGTCTATTCTAGACATCATTTTAAGTTTATTAAAATGCTTTTACCCAGTTTCTACTCCCTCCCCCCACTTTCCCATTTTCTGTTCTTCCCCACACTTGCCATAGTTCAGTTGTTCCCTCCTTCTTACCCCTCATAGCATTTTACTCCCTTCCCCTTTGCTAACTTCTATTCCTCAGTTAGATGCAAATCCTATTCTCCATCATATACAATGAATCTGGAAGGGCACTGCTCTGAGTCCCAGGAGGACTGCACAATGTGCAGATTACAATAATATGTCTTTCCTCCTGCTGGGTGCAGTACTTCATATTTAAAGCTCTGTGCAGCTTGTGGACACCCAGCAGTGCAATCTCATACTGGAGCCAAAAAAGGGGTGGTTCACCTTTAAGTATGTTCTAGAATTGCAAATTCAAAGCAACTTTTCAACTGGTCTTCATTATTTATTTTTTCTAGTTGTATAATTATTATATTGATATATATATATTTACCCCATCTAAAACCAAATGCTATGTAAGGCTACAAATGTATAGTTATTGCTACTTTTAATTACTCATCTTTCTATTCAGGCCTTCCCCTATTCATTTTCAAATCAATGCTTGGTTTCTAGTGTCATTTGGACCCTAGCAACCACATTGGTTAAAAACATGAAAATCTATTGCAAATTGTCTCAGAATATCACTCTCTACATCATACTAAAAGTTAACTCAAAGGTGAACCTGGCCAAGGACAGAAGTAAGCAAAGCCTGTGGGAGACAGTTGTCTATAAAGAAAACCTCCTCGCCCCAGGGCCTAAAGCCTCTGCCTCCAGCCCTGCATTAATCTTTGAATATATACTGTGAGTTTGGCTGGCACAACACTGTTGTAGAAGGATTATGGTCCCTTAAAATATGTCAATAACAAAACCTCAGAAACAAGAAGAAACAAAAATCACATTTTACCTTCCAAATCAACATGTGAAGAGTGCTGCAAATAATTGATAATGTGCTGCCATCTAGTGATAATTTAGGTTTTTTACTCCCAAAAACTGGCAAAAGTCTGGGTACGTGTGGAGCAACACGAATACAAAGTTTTTCACATATTTATATATGAATACAGAATAGTGACTACTTTTATTTTTTACATCAAATGTATTAGATTCCTACATTGAGTAGTAATCTGCTTGGGGCTTATTTACCAGCAGAGCCAGAGAGAGAACAGTACACATTAGCACATTAACAAAAGACATGTAGTGTAAATGTTCTGCTTTCAGTTTTGCCAGTAGTGGTGTAAAAGAAAATGGTCATTATGATGAGCTTATAAAATGCACCCAAAAGCAGCAGCCTTTGGGTTGACCAGGTAGAGAATGATCATTATCCTGCAGGTAGACCTTGGTCACTGCATATCCGCCCATTCGATTTGTATTTTCCCATGCTTAACAGAGTTATGCTCGCAATTCTCCACTATATTTCCCTACTGCAGAGAACCTTAACACATTCCTCATCAGTAATATGCACTTTCTGCAGTCAGAACAAGGAAAAAGCTAAAAAAAAAAAAAAAAGGTTTCTTTCCTTAATGCAGAGTGTACAAACCTAAAGGATCTTATTGCTATCAGAAGGGTTGTTGACTAAGAAGTTTTATTTTGGAGTGTTGCTTTGAGACTCCATGTAGTTGTTACACTACAGCTTCCATCATTAACACTTGATAATTTGCTGCAGAATGCTGGGAGTTGTAGTCCAACAACATTTGGGTGGAAGAACTGTTAAGTGGAAGATTTATGAACCCTTTGATGTGAGTCTGTGCAGCCTTAAGGCATCTAAGAGTTGATAACACCAGGTCAAAGATGCGTGCATATGCCTTTTAGAAACACAGGTTCACACCTCACATTAGTCCCTATTTAGGAGTCACAGTCACAAATCAAAGACCCAAAAAGGGGTTTGAGTTATCAAAGCTTTGTACAGTGAATTGTCTAGCTTCTTTGTGTTAATTCAGGTCTCATCAAGTGACAAAGCAAGAACAGTGTGCTTGTGAACCATGGTGATGAGGCTCAATTATACTCAACATCTGTTTTTTTTTTTAAAATAATGTTTATGAAAACAAAATAGTGAATGGTTCACACCTGCTGTTCCTATTTGGGAACTGAATGGTATCAGCGAAACATGGCTCTAGGATGGGACTCGTCCTACTGTGGGACCCTGGCCAATCCTTGGTCAGATATAATAATACAAGTATAAAAATAATTGTTTTTGAAAGGCTTGTAAGCACAACAGCTCACCCTTTCATCCTGTACATTAGTTTGATGCACTGTGGCAACATGACACACTGATATGATAGCTTGTGACTAAATATACATATTGATCATTGGAAAACATTGCTGAACATAAGAGCAGTGTGTATCAGCAACTAACAGCTTCTTTCTGGTGCCTCTTATTATTCTTCTGTGCATCACTGAGTCGATTGGGCCTCCATTAATTAAGGGTTAGTATAAACCCTAGAAGACCTTATAGCGGCAAGAGGACTAAGGTACCAAAGTGTGTCCCTTATTGCTCATCCAGAGGGCATTCTGTCTGGGGGTCTGGCTGCTCTCTGCACTTTTTGTAGCATATAAAAAAAAAACCTGGTGCCAAATAATCCTGCAGGGCAGAAATCAACATGCAAAAAACATTGCATATTGCATTAAAAGGAATCAATTGCAGAAAAAGTAAGTGAGTTCAGGAAGTTACTCTCCATTTCATGATAAATCAGCTCCTTAGAATGATGTTCCACGTTCATATTCTCAATTTCAATCTTGGTCATGAATCTGATGCTGTTTAGCTGCAATTGCCAGCATCCGTGTCATGCATGGTTTTGCACATTACACTCCAGTGTAAAGATGGGATGATGGAGGGATGCAAGAGGGGCAGCTGTAAGATGCCATAGACAGTCATTATCTATTGGGCATGTTTGGGTATATTTGTCTCTGAAGTGCCAATGCCTATTTTGAATTCCAGTCTGGACCTTAACACATCCCAGTAACAGCTGCAAAATCAAGATGTACGAACATCTTGTAGTTTAAATCAGAAAAGAGCAGCCGAAACTTGTGTGCACATACTACAAATTGCAGTGTTGTATAACATACCAGTTTAAAAATCTGTATTTGTGGTTTGTCAGCATTTGCATTGGCTCCTGGGGATAGTCTTGTACCTGTATCAGAATTGATACACCCTGTGCTATAGCGCTGGCATTACTGTGCCTTTTGCCTCCCATGTGGTTTCTAGCAGCAGATTCGACCCTCCATCATGAACTTTCATGTTAATCAACTGGACCCTGAGGGTGCAATCATGGGTAGAGTCATTAACAATCATAACTGCCTGATTGGTTTGTGCCAACAGGAAAAAATGCTCATTCACCTTTTCCCTTTAGGCCATAATGTGTGCTTCACTATTCAGGAAATAGTGAAAATGAAGCCATGTACTATCCAGTCCACTCCTACTCCATAGTCTTTGTCTTCCATTTCAATACTGTACTGATGTTTTTCATGATAGTTCCCCTTTACTTTTTGGATACCTGCTAATGACAGCTAGGGGGTGCAAAAGTGTCAGTTTTGGGGAAACTTTGTGTCCCATTTACTCGAAAGCAGAAAAGGTTTGTATGTTCTTTTATTTTTCCCTCTCCTATGTACATCCTCACCAGTAGCACAAACAACTAACCCGTGTAATCAGATCTGCACACATTTGCCTATATTTGCTGGATGCAGCTGTGACGGTTAATATCTGAGGCTGCCTGTGAATAATCTTGTCCAGAGGTATGATCCCAATGGGCAGCAAAATCATCCTCCCGCTGCCTGGCAACCAACTGGCTCTGATTATAAGAATGAAAACGGCACAAATAAGGAATAGAAAAAAAAGGAAAAGACAGCATATCATACATCCGGGAGGAGAGATTATCTGTGTCACAGTATTTAGACTAAAGGGATTGCTGGGAATGCATAGTGCTGTATGATACAATATGTAGTGTGTATAGAAATCTAATTTCTATAACCTGGCAATTATGTGGCCCAATAAATCGTCTTCTTTTATTTGTAACCTAGATTATTGCACAGTATGTCAATTTTGTCAGTTCTGCAGGGATTCCACATATTTATATTGATAGCTAATACAGTATATACAGTATATATATTTATATATTTTTCAGAGACTTGCATGCTTTTGAAAGAAAATGCCTTCAGCTTTTTGCTGTAGAAGGCAGAGAAAAATATTCAGATCCTATTTTTAATCTATTCTGATGATGATGATGCTATAAACCTGTTCCACAATACCCATGTGATGCCCATTTAGCATCTTACATAGTGATAGACAATGTTTGGCCTGATAGATGTTTTTCGAATGATAAGTCTCAGCACCTACAGACAGCCCTGGCCAGGTATTGGAGTTCCAGTCCGGAGTACCAGAGTACTGCTTTAGGGTCTGCTGCCTCACCACCACCCCTCATTCACCCTGTGTCCCCAATGAACTCCTCATCCACCCTATCCCCCAATGAACTCTTTATCCACCCTATCCCCCCAATGAACTCCTCATCCACCTTATTCCTCCAATCAACTTCTCGTCCACCCTATCCCTCCAATGAACTCTTCATCTACCCTATCCCTTAATGAACTCCTCATCCACCCTATCCCCCAATGAACTCTACATTCACCCTATCCCTTAATGAACTCCTCATCCACCCTATACCTTAATGAACTCCTCATCCACCCTATTCCTCCAATCAACTTCTCGTCCACCCTATCCCTCCAATGAACTCTTCATCTACCCTATCCCTTAATGAACTCCTCATCCACCCTATCCCCCAATGAACTCTACATTCACCCTATCCCTTAATGAACTCCTCATCCACCCTATTCCTCCAATGAACTCCTCATCCACCCTATGTCCCCAATGAACTCCTCATCCACCCTATCCCCCAATGAACTCTTTATCCACCCTATCCCCCGCAATGAACTCCTCATCCACCTTATTCCTCCAATCAACTTCTCGTCCACCCTATCCCTCCAATGAACTCTTCATCTACCCTATCCCTTAATGAACTGTAACGATCGCCGCCCGGAGCAGGCCCAGGAGCTCCGGGCGGCGCGTCCATCCTTGCCGGCGTCGCTCCCAAAATGGCGGCGCCCATGGCCGCCACGTGGGTAGCGGCGCCGGGCGATGACGTCAGCGCGCCGACGTCGGCGCAGGAGCGTCGATGACGTCAGAATGGCGCCAAATTTGAATATAAAAGCTCCAACTAGACACCAGTATGGCGCCCAAGAATAGGATTACTTTCCTGAAGCATATCCTGGGTTCCCTGTGTGCCTTATTGCCTAATCTTGTTCCTGCCTTGTATCCTGACTCCTTGCCTGGACTTTGGACCTTGTGTGTATTCTGCCTGCCTGTGAACTCTTGCCTGATCCTGACTATTCTTCGTTTAACCCTTTGGACACCGCGACCTTGTACCCTCAAGAGGGCTTCCTCCTTGATCCTGACAACCTCCCTGGAGGGAGCTCCTGGCTCCCTGACATTATTCTTGGGCCATGGATCCCACTGAGGAAGCTCAGCCAGATTTCGGCAGGGCCTTTCGGGGCCTACATTCCCGCATGGAGGCATATGAAGCCCGGCAGAATTACGTGGGACACACGCTGGAGGCGATCCTGGAAAAGCTCTCCTTGTTGACACCAGCGCCCCTCCTGCCGGCACCTCCTCCGCAAGCGGTTGCTGCCATGGCTACCCACCCCTCCACTTCCGGTCCACATATTCCTGCTCCGCCTCTCTACGATGGCGATCCTCAAGCCTGTCGAGGATTCGTGAATCAGTGCCAGATTCGCTTTGCCCTGCACCCCACTGAATTTGACTCTGAACGTGCCAAGGTGGGGTTCGTGATTACTCGTCTGGCAGGGAAAGCTCTCGAGTGGGCATCTCCACACTGGGAGAAGCAGTCCCCACTGATGGATGACGCAGAAGCATTTCTCAAAGAATTCCGGATCGTCTTCGATGCTCCCGGCCGGGTGACATCCGCTGCTTCCCGTCTGTTCCAAATCCGCCAAGGGAGTCGCAGTGTAGCAGAGTATGCTATCGAATTTCGTACACTTGCTGCTGAGACTCGTTGGAACAACGACGCATACCATACTGCATTTTATAATGGTCTCTCCCTCCGCATCAAAGATGACCTGGTCTCCCGTGAGTTACCCACGCAACTTGAGGACCTCATCGCCTTAGCAGTCAAGGTGGACACTCTTCTGAGAGAGCATCAAAGCCTGAGAGATCGTGTCAGGAAGTTTCAACCCATATTGGCACCCCGCTTCCAGAGGCCTCTCCTGCAGGCTCCCGTCACCCCGCCTGACCGAGCATCCATTTCTCTCCAGGAGGAACCCATGCAAGTGGGAAGAACTCGCCTCACTGAACAAGAGAGACTCCGTAGATGGATGTCAGGCCTGTGTCTGTATTGTGGCGGACATTCCCACTTCGCCAATGCCTGTCCTGCAAAGGCTAAGAGTTTTGTACCCCGAGGTATGTCTATGGTAACTCATGTAGGGGGCACTACTCACAAGTCTCGTGATAAGTCTCAGGAGAAGACCCTAGAAAACTCACACAGGTTTCTCCTTCCCTTCCAGATTCGTCTGACTGATAAGACCATCTTCGGGAATGCTTTCATTGATTCCGGTGCTGGGGGTAACTTCATAGACGCTCTCTTTGCTAAGCACATGGGAATTCCCTTATTCCCTTTGCCTTCTCCCATGCGGATCGTCGCCATAGATGATAAACCCCTGGAGTCTGTACTCACGATGACCACTGGCGAACTACCCGTGCAGGTTGGGACCCTGCATAGAGAGAGACTTTCGTTTCTTATTATCTCTTGTCCCGCTGTTCCAGTTGTTTTGGGTCTCCCCTGGCTGCGCCTGCACAATCCCACCATAGACTGGTCCACAGGGCAGGTTTCTCGTTGGAGCCCATTCTGCCAACAGCATTGCCTTCCTGCAAAACCCCTCAAGAAGGTAACTATCTCCTCAACCGAGTTAAAATCTCTTCCCTCCTGTTATAAGGAATTCTCCGATGTGTTCTGTAAAAAGTCTGCGGAATTCCTTCCTTCACATCGCTCCTACGACTGTCCTGTCGAACTCCTGCCAGGAGCCATGCCCCCTAGAGGTCGCACTTACCCTCTCTCTCCTGCAGAGACTACCGCAATGAAGGAATACATCCAAGAAAATCTCCAGCGGGGGTTTATCCGCCCTTCTACCTCTCCTGCAGGGGCTGGGTTCTTCTTCGTGGAGAAGAAGGACGGAGGCCTTCGGCCATGTATAGACTACCGGGGCCTGAATAAAATCACTGTAAAAAACAGGTACCCATTGCCCTTGATTGCAGAGCTCTTCGACCAGCTGAAGGGGGCGAAGATATTCTCTAAGTTGGATCTCCGGGGGGCGTACAACCTCATTCGCATCCGTGAGGGTGACGAATGGAAGACGGCTTTCAACACTCGTGACGGGCACTATGAATATCTCGTTATGCCCTTCGGCATTTGCAATGCCCCTGCCGTCTTCCAGGAGTTTGTTAATGATGTATTCCGAGATCTCCTAGGAAGGTTCGTAGTCGTATATTTGGACGACATCCTGATCTTCTCCAAGGACCTTGAAAGTCATCGCTCCCAGGTGAAGGAGGTACTCTCTCGTCTGAGGAAGAACTCTCTCTTCGCCAAGTTGGAGAAGTGTGTCTTCGAGGTATCCAAGATCCCCTTCCTAGGGTACATTATCTCTCCAGAGGGATTTGAGATGGACCCCGTGAAAGTGTCGGCCATCCAGGAGTGGCCTCTCCCACTGAGTACCAAGGCAATCCAGAGATTCATCGGATTTGCTAATTATTATCGACAGTTTATCCGGGGGTTCTCTTCCCGCATTGCACCTATCCTGGCCCTCATCCGGAAAGGGGGTAAACCCAGCTTGTGGCCCCCATCTGCCATTGAAGCTTTTCAGTCCTTAAAAGAGGCCTTCACATCCGCTTCTGTCCTCCGACACCCCAATCCTGAACTACCCTTCTGCATCGAAGTTGATGCTTCTGAAGTCAGAGCCGGAGCCATCTTGTCTCAGAGACATCCCGCTGATGGGAAGTTGCACCCCTGTGCTTATTTCTCCAAGAAGTTCTCGTCCGCAGAACGGAACTACGATGTCGGGAACCGAGAACTCTTGGCTGTTAAACTTGCCCTTGAAGAGTGGCGTCACCTCTTGGAGGGTTCTCTGATTCCTGTTCAGATTTACACCGACCATAAGAATCTCGAGTTCATCCAGTCCCTCAAGAGGCTAAACCCCAGACAGGCAAGGTGGGCTCTCTTCTTCTCTCGATTTAATTTTATCTTGACTTATCGCCCAGGCTCCAAGAATCGGAAGGCCGATGCCTTGTCTCGTAGCTTCACTCCGGTGGACCGCTCTCCTGAAAGACAAGAGCCAATCATCCCTCCAGTCAAGATTATTGCCTCCCTGTATCCACAGTTTGCCAACCAAATCCTGGCTGGTCAGTCTTCTGCTCCTTCAGATACTCCCATTGGGATGGCATTTGTTCCTCCTGAGCTGCGTCTGCCTATCCTGCAACAGACCCATTGCTCCAGGCAGGCCGGACACCCTGGCCCTGCTAAGACTCTTGAACTCTTACGACGCCTGGTCTGGTGGCCTGATATCCGCAAGGATGTGAAGGACTTTGTTGCTGCTTGTAATGTTTGTGCCACATCCAAGTCAAGTCACTCCCGCCCCAGTGGGTTACTACAGCCTTTGCCGGTTCCTTCCCGTCCTTGGACCCACCTGTCCATGGATTTCATTGTCGAACTTCCTCCCTCCTGTGGGAACACTGTGATCTGGGTTGTCATTGATCGCTTCTCCAAAATGGCCCATTTCATCCCTCTGAAGAAGTTGCCCTCTGCGGTGGAGTTGTCCCAGCTATTTATCCAGTACATCTTCCGCCTGCATGGTTTCCCAGTGGAGATCGTCTCCGATAGAGGCACCCAGTTTACTGCCAAGTTCTGGCGTTCCTTATGCAAAGACCTGGGAATTGTTCTTCAGTTTTCATCTGCATACCACCCGCAGACGAATGGGGCAGCTGAACGTGTCAACCAAGCCCTGGAACAGTTCCTGAGGAACCACGTATCCCTCTGCCAGGATGACTGGTCTGATCTCCTCCCATGGGCGGAATTCGCTCATAATAATGCTTGTCATTCCTCTACAGGAAGGTCTCCGTTCATGTCGGTATATGGTCAGCATCCTCAAGCTTTTCCCCAAGACTTTGTGCTATCTGACGTCCCGGCTGCTGACGATGCCGCAGCCCATATGTCTGCTATTTGGGCTGCTACCAAGTTGAACCTAGAGAAGAGCGCTCTTGTTCATAAGACTTTCGCGGATCGTCGTCGAAGATCCTCTCCTCTCTACAAGGTGGGTGATAATGTCTGGCTCTCTTCCAGGAATATCCGGTTGAAGATCCCTTCTCCCAAGTTGGGTCCAAAATTCGTGGGACCATTTCCCATCTTGGAGATAATCAACCCTGTGGCTGTCAGACTCCAGCTTCCACCAGAGATGAGAATCCCCAACGTGTTCCACGTGTCTCTGGTGAAACCCGCCATCACCAACCGGTTCTCTGGCGGTCAGTCTCCTCCTCCTGCCATCTCTGTGGAGGGTCAACTCGAGTACGAGGTGGAGAAAATCCTAGACTCCAGAGTCTCCAGAGGGTCCCTCCAGTACCTCATTCAGTGGAAGGGCTTTGGCCCTGAAGAATGCTCCTGGGAAGGACACCGTGATGTTCACGCTCCTCGTCTAGTGAGGGAGTTCCATTCCAAGTTTCCCCAGAAGCCAAGTCCTGGTGGTCCGGAGGCCCCCCGTGAGGGGGGGGGGTACTGTAACGATCGCCGCCCGGAGCAGGCCCAGGAGCTCCGGGCGGCGCGTCCATCCTTGCCGGCGTCGCTCCCAAAATGGCGGCGCCCATGGCCGCCACGTGGGTAGCGGCGCCGGGCGATGACGTCAGCGCGCCGACGTCGGCGCAGGAGCGTCGATGACGTCAGAATGGCGCCAAATTTGAATATAAAAGCTCCAACTAGACACCAGTATGGCGCCCAAGAATAGGATTACTTTCCTGAAGCATATCCTGGGTTCCCTGTGTGCCTTATTGCCTAATCTTGTTCCTGCCTTGTATCCTGACTCCTTGCCTGGACTTTGGACCTTGTGTGTATTCTGCCTGCCTGTGAACTCTTGCCTGATCCTGACTATTCTTCGTTTAACCCTTTGGACACCGCGACCTTGTACCCTCAAGAGGGCTTCCTCCTTGATCCTGACAACCTCCCTGGAGGGAGCTCCCGGCTCCCTGACATGAACTCCTCATCCACCCTATCCCTTAATGAACGCCTCATCCACACTATTCCTCCAATGAACTCCTTATCCACCCTATCCTCCAATGAACTCTTCATCCACCCTATCCCTTAATGAACTCCTCATCCACCCTAAACCTTAATGAACTCCTCATCCACCCTATTCCTCCAATGAACTCCTCATCCACGCTATCCCCCAATTAACTCCTCGTCCACCCTATCCGCACAATTAATCCCTCATTCACCTGATCCCCAAAATGATCCCCTTATCCACCCTATCCCCTCATTCACCCTATTCCCCAATGAACCCCTCATCCACCCAATCCCCCCCTATACACTTACCCCCAGAGTGCACTTGGCGTGAGGAGAGGGGCATCTCTCACGGCTGCAATGTCAAGGCACTGTGTATTTTAAAACATCAGGAGGGCCACTGGTTGCAGTCTGTATTCTAGAAAGGATGGATTTAATCAATGTCATTATGATGCAATAAGTTAATTAATTACCATATTTCTTATGAGATGATGGAAGTTTAATAACAATATATATGTGTTTGCAGAGATAGCCTGGGCTCCCCTTTCAGCTGTAATTTAGGCTAGTCTTGGAGATATGGAAGTTAACCCTTTCATATGGTGGTTAATGACCACTAAATGTAACAGAAAATATAAGAACACAAAGCTTGTGCTGTTATAGTAATAAGAGTAAATGGATCGTGTATTGACAGTATCCATTTAAAGTATCATTAAATGGCCGCTTAATCCGGCATTATACATCAAGGTTATCTCTGCTAATACAGGGGTTTGGGGTTAATCACGCTGCACTGATGTTCCTTATTCTCATTTCATGATGTTCCTGTATTCATCCTCAGCCTTTATGATGGTAACTTGTATTCCATTTGTCCATATCCTTCCTGCAAGGTGCAGCAGCTGCTGACATCACTGAATGGATCCCCCTGATTACATTACTGCAGTGCGGGCACCGGTCCAACCAAACAACAAGGATATAGGCAGGCGAATGTCTGACTGCTGCGAAGTCTCCCTCACGGCCTTTTTCTTCATTGTTCAGAGCCACTTTAGAAATAAAGTGGAACATATGGACTTTTATGAGGAGTGTATTATAATTAATAATTCAAATGAAGTACTAAATCATATTTGAGGTCTTACTTTATGTACTCTGTCCCCCAAAAAACTATCTTTGCTTCAGATCTGCCTGCAGTAGCAAGTCTGCTCTATATGGAACTATGAGCTGTTAAATCATTTACAGAGGTGACTTTCCCTTTTTCTCCAGTGTGGACGTCAAGTAGCTCAAGTTTTGCAAGACTTGACTCTGAGGCTTTCCTATGCACAGAAGTGGCAACTGCAATTGCACTGCGATGGAGTCAAATATGGCATGTATTGATGATATTCATTAAAGGTACTTGGATCAAAACTTGCACCCTTTTATGCCAATTAACAGCAACAATGGTAGACTTTGATGTAATAAAATATAATTATTTACCAGAAGTTGTAACTAATATGAATACCCACTAAGAAGTGTGCAAGACCCAGGACTAAGAAAACATTGCTTATACATTTGAATGAAATGAATGTAAAACCTACACTCGAAATGGCATATACAATGAAATGCTCTGGCAGTTGTAAACGACCCCTATTGTTGTGGTCAGTCCCAGGCAATTTAATTCCATGTATTATTTACTATTTCATAACTGACTTAAAAAATCGAAACCTTTCTCTGGATATGGAGAGAAATTATTGGGGAAATATTGGTTCCCAAGCTATGGTTGTGAATATGCTATAAGCACAGTCTCTGTAACGCTAGGGACTTTTGTAGACTTCTACCCATAGTTATTATTTATCAAAAAAAAAAAAATAAGATTCTTTTTGTTTTCTTTCTGTTGAATAGTTTTAGTATCATATTTAATATACTTTTTAATAAATATTTGGGTTATTGTATGGTTTGACGACAATAACAATTCAGTGTTTGGCCAGATACCCAGAGGCTGATTGACTCTGAGGCAGAAACACATTGGGACAGAAGCAGAGAATGCGCCCATTAGGATCTGTGCAGCTGACTTTAAGCAGTTATGCCACAATCGAAGCAACCACTTTCTGGTATACAAGTGACGCCAGGGGCGATCCTGGCCCCTCCGCCGCATGAGGCAGCAGCAGTTGCTGCTGCCCCCCCTCCCCCGGAAATTTGCTCTTAAAGTACCAGGAGCAGCATTTTTGCTGCCCCTGGTACCTAGTTGGATGCTGCCGCCTGAGGCGACAGCCTCAACTCGCCTCATTGGCGAAGCACCCCTGAGTGACGCTCTTGCAAGAAGGTCTAGGTTTTTTCCCACACCATGGATAGACCAGTTTTTCAGTGGATGTTGATTTAGCCACAGTCTGCAGCTTTGAAATCTATTTTACAGAAAATATGGAAGTTCAATCAGAGGTTGAGCTGGTTAAAAAAGATGCAGTTTCTTCTACTTACTTCTGCTTCCTTCCTCCCACCCTGTAATAAAGATGGACTAGAAACATATATCCAAATGGTTCGGAATTATATTAATACAATTATGGGATCGCTTATCCAAAAACCTAGAAAGCTCCAAATTGAAGCAAATTTTTAAAAATTTTTTAAAAATGCTTTCTTTTTCCTCTGTCATAATAAACCAGTGCTTTGTCATTTTATGGTAATTTCAGTTTTGTTGCGTACATGATAAAGTGCCATTGTGGGTTAACCAAAATGGCTGGAACTGCGCAATGCCTAAAGACTTGCATCTCGAAACATACGTTTACCTTTTTACAGGACCTACCTATAGCTTCTCATTTCTTGGGGATTAGACATAATGTAAGCCAACTCAAGTTTCATATGAAAGGAAAGGGGAGGAGGTAATACAATCATTATTATGATTATTATTATGAGGAATCTGCAAGTCCTGACGATATGAGTAGAGAAGGCTGCTGTTTGCCAGCCCATATTTTTCCATATTTTGTATGCTTTGTAAAGCTGAAATATGCTCCTGCAGTGTTTGTAGCAAAACAACCATGCATATGGAATTAAAGACGCATCTAGTCTGAAGCCTATTGGTCTCTTGCCTGATTTCAATAATGTACATTTATAATTCATTTATAGCTACTGTGGTTTCTGATAAAGTACAGGATAGAATTACTATTGTTCTTGAGCATGAGTTGCTGATATAGCTTGTCCCTGCCTAGAGCTTGTCCTCTTACCTGTCTGCTTCTGTGTTTCATCTTACCTTGCTTCTGGTGATACCCCATTGTTGTCCTCCACAGACCCCTGTTTCTTGACTCTACAGCTCAGCTGCCTGTTGTGACCTGTTGCCTGGGCAGGTACTGATTTTCCTTCCTCCCACTAGATGCCTCTCTGTTTACTTGATTGGAATGCTAGCCTATGTGAAAGTGGTATAAGAGGGTCCATCCACAGCACACAGAGTTCTAACCATGGATTACTGGCAAAGATGAACATGCTTCCTGGGTACTAGCTTTAACTTACCACTGTTTACCAAATCATGATATGTGTAATTCCCCCATCTTGCTTAGCCAAAACAAAGTTTGCAAAAACTTTGCAAAATTGTGTAATTTTTGCCAAAATTTCATCAACTGCATTTGAGTCAATGGATTCTTTTTCTAAATTTTTTTCTTATGCAAAATGCGCCAGTGGGAGCTCTTTCCAAAATGCACTGGAGTCAATGGGAGTTTTCTTGTGCTAAAAACTAAGCACATGGTGACATTCTAGCACAGATATACAAACATTTTCACACTCACGATACCGCAAATATTTAAGTGAATCTGTATCAGGTAAAAAATGTGCTAATGCCTATTGATGATGTGTACGATCCTAAAATCTGGCATTGAAATATGTTCCTTTTCTCTTCTTACAAGGGGCAGATATAAATGCAAACCATCTTGGGAGGTGTTTGTGTAAAATATAAGCCCATGTGTATCATGTCAGATCTTAGATCATATCATAGACCAGGGGTCCTCAAGCTTTTTAAACAGGGGACCAGTGCACGATCTCTCAGACAGTTGGGGGGGCTGGACTATAATTTGCAAAACAAATCATGAACGAATTTCCATGCACACTACACATATCTTATTTGTAGTGCACAAAAAGTTTTAAAAAATAAATTGCTCGACACAACTCGGCTCCTTCTTCGACGCAACTCGGCTCCTTCTTCGGCAGTTAAGGAGGGCCCAGCTAATCCAGGAAAAGCATATAGAAACCATCGGGCCCAGGACAATTATGCCCCCCTGATGACGGCCCTACACACCTAACAAGCTGTCATAGACTAAATGGAAAATATTTCTAGCAAGTAAAAAGCTCTTTATTTCAACATATAAAACAGGACAGGCACAATACAGTAAACTGTTTTAAGGCATTCTTTGTACTGCTAATAGCAACACCAATTCTATATTCCAAATGAATTTTTCTCAGCATACACATGACTCACAAGATTTAATAAAAAGACACAATTGACAGCAATCTTTGCTTTTCTCAAACTATGATTGTTCCTGCAGTAGGTCCCACCTAATACAAATATAGGTGTTCCTTTTATTTACTGCAAGGACCGAAGTCCTGAAAAGAACAGCCACAGAACTCACCCAAATTAGGGTCTAAAGTAGGGGTTCAAGTTCACCTTTGGCACAGCTCCAGCCTGATTTGACCTCCTGAGCTCCTTTTCAATCCTTGGAAATACTGTATGAATGTGAGGTCAAAGAATGCACTGCTAAAATGCTTAGCATTCAAGTTATGCCATTTTTATTATAAATTCAATTTATATCATATTTATTTATAGAAAAATTGAAAAGCAACAGCCATTTTAGTCATGCAGCCTATATATGAAGCTTTAAAAATAAAAATACATTTGTAAAACCACATTTAGACAATAGACTAAATATAAAATTGCTGCTGCTTCCCAAGCGATTATCAGATACAGCTGTCAGCTCTCAACAAGTAAGTGCTAGTTACACTGTAGATGATAAAAATCATAGTTCATAACATCCTTTGGTATGACATCCCTGTGTCAGATTGAAAACAACCAGAAAAGAAACTGAGCAGAAAACATCATTAATTTTTGTCTCATGTTGTGCTATAACTTGCGTAGAGACAGAAAAGATTGGGTTTCCCTACCGCAGCATTCCCAAAGAGTAATATTCCATAGATTTGAAGGAGGGCACTAGATTAGGATCTTGTAACCTCCCATAAGGAAGAATTTCAAACAAGGGAGGGTTCCAGAATATTTTATTGGATGGTCTTTAGAGATAAGGCAGTTTAAAAGCATGTGTTCAGAGCCTGGGTTGGTTAAAAGGAAAAAAAGTGACATATTTTTCAACCTTTGAAATGTTCAACCTGCCCCATAAGACCATCTGAACTTCTTTCTAACTTTAAAATGGACAGTTTAACCAGTCCCTGGATCAACATTGTACTAAGGTAATAACGAACAGTAGCTTTGTATTCTCTTAGAGCTATCTAATGTATCTGCCAGCACACACACACTACAGAGAGAATGCTGCAGCTTCACAGCTCTCGCTGTAATAATACATTTTCAAACCTAAGTCTGAAACATTCTTTCTTCTAATCTCAAGGGATGGCCTCATGTCCACTAGAAAGATCTACTGCTGAATAAGGAATATGTGAGTTTATTGTAGGATCTGTTTATACTGTATATTTGTACATAAATGATTACATATCCCTTCTTATGTGTCTTCTTTTACATTGTAAATCATTTTAATTTGGATGTACTTGATTAGCTTAGTTGCTTTTTCTCTCATTTTCAGTAATGTCCCTGTTGATGTGGATGCAATACAGATTTCCATGGCACACTACTTAGAACCACAGTTCAATAATAGAAAGTACCATTGACATCTACTCTCTGTAACTGATCCTCCAGCCAGTTCCCTATCCAGGTATTAAGAGCGCTTCCAACACTAACAGACCTAAGTTTAGAAAGCAAATATGTATGCTGCACTGTACCAAAAGGCATGGTGAAATGTTCCTGATATACTGCACCTGGCCCTTCATATAACTATGCTAATAACTACAGCTCAATACCTTCAAATATCTTTCCCACTACTAATATCAAAGTGCAAGACCTACAGACTTAGTAATGCCAAGTTGAGACAGTAAATTTTGTTGTTACAAATCAGAAACGAAACTGGATTGAGTATTGATATTTATAATAATACATTCAAGGTGCTATTCTTTTGAGACCCAGAAGTTAATAAAACAAACATACTTTGTTTTTTCCCTGTGGATTTTATCTTTGCCTTTGCATCCCTTTTTCTGTTTCCAACTCCAGCTGCAGGTACAAAGATCATGGAGCCAGATTTAAACAGATAAACTAGGATTCTATTTGGAGGATTATTTTGCAACAGCCACTAGTTCTACAGAGTTGGAGAAAGTTTGTATTAAACAATACAAAAAATATAAAATCCACATTAGATTACATAACAACACAGGACCCAGTGCAATGTGAAGTGTAATTTATGACAATCCCTAAGCAGCCCAGACCACACTGAGCATGTGCACAGTCTTGGTCTTGCAAAGATGATTAACAAAGCTACAATATGGTGACTCCCTGTGGCCAACTTTGAAAGCATAAATCGTTTATTTTATTAGGCTTCTGGTGCAGTAAGTTCATGTTTATGTTTAGTTTACAAAAACAGCAATTGTGGGAGAAATTACACATTGTAGGTAAAAAAACATGGCAATTGCAGAGGAAAATTGCACTTTGCTCACTGTGGTGCTTTAAGTAAATGAGCTCTAATGTTTAAACTGCCACATATTGATGTACCTCTGTACTCTCTGTGTATTTCATGCTCTACAACAGGTACCCCAAGCATTTTTACCTGTGAGCCACAATTAAATATAAAAAAGTTGGGGAGCAACACATGAAAACAGTTCTTAGGCACTACACATGGTCTTTATGCCTCTAAATCTTGCCTCCAAGTCTTTTAGAGGCATTTTGTGAGGCATCTGGGAGCAACGTCAAAGGGTTTGCTGAGCATCATGTTGCTCAGGAGCCATTGGTTGGGGATCACTGCTCTACTATATAGCTGCTGGACGAGGACTGGTGAGGCCTCTTATTAGACCCACTGTTAGATTAATTCCTATATTCATAGATTACATTTTCTATTGCTTGACTTGGCTATAGCACAGAAATAATGATATACACGTTCAATTTTTTATTTATAAGGAATTTTATCAAATGTTTTCAATAAACTTATATTTATCAATATGACAATTATACAAGTGCAGGTTTCAGAACATGACTCAAAAAGCAGTAACTCTGCCCTTCAGAAAACTGTTCTTTTATTTTTTTTTAACAGCCTTTTCTGTACATTTTTCCTTTTCCATTTCTAAGTAAGAATGAATGTTCAGCATTTCACATCAAACCTTTTTCAGTTATACTGTGGAAATTACGAAAATGACTAAGGAGGAATGCCAAAATCTTATTTTCATTTAACCAGGTCAGCAAAATTGTGCGTATTGTTCTTTTTCCATTAGTCCAATAGCTACTTCAAAAGTGCTTCTTGAGTAAATTAGATTCCAGCTTATACCCTCTATTTTAAAATTCCTTTATTAAAAACCCTGAAAAAAAAATAGAAATCCCTCAAGTACATCCTAACCTAGTTTCTTAGGAGGACTCGGTGAAGCTGCCCTAGATTTACTAAAAATTTTGCAAACTGAAATAGGCTCATTATATAGTTTTGTACGCAGATGAAGTTTCCTGAAGACAAGGTAGCTGAATGTGTCTTAGTTACAGTTATTGCTATTATTAGAAATGATCCTACAGAGGCCAACATTTTGATTATCTCAGATGTGCATATCCCTTGGTGAGGGCTTGCTTAATATGCATGGTATCACAGCTGTATAGCGGCATTACAGTATAATACAACAGGCTGTGAAGGCATAGTTTCCTCCTTTTATTAAATCCCATCCATAACATTATTTTAAACTTAAACATATACTCTCAATAAGGGCACCATAAAATGCACAGTTTCAAAGTATGATGAAAAGTAGTTGGATTTTATAAACCCAATAGGCTGGTTTTGCTTCCAATAAGAATTAATTATATCTTAATTGGGATCAAGTACAAGGTGCTGTTTTATTATTACAGAGAAAAGGGAAATAATTGTTAAAAATGTGGATTATTTCGATAAAATGTAGTCTACGGGAGACAGTCTTTCCGTAATTTGGAGCTTTCTGGTTAACGGGTTTCCATTCCAGATAACGGATCCCATTATAATATATATATGTGTGTGTGTGTGTGTTATATATTGGTGAGACAACCCTGATGGTCCTGATAGTCACGCATATCACAACACAAATCCTCAATCAGTTTGGGAAATACTAAATTGCCTGTATCAAAGCATTGTTTTTAGATATGGTTCATGAAATTTATGGACTTGGATGGAAGCTAAGGTTAAAACAGAGAGAGAGGTGTGGTGGATACATAGAGTTTATGACCTGTATCTATTTTTGTAAATATTATGATTTATTTTAGTTATTATTTTAGTGATTTATTTTAAGTTCTCTGATATGTTTGAGCTAAGTATTTGGATCAAGCAAATAGATAGTTTGTGAGGTATATAATATTGTTCATATCCATTGCCAAGTCACTTTTTTTGAAAATTGAGTGCCGCCTTTTCTTGCTTTATGTATATGGGAAAATAACTGAACGTTCTCCTTTCAGGCTGTGCACCACAAGTGAATCAATATTGTTAAGCCCAAGATGAGTGCTGCTGTATACTTGTTTTTATATACTTGGTAAACAAGTACCCTATGTCTTATTATATTCTTTTTACGGCTTGGCAGCCATTCATATTGTCTTTACTGGGTAATTCCTTGGCCATACATCAACAATTTTGTCCAGCATTTCCTGATAGAGAATGCCTATGGTAGATTAGATTTGGAGGGATGAAGCTATAAAAGGGGTCTGTTTCATGAAGTTGTGGACAGTCATTTGTTGAGATTTGGCTGTCAACTCTATTAGTGGTTTTCGTGGTTAATTTATTTTGCACATTTTTAAAAAATAAATTAGAAAACCACGAGTTTTCAGATTTTTGTGGAAAAAAACTAAATTAGATATAAATTGACCCCTTAGCCTGCTTTAAATTTATCAGGGTGATCAGACCAATCCAGAACCTGGAAGCTGTGAAAAATGGGCTAATAAAGAACATTCCCCAAAAGAATATTTCTTGTGCATGTCAAAATTAACTGTGGATAAGTGAAGATGTAGAAATGTTTCAGCTTTCCTTTGCTCACTTGTTCATTTCAGGGCTCATTAAGGCCTAAAGAAGCCTGACATGCTAATTTGTATCTGTTCCTACAGGCAACGCTGACATTTTAATTCTTTATTGAAATGTATTGAAGGTGATACCTGCTTCACGTTTGTCTTACTGTAAAATGTTCTTTATTAAATACATTTCTTGCTTTCCCCTTGTATACAATATGAAATTACTTGGAAGGCTGGATACCATTCATGAATGTTTTAGCTGATAAAGATTATATGACAAGATAAACAAGTGATTTGGTTATACAAAGATAAAAGTACAATGTCGAAATGTATTTTTCTTAGGTTTGCAATCTCTTCCAAGGAAATTAATACCATAATGGAATGTGCCTTCATAAGAAGAAATGGTTTGAAAGACATGGAAGCGATACATAAGGGGGCGTTAGATACAAGTTACAATTGGTCGTGCCAATTAAATATTAAAAATGCAGGGCAATTACAGTAAAACACAAAAGAGGTTCTTTTTTTATTTGTAAGAGTGTGGGCCTTGATGCTCACTTAACTAAAACATGTGTCCTGGGTAATGGTGTACTCTGAAATGAGGGCTGGATTAAAATAAGAGCAGCAGCAGGAGGTGCACCAGCTCTATCCTCAGGGAAGGCAGTAAGGACAGGGCCCCAATGCAGGTTGTGCCTCTTGACTCTCCCTAACTTTTGCAAGTTAGGGGGTAGGTTGGGGATGGGAGGGAGGACATCCATCCCTCTTGGATTGAGTGCTGCCTAATGCACTTGTTGCTCCATTCAAGGGTCATGTGTCCACGTACGGCTCCCTAAATTCAAAGCAGGTGCTAGGCTTCCTGGTCATGGCTCAATCTTCCACCTGTAACAGCCTCCTTTGGCCTCGGGAGGAGCCCTCAGCTACTCAGATCTTACCTTGAGAGGAGCAAAGCAGATGTGCTGAATGAGCAAAGAGACACGTGCGTTTACAAGGTTTTGGATGGAAGGCAATAGTTTAGGGAATAGACTAAAAGCATAGTCAGGCAGGCTCTTCTGCAGTGATCAAGGGACATCCTAAGGTGCCACTGTCAATTTACATTAGTATAAATATCAGCATCTATTAAATGTTCACAAAGACATGGGTTAACAGCTGTCAACACCTCACCAGAAAGATGCAAAGCCAGAACAGGTATGGGACCTGTTATCCAGAATGCTCGGGTCCTGGGGTTTTCCAGATAGTGAATCTTTCCATAATTTGGACCTTCATACCTTAAGTCTACTAGAAAATCATGTAAACATTAAATAATCCCAATAGGCTGGTTTTGCTTCCAATAAGGATTAATTATATTTTAGTTTGGATCAAATACAAGGCACAGTTTTCTTATTACAGAGAAAAAGGAAATCATTTTTAAAATCTGGATTATTTGGATATCTATGGAAGATGGCCTTCCCGTAATTTGGAGCTTTCTGGATAATGGGTTTCTGGATAACGGATCCCAAACCTGTTCTTATATTGTGGTATGTTGTATGATGCACAGATATAGTGGAAAGCAGAGAGACCCAGAATCCATCACTTTAAAATGGAACAAGGTGAGAAAGGGATTGAATGACCCTGTCAGTTTAAGGTGGGTGGGGATATGGACCATGTCAGTCACCGTTAGAAAGTCATAACTTTCTATCAATCTGTGACATCTGGTATCTCTGTGTTATTTACTAAACTCCGGTTAACTAAAAAAAAATTACCAAAGCCCGATTCAGCAAAAAGCCCAAATCCGCAAATCCACCACCTCTGTCCTGCCTTTCTGACTTTTCCGGCAAAAAAACGTGCTTTTCAGGAAAAAGCCCCCAAAAATATTTCAATAAAAAAAACTGAGGGGCATGTTTACTAACATTGGAGATAAATATCTGGAGAGATTTCTGGAGATGTTGCCCATAGCAACAGCATTTGAAACTAATAGGAACACACCACTCCTAATACAGCCAAAAAGACTCCATGTTTTTGCCAGTAAAAACTAAATTATATCCTTATAAAGGGTGCTTAGTGATGTCATCAGTTATAACCAGAGCTTAATGATGTCATTTCTGTCACATGACTCACTGAAACTTATTATAATAAACTTATAATAAATAAAGTACCCCCTGTTGCAAAATATGAGGATATTAAAAGTCACCTCGGAGTTCCATGACCTGTATAAAAACACTTGGCTTTCGGCCTCGTGTTTTTATATGGTCATGGAACTCCTCGGTAACTTATAATATCCTTATATTTTACAAGGAGGTACTTTATTCACTATATTACTGTGCCCAAGAGCAAATCATATGTCTGGCCCCCAAAATGTCCTGTTTGACCAATTTATATTGAAATTGTATATGATTAGGGATTCATGGGCTCCCCCTGAAGCCACAGGATCTGCTTCCTCTGGTGTTACGTTCCTGGTTTTTGCTTCTATATGATAAACAACAGGAATGAAATCCAGAACGGTCCTATTGGAACTAATGACATTAAGGGGCAGATTTATCAAGGGTCGAATTTCTTAGATAAAAATACTTCGAAATTCGACCATCGAATTAAAATACTTCGACTTCGAATATCGAAGTCAAAGAACGATTCGAAGGATTTCAGCGATCGATAGAACGATTTTACTTCGACTTCCAAAAACTTAAAAATGCTCTACAAGGTCCCCATAGGCTAACATAGCACTTCGGCAGGTTTAATTTGGCAAAGTATTGAAATCAAAGTTTTTTTTAAAGAGACAGTACTTAGACTATAGAATGGTCGAATATTCAAACTATTTAACATCGAAGTCATAATCGTAGTATCCTATTTGATGGTCGAAGTATCCAAAAAATTACTTTGAATTTCGATTTTTTTTTACTTCCAAAATTCCCTCTAATTCACTTCGACCCTTGATAAATCTGCCCCTAAGGGTTTTTTTTTATGAAAACTCGAATTTATCTCACATTTTTATTAAACCAAGCTTGACCAAACTCCCATCCATGGTTTTTATCTTATTTATTAATAAAATAAAGTTGGGTCAGGAAAAAACTCGATAAAATCGAGCAAAAACCCAAATCACTAGATTTTTTGGGGTTATTCCCCGAAAACCCAGATGACCACTATATCTTAAAATTGTTAAAGTGACATCTGCCATTGACTTATACATGACCTTGACAGGTTTGCGACAGTGGATTTTCAGATTCTGACTTTTATAATAAATCTCCAAAAAATTCAAGGATTTTTTCCCATGAAAATTTTACATTTTTGCCCAGAAAACCCAGACCAAAAAAAAATTGGGGTTTAGTAAATAATTCCCTTAATGTATAACAGTCTGCTTTTTTTAAAACCTATTTATCATGTATATTATATATCACAATTTGCTTTTATCTGCTTCATGATTATTCACTGTACACAAATATTTCTCAGAATGCTGGCCCCAGGCTGTGGAGGTCACTAAAGTGAAAGTTTTTACCAGCACAAAATTGAATTGAGTCGGTCATAGGATTTATTTATTGGAGTATTATTGATTGTGCTTGTGGAAGGTTCCATTTGAGATCATTAATATTTCAAATAGTTCATCATAAATAACAGCAGCCACAAGTCGTATATCAGAACATGATATTAGAAGGTCAGAATTACAACAATTCATCTTTGAAATGTATTGGTGTTCTTTAATATATAGCTATTATTTATCTTGAGGTGTGTTCCTCTGTAGGCCAGAGTATGGTCAAAGGTAAACGAGAGACAAGCCTCTCATATTCAAGAGTAAAGTATAATACCTAGAGAGTTGGGCCATTATTTAACCTCTGTCCAGTACCTAACTCCATTAGATCATCCCTCGCTGATTGGGGCATGACTGGCAGTGGGATGATTTTTTAAATTGCTTTTTTATTTTCTATATAGGCATCTGAGGGCCACCCTTGGCTGGCTTTGTATAAACACACCCCAGTTTGGTTTGCTAATGGACCAAGGTAAACGTTACTCCATGTAGACCACTTGTGTTGTCAGACCAGTAAAATAATACAATCTTAAAATGGATTTAAATACTGTAGGAGGACCTAGAATCTGAAGGACTGACAGATGAGTACTAGTTAACTGGAGAGAAGGCCTATATTTCCATTACTCCCAAGTTACAGGGTATTGTAAAGTATTGCAAAATGTTGCTGTTGTGCAACACTTATGTTCTAAAAAAGCATCCACATGATTACTTTAGAGAGGGGGCATCCTATCCTTTGTTTTTGGGGAATGGGGTGGTCTATAAAGGTATGAGACCTATTATCCAGAATGCTCGGGACCTGGGGTTTTCCAGATAACGAATCTTTCCGTAATTTGGATCTTCATACCTTAAAGGGGTTGTTCCCCTTTAAATTCAGTAAGGGCGAAGTGACTAACGTTAGCAAAAATTTTGTTACTTCACCGATTTACTAACGGGCGCAGGCATAACTTCGCAAGCGAAGAAGATAGACTCTAACGGTAATTTGCTCCCTTACGCCTGGCGAAGATACGCTCTGGCGAAGGGATGTAACTACGCAAATTCACTAAGATGCTATTCACTATGATTTTACTGAACGTTACCTCTTGCGCCAGACTTGCCTTCACCACCTCAGACCAGGCGAAGTGCAGTAGAGCAGATAGAAAAACATAAGTCCCAAAAAACGCTGGTGACTTTTGAATTTTACAGGGTGATAGGCTGCAAAAGATCGTACATTTTTTCTGGGGTATCCGGCTTCCCCCTACATTTCCTAACATATGGGACATAAACTATACACTGGGCTCATGTGTAGGGCAATATAAGAACTCTAGTTTATTTTATTAAGGTTTCCCCGGCTTGTGTAGTTTAATATATTTGCTGCAACATATACGTCCATTCAACTTTAACTTCCCAGCGTATGCAAATTAGCCACCGCTAGCCCAACTTCGCTTCGCTTGCCGCAGCAACGCTAGCAATACTTCGTCATCGTTCAGCGCCCTGGACGCAACTTTGGATTTTATTGAATTAGCGTTGTCATGGCGAATCTATGTCTGGCGAAGTGTTGCGATGTGAGCAAAGCAGATGCTAGCGCAAATTCGATGTTTAATGAATCTGCCCATAAGTATGATGCATAGAGTGATATTCTGAGACAATTTGCAATTGGTTTTCATTTTTTATTATTTGTGGTTTTTGAGTTATTTAGCTTTTTTTTTTACTTTGAATAAGAGACTGGAATATAATAGGAGAGGCCTGAATAGAAAGATGAGTAATAAAAGTAGCAATAACAAGACATGTGTAGCCTTACAGAGCATTTGTTTTTAGATGGAGTCCGTGACTACCATTTGAAAGCTGGAAAGAATCCAAAGAAAAAGGCAAATAATTTAAAAAAAAAAATGAAGACCAACTGAAAAGTTGCTTAGAATGGGCCATTCAATAACATACTAAGAATTAATTGAAAGGTGACCCACTCCTTTAAGTCTACTAACAAATCATGAAAACAATAAATAAAGGGGAAAAGGAGAATATTTATATAGTGCTTTTCCCATGGGATTCAAAGTACTTTTTACAGCAAGCAAGGCAGCCGTTATAGGTGCACTAAGTAGCCGGGACACCAGGAGATTAAGTGACTTGTTCAGGGTCACAAGGAGTTGCCATAGTAAATCGAACCAGGGTCTCTATAAAGCCAATAGGCTGGTTTTGTTTCCAGGATTAATTATGTCTTAGTCTGGATCAAGTATAGGTATGGGTCCTGTTATAAGGACCTTGGGTTTTCCGGATAACGGATCTTTCTGTAATTTGAATCTGGCTAGGCTGGGTTTGTTTCATCGTATCTTTATTTGGATAAAGTACAAGGTACAGTTTTATTACAAAGAAAAAGGAAATCATTTAAAAAAATGTGGATTATTTGGATACAATGGGAGACGATCTTTCAGTAATCCAGATCTTTCTGGATAACGGATCCCATACCTGTATTAGACAATGAAGCCCAGTCACCACCTAACTTAAGAATTGTTTGTAAAAAGCCCTGTAAACACCACCTTTATGCCAAGTATATTTGTTTAATACTTTTTGGTTATTATCGCTGATAGAGCCACAATGTCGGGGGATTGAATTGAAGTCGTTTTTTTAATGCTGATGATAAGTATTGAAACGTAACAATGGCAATATAATCTGTTTTTGGACTAAAGGTTAATTAGGGACTACCAGACAATCAAAATCAAATTGCTGACAGCGAAACTGTAATGTTCAGGACCACAAACACTGCCACCAAGCACTTTACATTCATTTCTCTGAAATCCCTATGAAATCAGAGAACGAGAGCTTTATTGTTGTGGCTTTCTAAGAGTGGAAGCCAGGATTACCAAATGGCATGCACCCTTCCTACATTATAACTTGTACCGTGTTAGTTTTGTTTAACAGAGCTGCCATGCAAACTCCCTGGGGCTCATTCATTTCTTCGACAGCCAGAAAAAGAAATCTGTTCTATCTTGTGAAACGTAAAAAGGATTCAGTGTATGAATAGTTCTTAATATGAACAACGTACAAAATCACTTATATGGGCTGCGATAACTTCCCCAGGGCTCATTAATTTCTTTTACATTCAGCACAAAGAAATCTGCACTGTCGCCTGAAAGATAAAAATGGTTTTTAAGCGAGTTGTCTAATCATATATATATATATATATATATATATATATATATATATATATATATATATATATATATATATATATAATTATTATTCATTTTTTATTTGTACAATCTTGGAACTCACAGCAATAGTGTTTAATATGAATGGAACCTTCTTAATAATATTACTTTGCAACATCTATGTTGACTTCTTCACTTCCCCCAATTCCGAGAAATGACCCTGCTATGCTGCTAACATTGCAAAAGTGTCTTCATGGCTTAAAATATCATCACTATCAATTGTCACTTCCTAAAAGCCTGACCAGATGTCATCTGTTCTATCTATACAGCAAAACAGAGTTTAGTGCTGGCTAGCATTACAAAAAAATAAAAAAAGTGTGTGTATTTATGTGTATATATGTAGTACAGGTATGGGATTCGTTATCCGGAAACCTGTTATCCAGAAAGCTCCAAATTATGGAATGGTTGTCTCCCATAGACTCCATTTTGTCCAAATAATTGAAATTTTTAAAAACGATTTCCTTTTTTTCTGTGCTGATAAAACAGTAGCTTGTACTTGATCTAAACTAAGATATAATTAATCCTTATTGGAAGCAAAACCAGCCTATTGGGTTTATTTAATGTTAACATGATTTTCTAACTTAAGGTATGAAGATCCAAATTACAAAAAGATCTGTTATGCAGAAAACCCCAGGTCCTGAGCATTCTGGATAACAGGTCCTATACCTGTATTTTTATGTGTTACCACAATGGGAGGGAAAATACATTGGATCCAATATATAGATCATTGGATACTACGGAAATTCATAGAGAAAGACACCATGGTCAGCTTGCAATTCATTAGGAGTTCATTTTTACATTTTACATCTATATTTACTAAGGGGCCCTAAGCCTTAAGCACAAAAAACTGAACAATCAGCCATTTTCTTCTCTACAATGCAGCATGTCCCCAGAGTTCGTAGCCTAAAGGTATCCACCGAAAGTAGTTAAAATACTCTGCATAAATTGGCAGCAAGTGATCCTAGAATATAGGATCAAAACAATTGCGTTTTTGTTAATTTGACACACACCCTGACCGTGGGCATTTCTCTACATGGCCGTTCCGTTGCAATATAACAAATATTCGCCTGGCGAATAAATTCACCCATCACTACTCATACCTGTTTCTACACACATTTTACTGTAGATAGTAGACACTAGACTACATTAAGGGCCCTTACACACGGGCATTTGTTTCTGCGTTCCCCTGGATTAAGTCTCTATGTGTTCCACCACTGGGGCCGCATTTTTCTATTGCCTTTTACCAGGTATTTGGACTTTGTGATCGAAATTAAGCATTTTTCCTATTGAATAATTTTTTAAATTTTTTTTATATACATTTGCTAATCTTTTCTAATTTTGCACTGTTGACTATTACCATATATATTGCAGACTTTTATTATCTTGTACGTGATTTTACCCTTGGATTTTCTAGGGTTAATTTTTTCCCTGATTATGTATGCAAATGTGGGGATTGACCAATCATGTTATGTGAGGGGTGTTAAATTGTTTGCACTTGCACATTTTTTCTATGCTTGATAAAGGGGTCTGACCCCGAAACGTTGCACGTTTGCAGAATAAATACGCAAAGGTATAACCCTGCTTTTGCTAGCCTTTGAGTGCCAGTGTTTTCTTGGACAGCCGCAAGAACAAAAGCAGCCCATGTTCTTGATCGGGATGTACTCAGGTGGGAAGCAACTGAGGGCCATAAGCCCTTCAAAAAGATGATAGACCAAGAGCTGATGCCAGACAAAATATAAGACCTTGGCGCAAATTTACTAAAGGGTGAAGTAACTAATACTGGCGAAAATTCGCTAGCGAAGGAGATAGACTGTAGCGCTACTTCGTACTCTAACACCAGGCAAAATTTTGCTCTGGGGAATGGACGTAACTACGCAAATTCACTAAGATGCGGATTTTAGTGCCAGACTTTACTTCGCCACCTCAGACCAGGCGATTGCAATAGAGTAGATAGGAGATCCTCAAAAAAAAAAAGTCCCAAAAAATGCTGCCGACTTTTCAGTTTTTCAGGGTGATAGGCTGCAAAAGATTTTTTATGGTAAACGGCTTCCCCCTACATTTCCTAACATATGGCACATAAACTATACACTGGGCTTATGTGTAGGGCAATATAACAACTCTATTTTATTTTATTAAGGTTCCCCCGGCTTGTGTGGTGTAATGTATTTCAGCAACATATACATCCATTGAAATTTAACTTCCCACCGTATGCAAATTAGCCAATGCTAGCGCAACTTCGCTTTGCTTTCCAAATTAACGCTAGCGAAACTTCGCCATCGTTCGGCGCCCTGGACGCAACTTCGCATTTTGGTAAATTTACGTTGTCCAGGTGAATTTTCACCTAGCAAAGTGTGGCGATGTGCGCGAAGCCGTCGCTGGCAAATTTCCGGAGGTTTGTGAATTTGTCCCTAGTGGAACTCTGCATTCACAACCAGATGTGCAATGCTTTAATAGTACTTCAAAGATGATTATTAAGATTACTATAGTGTTGCAATAAAAGTGCTTATTAATGATGACTGGTTTGTGAGTTTCATTGAGTCATGCTGACCTGCTAATTCTAAAGTTTGTCTTTATGATTTAGATTCCACCTGAATTTTATTATATTGCACTTTCATGTTTTTTTTATAGGTGGTACTGCCTCCCTTTGTTAGTTAAGCAATTATTTATTATCAAGAATATTTATAGTATTAGATAAGTTACCAGTACTGCAATCATCCTGTATGATCTGGAGGTAAAAGTGTCTATTGCTTTTGCTATTTATTAAGTTACCTGCATAATAAATGTAAGTTACTTCAATACGTTTCACTTTATGCAAACATGTTATGGTCCATATTGGTAAAACTTTAATGGGACTATTCTCCAGAGAGGAATGATAAAATCATAACACAGTGTGAGTAAGGCTTCCATCTTTTTGAAGTATGGCAGATGAATGTAGGGAGAAAATATAGTCAATAATTGTCAAAGGACATAACTACTCCTTTAACCATGTCATAATGTAATAGTGAATGGCCTGCACTAAATGGCACAGTGACTCCCAGCATTTTATGGTAAAATGATTTACATTTTCATATGGCCACATGGTACCCCCAGTAGCAGAGAGCAGGATGGGAAAGCACACAAACTGCACTATAATTGCTTCTAGACACAAATGATCTGTTGGTTACGCTTTATAAATTATATCTATGGAACCAATAGCTCATGGACTACTAACATTGAATTGTGAGCCTTGTGATTTGGAGGGGCACATTGCACTCCAACACAGGGCCGCCATCAGGGGGGCACAGCTGGTACAGCTGTACTAGGCCCTGCGGTTTTTGAAGAATGAAGGGGGGGCCTGGTGATGCTTCACTTCCTGGATTTACCGGTCCCCCCTTAAGTCGCGAAGAATAGAAACCCGTTGCCGATTAGACCTGAAAGCCGCTGAAAAGACCCAAAGCTGATGAAAGTACCCAAAGCCACCGAAAAGACCCGAAGATGCCGGAAGGACCTGAAGCTGACGAATCAAGCCGAAGAAGAGGAGAAGGAGCCGAACAAGAGGAGAATGAAGAAGACCTTTAAAGGTAAGTTCCACTGAACACCAAGGGGCCGATTCACTAAATTCGGGTGAAGGGTTAGAATAAAAAAAAATTCGAATTTCGAAGTTTTTTTTGGGTACTTCGACCATCGAATTGGTTAAATTCGTTCGAATTCGATCGAAGTCGAACGAAATCGAACGATTCGAAGTAAAAATCGTTCGACTATTCGACCATTCGATAGTCGAAGTACTTGCCCTTTAAAAAAAACTTCGACCCCCTACTTCGGCAGATAAAACCTACCGAAGTCAATGTTAGCCTATGGGGAAGGTCCCCATAGGCTTGCTAAGCTTTTTTTGATCGAAGGATTTTCCTTCGATCGTTTGATTAAAATCCTTCGAATCGTTCGATTCGAAGGATTTAATCGTTCGATCGAACGAAAAATCCTTCGATCGTTCGATCGAATGTTTAGCGCTAAATCCTTCGACTTCGATATTCGAAGTCGAAGGATTTCAATTCGAGGGTCGAATTTCGAAGTATTTTTAACTTCGAAATTCGACCCTTAGTGAATCTGCCCCCAAGGGGCACATTTACTACGGGTCGAATATCGAGGGTTAATAAATCCTCGAATTCGACACTCGAAGTAAAATTGAATATCGAACTCGATGGATTTAGCGCAAATGCTACGATCGATCGAAGTAAAAATCCTTCGATCGAACGATAAAATCCTTCGAATCGAATGATTCGAAGGATCTTAATCGATCGATCGAACGATTTTTCTTTGATCAAAAAAAGCTTAGGAAAGTGATGGGGAAAGTCCCCATAGGCTAACATTGTACCTCGGTAGGTTTAAACTGCCGAAATATGTAGTTGAAGTTTTTTTTTAAAGAGACAGTACTTCAACTATCGAATGGTCGAATAGTCGAACGATTTTTAGTTCAAACCGCTTGAATCGCAGTTGAAGGTCGTAGTAGCATATTCGATGGTCTAAGTACCCAAAAAAAACCTTCAAAATTCAAAGTTGCTGACATTCGAATCCTTCACTCGAGCTTAGTAAATTTGCCCCCAATTGTCTTTTTTTTTTTTTTTCAAACCCCTGACCACCAATGTTTTTTATGTAACTTTTATGGGGAGCCCTGTACACCAATGTTTTTTTTAACTTAAGGGGGGCCCTGGTCACCAATGTTTTGTTTTTTAACTTATGGGGGCCCTGGCCAGCAATGACTTATTTTAACCTGTGGAGGGGGGGGGTCTGGCTACAAATGGTATTTACATACATTTTTTGATGTTACTGTTCCTTTAATCCTTCTGCATCCTTCTTATTTCATGTCCCATCCTTCTAATATATATATATATCCTCTTTATCGCTCTTGCCCTTTATATCCCTTCGCTCCCCTTTTTCTTTAGTTATTTTACTTCTTACATACTAAAATAGACATAGTAGCTGAGGTTGAAAAATATCACACATCCACAAGCTATTTAACTTCTATACACATTTACAACTGTTACAAAGAAGAGGCAATTCTCACAAGACTGATCTGTGGATTGTTGCATGGTATACCTCCTTAAAGTTGACATCGCAGCATTTCATTGTCATAAATAAAAGCAATTATCTGAGAGTTATGGTTAACTATACAAATCTATAGCTTCTTATATAAGCATTTTGCAGGTAGAGACCAAGATTGTACCCTCCCCCCTACATTTCCTAACATATGGCACCTAAACTATACAGTGGGCACATGTATAGGGCAATATAACAACTCTATTTTATTTTATGAAGCTTTCCCAGGCTTGTGTAGTGTAATGTATTTGCTGTTGCTGCCATTGTACTTTAACTACACGCCGTATGCACATTTGCGATCGCTAGTGTAATTTTGAACCGCTGATCATAACATCGCTAGCACAACTTCGCAAATAATCTGTAACTCGTGCGCAACTTCGGATCTTCGGGAATTTTCACAGCCCTGGCGAATCTTCGTCTGGCAAAGTGCGGCTAAGCAAACGCTGACGCAACTTCGAAGGTAAGTAAATTTGCCCCTTAGCCTTGGTTGTTAGAATAATGTGTGTGACCTGCCTGCGGAAACATGTATTTCCATATTGCATTGCATGCATCCTGACTTCATGCACAATTTGCTTTAGTCTGACTGACGGGTTGTTTTTTTATCAACAGGGAGTAAAATCATTGGCATACTGTATATAGGAAGGTTTTAAAACAAATAGTCCCATCACATGAACTTTATCCTGTCCCAGAAGCAGGACTGAACTACAAAGTACAATGTGCAATAATAAGAAACCAGGTAGGCAGAATAAAGTTCATGTGCATACTGTATATAGGGAGGTTTTAAAACAAATAGACCTAACACTTTATCCTGCCAGCTTGCCTTATTTCAGTTGCTACTGTATGTCTATAATTAGGTAAAAGCAGTGACTGAGGACATCTGACTGATGGCTGATTACAATATATGTGTGTGCAAAACAGAGCATTATCCCATAAGGTCTGGGTGAAATCTTAATAATCACTGTACTGGGCAGAAGCCTCTAGCCTCTGAACACCAGAGCAGCCCTGCCCAGCATTTCCTATGACAGTATGGGGCACATTTACTAAAGAGCGAATAGTGTCGAATTGACTAATTTTTGCTAAAAAAAGCAATTCGCAGCAACATCGCCTATTTACTATAAGTTGAGCAACACACTTTGCTATAAAGAACGAAGCACAAAGCAAAGTCAAAACACTGCAGTTTTATCATATTAAAGTGGGATTATGTTTCCAAGTTGTAACTGTTAAAAATATCTTATTTGACAATAGAGGATCTCGGTCTCCGTTTTGCTTCTGTGGACATTTTTAATAAAAAGTGGCCACTTCCAGCAATTTCTCCAACAATTACTAATAAATGCATACATATGACCTTTATTTACTTACTGAATTTAAATTGACATAAGAGTTAACAAAGTTTTGCTAGGAAGAAAGTAACGCTAGAGAACAGTCGTTATGAAATTTTGCTGCCAACAAATCATTTCTGCCAAAAGTACACCACCATTCTTTTGCCGAGATGGAATTGCACATTTTGATTATTCATCATGAAATAAAATCTGACATGCACAAAGTCTGCCGGAAAAGTCGCACGTAAGTAAATGTGCCCCTATTTACCTTTGTATATATCTGTGATAAAAAGTCTGAAATGTGCAACATGTTGCCCACCAACCCATTGGATGCTGCTCCCAGTGGCCTCAAATCAGGTGCTTGTTTTTTAATTCCTGGTTTTGACACAAGTTTTGGTTTCATAAAAATCACGTGTAGTGCCAAAGAGAGGTACAAGAGGAGAGTTGTGGGTGCACTCCTAAGGCCATATAAGGCCATATACGGCGGTCCCTAACCTGTTTACCTGTGATCAAAATATAAAGCCTTGGTTTCAATCTGTGGACTAGGTCCTCCCCCGCCACCTGCATATGCGGCTTTTAAAGGGGAGACTGCACAGACCAAGGTGGTTGTGAAGAGACTATAATGAAGGAAAAGTAAAGTTGTATAAATAAGTGCACACTTGTGTGTGTATGTGTGTGAGTATAAGTACAGGTGTGAGTATAGATGTAGAAGGAGATGAAAAAGGAAAAGCTAAATGAGAAGTGGAATAGGTGTAATGTGTGTGGGTCTGTGCAAGTGTTACCTAGTGATAAGTGCAGCAAATATAATGGGTGTTTCACAGGCGTTGGTAATAAAAAGGCCAAAGCCTCCCCAGCCGCTAGCATTTGTGGCTTTTAAGGGAGAGAAATTGCCCAAACCAAGGATTAATAAAAAACAACAAGGAAATAGGGCCACCGTTAATTTAAAGGGGTGGTTATGAGGGTGCACTAACCTAACTTTACTTTTCCTTCATTATAGTATCTTCACAATCACATTTTTTTGTGATCTGGGCAGTCTCACCTTCAAAAGCCGCATATGCAGGTGGCGGGGGAGGATCTAGTCCACAGATTGAAACCAAGGTTTTATATTTTGATCACAGGTAAACAGGTTAGGGACCGCCGTATGGGGTTTACCTTGACGTGGTATGGCGGCTTACCAATTTTATGATCATAACTTTGTAACAAAAAACCCTGTTTTTCTTTTTTTAGACAGGGGATTATTGTATTTAAATATTTTTTTTATATGGCCTTAGGAGTGCACCCACAACCCCCCTCTTGTACTGCCAAAGAGAGCCTCCTATAGGCTGCCAGTCCATATATCGGCTACAAAATAGGTAATAACTGTCCTTATTTGGCACTCCAAGGAACTTTTTGCATTCTTGTGTTGCTCTCCATCTCTTTTTATTTTTCAATGTGACTCACAGAAAAAGGTTAGGCACCCCTTTTAGCAGGTAGCATACTGACTTCCAAGTCAACCGTAATCTGGATCACAAATTGGAATCAAACTATCTCTTCTTCTAGTGGCTAATTCCAAATAATGTTCCAGTGTGCCGATCATGGATAGCTGCACCAAACACCACTTTCTCAATATTAGCAGATGTCATCCTGAAATGAAGGGTCATGTCACCACATTCTTCATCGGTCAACGTGGATATATTGCCCTGTGTTATCAACGGGGTTGCACAAGTTATCAGACAAAATGACCAGCAGATAAGAAAGATATCTGTAAAGAACAAAGCTGAAATCCAGTTTAATGTCTGTCTAAAGGTCAAGACAATACAATAGGACAAAGAGTCAAATTTAGTTAGACGTCTCCCTGATGTTCTGTCACAGCTAACAGTCATGTAGGTCACACTATTGTATTGTATTGTATCTGCAGATGTATTCAGCAGCCATGTTATTAATGCACAAATGCAGGTGCTAAAATGGAAGGCCTTCGGAACCTTAAGCGCCTATGTGATGGGCTCATTTATGCACCAGTGAATTTCACAATACAGTTTTTAAATAAATGTCCTGAGATCCCGAGCTCTATCATTTCAAGGAACAATCGCTGGCGACGGGTGAAAAATGGCACTGAGCCATTAGGATTGCAAATAAACATAATGTGGGATAAACAATGAGCTTATCAGTACAAACATCCACATGCAGTAGGTCCCTGACTGTGGCATAATGCAGTATAATGCATAATTATATGCTCCATCTGTGGTTAGGAAAGTGAGGAGAAAAAAAACGCCTACATCTATACACCCCAGTAGTATTTCTTATCCTTTGTAGTTTCAAGGTTAATGTTTTCTTAAAAGCTGACTGATCATTAACTGCAGCGTAGCTTTTTGAGATGTATAGCTCAAGGATGCATCTATGTTTAGCCAGAAGGACTTGCCTGCATAATACAGTGTATTATTTATACTGGAAACCCTCTAGGGAACTGCATTGTGCCACCAGCTGCTGCAGGGATAATAGCCATGTTGGGGGAGATAGTCATTATACAATGAATTACTAACATTACTCCTGCTGGGAGTCATTTATAAACCTACAACAAGATTCCAGGCTGTAGAAATTAGTTGATGTTACCTTTACTGCTGTCATATTTGTTTTATGTGATTAGTACATCTGTGAAATTTGGCCAATTTTATTTCTCAGAAAAAAGACGCCATATTGGAGCTTTCTATACATATATGAGATGCATTTAACGTCTATTGCAATTTATGACTGCCCCTGCATACATTTGCTCTGTAGCCACAGACACAAGACTTAAACATTTTAATTTAAAACTGTTCTTGTCAGTGTTGGGAGCCTGCATTACTTCTCACTGGGGTGTAATGCATCTTGGTTGGATTGTAACTGGAAAGCGAGAGGGGTTCTACTTACATTTCATCTGCATAATGGATGCTGAAATCTATCTTATTGGTTGCTACAATCCTCCATGACATGACATAACCGTGTTTGTAATGTCTAGGGCAGGCATGCCCAAAAGGAAGACCTTTAGCTGGTGATCAGTAAATTAGGGCAGGATAAAGTTCATGTGATGGGACAATTTTTTTAGCAAGTTAGTTGCAGGTAAAACTTAGTCCCTGTGTAAAATGTATAATGAAGCAATAGAATTCTTAATGATTCAGATGAAAATTGAGCGTAGGACTGGCTAGATGTGGGATGACTTTGACGTAGTTGGCCAGCTTAAATATATTGCAATATATGGACAAACAATACCTGTTTTGTTTAAAGGGTAAGGCATTTTTTCAGTAGCTGTATGCACATAACGTCTCAATGTCTTAAATATATTGATAATGGTTTGAGTGCAGAGGACTTCTTGTATTTGACTGGTGATCAGTAGATCTCAAGACACTGCCTAGTCTTGAGATCTACAGCTTGTCTAAATCACCCTTCTGTTTAATTCAGGTATTTATTCTGTTAAGGTTACATAAGAAATAGTTAATAATAATAAAAATAAATGATTATTATATAAATAAAAATAAAATATCATAATAACTTTGGTTGGTTTAAAGAAGCCACACCTACCGCAGTGTCCTGAAATGCACCATGTGTGCCATGGCCCTTAGCATAATATGCAATAGGCATCCATTGTACCACTTTTGTCATAATTGGGTTAGTGGAACATTCTTTATTTTACTTATGCAGAGTAAGGTGTCTCCCCATAGTGATTTTCAGAATATTTTGGTTTAAGCCCCCATTAGATGTCCATCATTTGGCCAGGTTAGCTTATACCTATTAACCTAATAGTGTTATAAATAAATGAAATCATTGCTATACGAACCAGTAACCGTTCCATATGCCGGTCGAATTGACCTTCAAACTGGACTTCCAGGACAGTCTAGTAAAGCAAATTGGTTTTCTCTCTAATTCTCACATTAACTGGCTTAGAGCGTACCACTGTTCTTGGATCACCATGGGGAGCTAGCACTACAATTTTGGAACCACTGCTATAGATATTAATGTGTTGTAATATAAATATATATTATAATGAGATATTATCATTAGTGAAGGGCAAATTTGACCCTTTTCGCTTAGCCAAAAATTCAGAAAACTGCAAGTCTGAAATGCAAGTCTATGGACGCAACATTTTTTGACGCTCGACAAATTGTACAACAAATTTTTGATGTGTACCTTTTTTTTCCACCCACTAGAGTCTATGGGCCCAACCCGTACCTGTGTCTTTTCGCTCTGTATGTTACTCCTATGTGAGGCTCTGGTTCCAAGACAGGGAATCTTAGAGAGCAAAGGAGGAGAGTACTTCCCCAGTCTGACCTGCATCCTGCAATGGTTGCCCAAATTACACCCTTAATGCAATCATGAAGGGTGGATAATTGTTTCTCTACTATATTATCCATCTTTCTTCAGTTTAGTGGATTAGTGGAAGAGTTTATATGCCGAGAACTTCCCACCCAGTCAGTTGAACTGAAGAAGCTGCTCGGATGAGTAGTGAAACGTCTTCATTGATTACTCAGCAAGTCCAGTTGTGTTTAGATTTACCTATACTAGATATACCATGATCTGGATGAATGAAAATCTTCATAGTCACATCTTTATTTGAACACATAATTTGCAACATTTCAAAGTTGCTTTCCCACAGAACACTGGAAAAACAATGGTTAACATGAGCTATGTGAAAGGTTTTCCCATATACTGTATATATATTGTATATACTGTTTGGATGGTTTCATTTTTATTTCTAGTGACTTTTAAATGGCAAGTCTTTTGCTTGCACGGACTTGATGTATTCTAGGCCTCTCGCAAGTATCTGTCTGCAAACTCATGGCCATTCTTTTTCATATTTTTCCTATGTTCCTGGGCACAGTCCGCATCATGATACCTGATCAAAGTACTGCATAATGTTCTTGAACTAGCTGCCAGCGCTACAAAATAACCCTCAGGGGCACTTTCTTTAAAGGACATAATATGTCTGCTTGTTAATAGATAGTAATTGTACCATTGAGGAAAAAGTTTTTGTTTTGCATATACCTTAACTTTCTGACAAATGCTCATAATACAATAATTTATAGGGTCAACAAATGCACATTATAAACCTGAGTCAGGTGTGAGACTTTACGCTTTAGATTAAAAGCTTGCCTGAAGGCCAGAGCTCCATTTATTATGACACAATCCACTCCAGTGTCCCTGAAAATCAGTGATGGCTGGCAGCAGCATGTAGGTCAGTGTCTTTCAGTCTATTCAGCACATCACATACCTTTCAAGCCGTACCCTGATCTGATGACTACAGTTCTGTATTTGGCAACTGGGTTATAAATAAACAAAGTGCAGGTGCTGGATTATGAACCTGAGTGAAATCTGACAGGCTTGTTTATGCATCTGTGAGCCTCTGCGCAGAGACCTGTGACTAACACACTTCCACAGAGAAGAACAAGGCATTTCTCTGCCTTACGCACCAGCCCTGGCTGTCAATGGTAAAGTTTAGAGCAGAAATGACCTGCTGTGTCCAGTCTATGATAAAAGAATCAACAACTGCCTTTTGCCACTGCAGATCTCATATACTTAGTGAAACACTTAAAGCAAATTCTCTGTATTTATTAATAAAGCGGCGTTGCTGGTGTGAATGATTGTTGCTTTTTAAGAGCAAATTTGGCAGCTGTACTTTGGGCCCTTTGGGTAAATGCGGTGCTCAAGTTAAACCTGAAGCACAACAGGGCCCCGCACAAGAGCAGGCATCTTTTACAGGGCCCATTAACCTTTTGCACCACAGTGGGCCAGGATTATGACCTTGCTAAACCCAAAATAATAGCTGCTAAAACAAGTGATGTCACTTAAGACCACTAAGTGAAGCTGAGGCATTTAATATCTCTGAGCAAAGATGGCATGCTGTAACCCGCCCAGTGAATACACGCTCTACACAGCTACTTTCGGTGCATGCGTACCTGGTACCCCCTATTTGAATTACAGGTGCCAAATTGGATGCGTCCAAATTGGACACTGATTGTTATATTCTTCTGCCATTGGTTCTCCTTAGTGTTCATCTCTAGTTCTCCTTCCCCATCGGCCTGTTTTGCCTTAATAGGTTCTTCCCATTCCCCTCCTTACCCAAGCTGGCTTCTGTTTGTTCAGTTCCTGCCTAAGCTTTGATACTTATTGTCGTTCGGTTTTTGACTCCTGCCTGCTTATTGAATCCAATTCTGCCTTAACCCTTCTCGTGTTCACTTCTCTTGTTTTGACTCCTGCCTGGTTACTGGCTCTGATCCGTGCTGCCTGTCCTCAACCTTGCCAGGCCTGAATTTGTTTCCGTTTCTCCTTGTCTATACTACAAGTATCCTTCAACGTGTTTGAGTTCCCTGTTGATTCTGCAGCAGAAAGCCTGGGGTCCAAAATGGCGTTGGTGAAGACCAGGATCCTCACAGGTGACCTTGTTCACTGAAAGGTACTTACCAGCGGTCTCCCTGGGTTCTTTGTTAACTAGCATTACACATGCATGCTCCTCCAGTCTGCACAAAATGCAATAACACTGGAACTGAGGCTGTTCACAGGCCTACTTGGAGGACTGGAATTGCCTGTGTCCCATCTTAGTTCTAAAAGAGTCTTGTTTATTCTAAGAGGTACCAATGAGCTACTGTTTGAACCCCTCAGTTATCAGTCTGGGGGATTCCCAGGCCATCATTGCCTAATCACAAGCACCGTTTTGAGAAGCAGAAATGTAGGTAACACTAAGCAGAGGGTGACAGAAGCTCCCTGGCAGCTATTCAAGAAATTCTAACACAAGCACTAAGGCCAGGACTCCACAGACGATTCCGTCACGATCCGACGCACTGCGCAAGAACGCAGGCATCACGTCGGATGCGAGGGAAATAAGGTAAGTAATTATATTGTGTTGCAGCGTTGATACGATGTGACACGACTGTCGGATTCAGACTCTGCGTGCTGCGTCTGCATCCGGCAGTTGTATTGCGTTGCATCAGCAATGCGACACGATAGAGGATAGGAAGATTGTGAAAAGTATACAGTATAATAAAGATTAAAATAGAAAAGGGAAGAAAGAGAAAGAAAAAAAGATCAGAAGGAAAAGGAATAGAAGAAGAAAACATACTTTTGACTACTGGAACCATACGGATTTTACATTATCATTACTAGTTTACATGCCAATTACAAAATGTACACCCATCTGCTCAAGTGCCTTGATAACGTGAGTGTATATAATTTCTGTTAGTGTTACTTTCAACATTCACTTTTGAATGAACCCTCCAGTACTGGGAAGGGTGAGACCTGGAATTAGTTCCACCCTGGTTTCGTGTGTGTGCACGAGGGAAAATTCAGCACGTGCTTACTACATCCGTGTCCTCCCTGAGGAGGAGAAAAACAGATAACAGGAATTGTGTGTGGATAACACATTGGGTGAGGGCAGATGAGGACCTCTAAGGAAACAGGATATAAACCTCTGTAGAAATTTCACCAAAGATGTGTTTCCAAATCCGGTAATTTGATCCCTCTCTTCCTTCCTTTAATAAAACAACATGTCATGTTCCAAATGTAAGAGCCAAGATGTCTGGACACACAGCAGTGTGAGAACATTATTTTGCAGATGAACCGTTTCGACATTCCCTTTTAAAGTAAACTGAAGATAGAAAGTAATAGTGTGATACCATGTTAAACCAGTATATTAAAGGCACAGTATACTGACCAGACCTGGGACAGATTCACTAAATGGCCCAGTGGCTAACACTAGTGTTCATTCGCATTCTATTGCCAGGCGACTTATCGCTCTGGTGATACGATCGTTACTCCACAAATTCACTAAAGTGCAGATTTTACTGAACGTTACCTCTTTCACCAGAGTTGACTTTGCCACCTCAGACCAGACAAAGTTCTTAAAAGAAGCTAGATCTTCCTCAATCTTCTGTCACTTACATCATATCCTGTGTGCCGAAAATGCATTAAAGTTCCAAAAACGCTGTTGACTTTTCCTTTTTTGAAGCGGAATTGCCTGCAAAAGTGCCGACTTTTTTTGGCTGACTTGAACTGGTTTTGGATAACCGTTTTTCTCCAGACATTTCATAACATATGGAACATTCATTTTACAGTGGGCTCATGTGTAGGGCATCATATTAACTCTCTTGTCTTTATTATAACTTCAAGCATTTGCACCAACATTTATAATAAAGACCTACATACAACTTTAAACTACCCGCCGTATGCAAATTGACCTAAGCGCAAGATCACTAGCGAATTTTCACTAGGCACAAATGAACGCTAACACATCTTCGCAATGAAATGCTCGAACAGCCGAAGTAACGATAGCTAAAAGTCGCCAGTGGTCAAAGCCCAGGAAAAACTTTGCATTTTAGTGAATTATCGTATTCGTAGCACATTTGCGCCTGGCGAAGTTGTGCAAGGTATGGCAAAGCGATCGCTGGCAACAATTCGCCCTTTGGTGAATCTACCCCCTGGAGTTAGAAAACAGCGCATATTGCTGCTGAGCAATACCCTTGTCCACCCATGAGTCATGAGTTTGATCAGATTGTATTCCTTCATCAAAGAGAGTGGCCTGCCACTATTTATAGTTATTAGAAGTTTTTTAGCATAAGGTATCATTTAAAGCAATCATAGATCCTCTTAATATCTAGTTAAAATGCTCCCTGTAGAGGGTATCTTGTGCCAATATGTTATACTAGGAGTATTTTTTCCATGGTGAGAAAGGTGGCACTATTGTCAGGGGTGGGAGTGGGTTTAAGGGAGCAGTATAAGAGTTGCAGCCCATAGAGGGGAGCAGTCCCAAAATTAATCCTGTGTTTTACTGAGCAGAAAAATGAATGACTGTCATTCATGCTTATAAACATGGTATATATTTCCTTTGGAACGGCTTGAATATACAATGGAATAGATCCCATTAAACTGTGTGATGTCTTGACACTTAAATAATAACCCTTTATAAAATATATGTTCATCTTCTGACAGCCACAAACTGTTGAATAACAAATTCCAAGCTCGGTGCAGAAAACAGCATCTGGGGTGGGGTTCCTTACCACCAGCCGTAATAACAGTCACTGCTTTATTCGTTCAGGTCTCTGCTACAAATTCAAAAGAGCAAGATGCAGTGTGCAAAGTGCACAAAATTGGACAATTGCAGTCTTTTTGTTCTTTGCACACTGCATTCTTTAAGGCAAATAACCCTTCAGAAGTTTGTGAGGCTTATAACAACAGGCTAAGAGTCCAGTAGCTTCCATTGTGAACTCCAAGATGTGTAACAAAGAACAGAGGAAATATATTGAGCAGTGAATATGATTATTCACGGCTCATATATAATTACATGATTATGCTTGGATGCTGCACCCCCCTTGCTCATACCTTTTATGTGTTTCGTCCACAATCGGGAAGGAAAGTCCGGGGGAGAGTGCCCATGGTTCTAGGTGGGTCTGGGTCAATAGACTGGAGTCCTGCCTGCCCAGTCCAACCCTGACTATACTTGCTCCAAAAGATTACGATACATTTAAGCACTTCTTAAATTTGCGCAATGCTCCATTAAAATTTGCAATGCAACAACAGTCTAATGAAGAATATTACATTGTTTTTTTGTTTGCAACTTTTATTACTTTTCCCCTAAGAGTGCAGCTGACTATTGTGAAACAAAGGTCTAGCCCAATCCTTCCCCCAAACACCTGTGATAAAACTGACAGGCTCAAAGATCGACACTGAAGAAAGAGGAGTTGGTATGACAGTGAAGGTCATTTGACCTTTTATCTTAGAATTCAGCAAAGATGGTGAATGTGACTTCTAATATACAGGTATAAGATCTGTTATGTGGAATGCTTGGGACCTGGGGTTTTCTAGATAAGGGATCTTATAATTAAAATCTAAAAAACATAATAAAGGATTTTTTACTACCTAAATCAATTAATGCAGCTTAGTAACTATAAAGTACAAGGTATTGTTTTTGTAAGGGGAACTCACCCTGGTGGTCTAGTGGGCCGGTAGGGACGCACCGTCACTACTCCAGTGGGGATGCCCGCCTGGTGGTGCTTCCAGTTTGGCCGCTCGTACTGCTCTGCCTTAGGGCGCGCATGTCGCGTACTTCCAGGTTTTAAGTGTGCAACATCGCCGGCATCATGACGTCATTGCGCAATGGCGCGAGATTTAAAGCTATTTAAAGGGGCCTTTCATTCAAACTAATTGCCCGTTGTTAGGTCTAACTTGTGTTAGTATCTGGGTGTGTTTATTATTCTGTTTGATTCCGGTTTTGATCCTGCCTGCCTGTCTGACTATCCTGTAACTCTGTAATCCTAACCCTTGCCTGCCTGACCATTCTGAAATCTGCTGATCCTGACCAAAGCCTGTCTGACAATTCTGATCTCTCCTGGTGTTTGACCCTTGCCTGCCTGACTACTTTGAACTCCGCCTGTACTGACCCCGGCCTGATTGACCTTGCTAAAATTCCACATGTACCGACCACTGCCTGTCTGACCCAGCTTGAACTCTGCACGCACCGACCTCGGCCTGCCTGACTACGCTTTGTCTATTCCTTGAACTGTGCTTTCCGTCCAACACCTTGTTAACGACCGTGCCCCTTTGCTCATTTGCTCTCTTATTAAGATCTAGCGGCATCCAATTAGCTGAGGGCTCCTCCCGAAGTGAAAGCCGGCTGTCAAAGGAAGAAGCAAGAGCTGAGACCAGGGAGCCTAGCACTGGTTCTGAATTTAGGGTGCTGATCGTGACAGTTAAATTATACTAAATTATACAGCAGCCATGTTATCCCATATGATGCAGTGATACATTACACCAGCACAACAAAAGGCAGTACCAGAAGTGTCATTCAGCTCCCCAGAACATATGGCAGGATGAATACAGTGCCAGATCAATGTATAATACCCCAGAATGCAGTGCTATGTAACAAGATGCCACTATTCAAATAAAGGATAAGAAGACATACATTGAAAATTTGAAGAAAATAAATCTCTTTAAAACTCGAAATAATCAAAAAATCTTGTTAAAATTTGTTAAATATATATACTGGTATATACGGTATATATTTAATATTTACAGAGACTGAGCAGCCCCTGTATATTGAAAGATTGATTCTTAACGGCGATTGAATCTTCCGCACACTATATAATTAGGATTGATTGGCTCATACATCTATAGAGGACAGGTTGTGTTACACTTTGTTGAGGATACTTGCTTTTTTCGCAAGAAGGCGCTACATGGATCCTTTTCACTGAATCAGCTACCCCGCAAAGGATACCTCTCCTGGACATTGGTTGCCAGAATTAAAGCCTATGACTAAGTGTTTGTAACACGAAACGCGTAAGGCTGTGGACACAATAAACTGCTTCACTTTGATTTAACTGCCTGGTGGAAGATTGCCTTTATTGAGTGCCTGCTTCAAAGAATTTTCGGTTTGCCAGAAATAAAACCTTGATATTACCGTTGTAGTGGATGTTGGACTTGCGGCTTTCTTCTGACAGGTAACTCATTTCCGTACCCCCAAACAGGGAGGAGATTTAACATAAAATATAGACTTACATGCCTGTCCATTGTTATTGTTTATGTCATCGTTTATTTATTTATTTAATAGTCAAAGCAAACACCAAAACATAAGTAAACCATTTCCACAGCCTTTTAGCTTTAGCTACTGGCATCCCACAAGCATTCCTCTAGGCTGCAGTGTAGAGGACTGACAGGTCAGATAGATAGATATTCTGTAGAATTCGTCAGTATTAGTTTCACACTGAAATCAATCCTATAAATACAGTACTTTTTTAACCTTAATCTCCAGCTTGGTTTTTCAGCCTGGCAATCATCAATTGGCTTGGGTGTGCTATCATCTCTTGAGGCTTTTTCTAAAGTTGCAGTCAGATTTTTCTGTGAATTTTCCCACTTCTCGAAAGCCTTATAGTCAGCAACAGTGGGACCTGCTGATCAGTAGAACTAGTGGCATATATGATTAAAAAGTGCAAAATAACTCTGTTCCTCTGTATCCCCCAACTAAACTGAGTTTATGGGCATGATTAAAATGTTATGACTTTAGGGGTGAGCAGGCTACTCATTATACTGAATAGTACGGTAGGTTTAATTTTAAATCAATACAAAATACATGATTTATATCTACTGTATCCCTATCCTGCATTAGAGTTATATTAAAAATATGTTTACCCTTTATTTGTAGCTTCCCACATGTTATGTTGGATATACGATTTCTACCTCTAAGGCTGTTTTGAGTTAATATAATGATTAAAGCAATATATTCTTACCCCAGCAGTAGACAAAAGCTTTCTCTCTGATGACACATTATCCCAATACATAACATACAGCCTTATACTAACCCAGATAAAACTGGATTCCAAAAGGTTTCCTGCTTGCTTGAGCGCTTCACAGATTTCATTATGATATGCCATAGACAAAAAACTGATCCAGTAAGACCATTATTAAATGTGTTCCTATCTACAGAATCACATTGAGGCAGACAGCTAAATCTTACATGAGAGGTAACAGAACAAGAGGCAATATATTGAGTAATATTGTATTAAAATGTGCATTAAGCACACAACAGTTTGTATTTGTGTGGAAACCTATAGCAACCATTCCGTAGTTAGATATGATGTAGATATTGATTACAACTAACAAATATCTGTTTGGAGGCTAGGAAAAATCACACAGGGCAAAGGTGAGTCTATACGACAGGTTTTGGATTCATTATTCGGAAACCCATTATCCAGAAAGCTCCAAATGCCATCTCCCATAGGGGCAAATTTACTAAAGGGCAAAGTGACTTACACGGGCTAAAATTTGCCAGTGTTCCAACGGTCGCTGGCGTAACTTCGCTAGCGAAGGATATAGACTCTAGTGGTACTTCGCTCCCTAATGCCTGGCAAAGTTGCGCTCTGGCGAATGGACGTAACTAGCAAATTCACTAAGATTTTACTGAACATTACCTCTTGTGCCAGACTTGCCTTCACCACCTCAGACCAGACGAAGTGCAATAGAGTAGATAGGAGTTCCTAGTTGAAAATACGCCCCCACGTCCCAAAAAAAAAAATAGCTGAAAAATAGCGTTAAATTTTATTTGAGGTAATCCGCTTCCCCCCTACATCTCCTAACATATGGGACATAAACTATACACTGGGCTCATGTGTAGGGCAATATAACAACTTTATTTTATTTTATTAAGGTTTCCCTGCTTGTGTAGTGTAATGTATTTGCTGCAACACATACGTCCATTGAACTTTAACTTCCCACCATATGCAAATGAGGCAATGCTAGTGCAATTTCGCTTTGCTTGGCACAGTAACGCTAGTGCAACTTCACCAGCGTTCAGCACCCTGGACGCAACTTCGGATTTTAGTGAATTAGCGTTGTCCTGGCAAATCTATGCCTGCCGAAGTGTTTCGATGTGAGCAAAGCTGTCACTGGCGAATTTTCAGAGGTTAGTAAATTTGCCCCATAGACTCCATTAAAACCAAATAATTCACATTTTTTTAAATTATATATTTTTTCTCTGTAGTAATAAAACAGTACCTTGTACTTGATCCCAAGTAAGATTGAATTGCTCCTTATTGGAGGCAAAACAATACTATTTGGTTTTATTGATGTTTAAATGATTGTTAAGTAGAGTAAAGGTATGGTGATCCAAATTACAGAAAGATCCCTGTTTTGGAAAACTCCAGGTCCAGAGCATTCTGGATAACAGGTCCCATACCTGTACTGAATGAGATCCCAAATATTGCCCTTGGAATAAAAGGAACTGAAGTAATATCCAAATACTTTTGAGGCCAGTTGTACTAGAACTGGAATCAAAGTTAAATGCATCCTTGTAATGCTTAATAGTTCATCTATGTCCTGAAAATCAGTTTTCCAGTTTGCACAACTCTCTAAGTGACTGTCTTAAAACATGTTAGAGAAAATCTTTAATTCAGGCCAGCTTCAAAAGAAGGATTTGCCCCCAATTAGGGATAAGTGCTGAAAAATGCACCTCTAATCTCTTCTGATGTTTGCCTGCTAGATTTCTTAAAGTCCCAGAGACACCATCATCTGAAAATACATTAGTGCACACAGATTGCTTTTGGGGGGTATGGGGATATGAGCACTGCATTTTTAAGTAGCCAAAAAAACATAGTGCCAAAGCCCAAGAAACTGCTCTATTGACTTGCACCAGAATAGTCTGGAAACAAATATCAGTCAATACTTACCTGGAAAAGTGGACTGCTTCTTTTTTAGGCAACGCTTCTTGTAGGTGATTCCAAGTCAATACCCTTATACAGACATAAATAGAACCTGTTTGCTCAGAATCTATAGATATGTAACAACTTATGAAAGATATTTGTCTAATTTTGTCCACTGTATTCTAAATCTAGCCATAGAGCTTTAAACTGCAGATTCAACCTCTTTGGTCATCTATTTATATGGGCTTTACCTGACAGACATCTGCCTGATATCTTTTGGGCAGGTTAGAAACCCCTTCAGGTGAGGATAAGGTTGCCACCCGGCCGGTATTTTACCGGCCTAGCCGGTAAAACACCTGCCAAGGCCAGGGCCAGTATTACAAATTTACCGGCAATGTAGCTGCCGGTAAATTTGTAATACCCTTAAAAAGACCCCCTCGGCCTGCCCACAATCCCCTGTAAACTTATCTTTTTCCTCCGTTTTTGTCCTGGCCGCACCGTGGCCCCGTCCCTTTTATGCACAACCCCGCCACCTTTGACGTCACACCCTCCCCTTTTTGTACCCGCCCCCCCACCAGCCAGAAAAAAAAATAGCAAAAGGTGGCAACCCTAGGTGAGGACCACATTAGCCAACAATGAAATCAGTCCTAGTTGGCCCTGCAAATGTGTGGCCAAACCAGATGACCTCCTCAAACAAGCATATCTGGCTGTGTATGAACCACAGCAAATATTTTCTGCAATGGAAAGTGGACCCTACCCCTGCAGGGCCCTACATGTCTTCAAAACGGCAAATGGGCCTGACAAGTGCATGCATAATGCTTGCTGGATTCCCATGCAAGTCAGTAGGGGTTGATTTTGAGTTCCTTGCCATCATGGTTTGAGCTTGTTATAAATGTGGCACCCAGAATGCCCCATGTGCTATTACACTTACATAGTTATAGATCACAACAGTTTGCATGGAAGACATTTGCATATATTATCAGCAAATGATAGGGATGTGTTCCCTACAGGGCCCATTATGGCAGTCTACATGGAATAATGGAAATAATAACAAAAAAATGGGTATGTGATTACATTTATTGTTGTCAAATTGTAGAATCTCTCCAGCATATTCCTATGATTAATTGCTTAATGGGTCCAGCTCACCTCCTAAAGGTCACACCACAAAGACCAGGAGATGTATCAATTAGAAGAGATGAAGGGAGCCACACGGACTGCAGAACTGTGCTTCTACTTTTTATTGCACGACATGTTTAGGATCAGAAGGACCTTTTTCAACATGTTCTGCAATAAAAAGTAGCAGCACAGTTCTGCAGTCCATGTGGCTCCCTTCATGTCTTCTAATTAAATGTACTGTTGTTACTAGTCCTTTATAATGCAGCAGAAATAATCTCTTGCAGATCTGTATGTCTAGTGTCTCACTGTAGGGTGAACCACGCCTCATAATGATATTTTATGTATTGACAACCTATATTTTCAATGACACATTATATGCAATACCAGTTATAGAATAAGTAACAGGTTCCAAATGCAATACAGTCACCATTGTTGGGGTAATTTGTGTATAGAATAATGGTGACACTACTGTTATTTTTTTAAAACTGTCTCTGTGTTTCTATTGAGCCCTTCTTTATAACACAAACGGGTGCTTCTGTTGCAATAGTTTTCCACTGAAATTAAGATGCATCAGTGAATTCTGCTCCTAACTGTGTGCAAAGATTTGGGAACCTGCTATTGCAGAGGCACTAGAATATTACATTTTATTTCTGAAACACACAATTTGAAACATAAGCCACTTCTCTTTTTAAGTGCCTAGAGCTGCAGTCCCCCTGGGTAAAGAGTTTATTTGATCACATCAGTATTTTCCCATAGCTTAATCACAGTCATGTGAGTCTTAATAAAAATTACACAACTTAAAAAGAAAAAAAAACTTTGTAAGAATACTTTCTTTTATTTTTCATGACGAAACTGGAGTGTTTGCAGACATCCAAACAATGTCTGTGTAAAGAGAAGTAGAAAGAAAGTAAAGGCTCTATTCCTTCTATGGAAAGCTAGGGACATTTATTTAGATAGCATGGAGACACTGGACTCCTTTTGTCCTGCTCATGCAAAACACTACATGTAGAGCAAGCTATGCGTCTATGTCTATTTCTGTTTAACGAAGAGCAAAATAATAAAGTAACATTTTACAATGAAAAACAATATTTGACATATTTTGAATATCTTAAGAGGGGTTTAGTATAGCAAGTTGAATGGATGAGCTGACAAGCTTTATTTGTATTGGCTTTCCCTACATGGCAACAATTCCTAGCCCTTTCCACTTGTTGCATACAAACAGATGAAACAGGCACTCATGCCCAAATAAAAGTGAATACTGGGACAATAGACCATGTACAAAACATTTCTGTAGCCTGTATCCCTGGGCTCTGGTGATACAGGCCTGGATTTGACTGGCTGTAAGAGGGCCTTTAAAGGAGAAGGACAGGTTAAAACTAAGTTAGCCTCATCAGAAAGGTCCACCTAAATATACCAGTAGTGCTGCTCTGAGTCCTCTGTCAAAAGAAACACTGCATTTATTTCCTTCTGTTATAAATACATGGGCTTCTGCATTAGACTTCCTGCCTTCAGCTTAAACCTCCTTGCCATGGGCAATAGCATGCTCAGTTTGCTCCTCTTCTCCCTCTCTCTGCTGTTATCTGAGCCCAGAGCTATAACTGAGCAGGGAGAGACTCGGGCAGGAAGTGACATCACACCAAGCTAATAAGGCAGCTGCTATCCTAAACAAACAGAGAGCTTCTAGAGCTTTTTACTCAGGTATGGTAAATCATTCTACAGAATAAATATAGTGTTATAGCTTGCACTATTGTGGCTAATCTATTGACAATAAAATGCATCCGTAGCTTTCCTTCTCCTTTAAGGATAGAGTCATGAAGGCCCTGAAGTCTCAGTGCTGCAGCTGGACATCCCTGTACAGCCACAAAGTGTTTATGGGACCTGTTATCAATAATGCTCGGCACCTGGGGATGTCCGGATAACTGATCTTTCCGTAATTTTGCTCTTCATACCTTAAGTCTACTAGAAAATCATGTAAACATTAAATAAACCCAATAGGCTAGTTTTGCTTCCAATAAGGATGAATTATATTTTAGTTTGGATCAAGGGGGAAAGCAGACTATGGGAGACAACCTTACCATAATTTAGAGGTTTCTGGTTAATGGCTTTCCAGCTAACAAATCCCATACCTGTACTCACTATTATATGAAATGTATAGGGTAAACCCAGCAAACTATAGGTATAATAGGCAATTACTATTTATTATTTACCTTAAATTTCTATTTACGCTGCCAGGGTTCCAAGTGACAGAAGTTAGAGACAGAAAAGGAATCATTGCAAAATGTATTACGATATGTCATTAAAAAAATGCAGTATCCCCATCAGAGTAACTTCTAGCTTGATTGTTAGGCATGTGTTGTATTTCAAAATATATTAAGTTATTGGGGTTTTTGTGCCTAAAAGAAATCACAGTGAGGCTTATGTTAGGTTTCAATAATATCAGACACGCTGCTGTCAGGGAAACCCCTACTATCTGATTGGGGAATCCCTAAACATTTCAGTCAGGGTAGAATGAGTGATGTAGGCATGGACAGCAGAGGCCCAAAATAGAAAAAGAGTGTATTAAACTGGAACAAACTGGAACACAATAAACTAAAAAACAAGACCAGGAACACAGAGTACAGCTAGAGCTAGGGACAAATGCCACAACACTCAAGCAAGGAAGTGGAAATAGAGAAGGATTTATACACAGGGTGAAAGGAAGGGTGCATTTAAAAATAAAATAAAGTAGGTAGCAAAGCAAAATTCAACAGGAACCTTTCAGTTCTCTTCCCATCCCACAATTTGGTTTTTATCATAGCAAATTTATCTACCCTAATTCTTACTGAGCTATAATTATCATTTAGTAAAACTTTATTGGCATTTTCTAGATGCACTAGGCAAGTACCAGGAAATGAGAGGAAGACCTTTCTGCTTTGTAACAACTGTTTTTTATTCTCTGGGCCCCCACACATTTGACCTTGTTCATATTTAGTCGACATGGGCATACTGTGAAACTTGCTGCCTAAAAAGCACTGTACATGTAAACCCAGAGTGTTAACATTTTCATTATTTATTTGAATGATATATACAAGTTCTAAAACTGGAATGTTGTTACACAGGCAGTGGAACAAGTATGGAAACAAGATAAAACGAATCAGAATGTAGTTCCTCACGTGAAGAGGGGGGGAGGTTACATATTTGTCCTAGGCCCTAGAGATTTTACATCCTCCGATGTAAGAATGTAGGCTACTGTTTGTAAGCTTAATATTATTGCATGATTATCTATGTATGTAGGCTTACAAATATGTTTATTTCCAAAGTGGGTCAATTATATTCTCTTTAGTTATAGCTGGGGTTAACTCATAAGCAGGTCATATGGCTGCCATTTGGAATCACATGGAGCATTCATGTGTACAAAAAAACCTCTCACAAATGCAGTAATCTCTACTGGAATCTAGCACAGCCCCCCCCCCCCGTCTCTTTAGCCGTACAGTTGCTTATTTGTACCCACAACGTTACATATTGTATGAAGATCAGAGCGATCACAGTTTGTGCCCGTGGGATTACAAAATAGTTTGTCCCTATGACCACAGAAATGCTTCTGCAGAGGTGAAATAGTGACCTGTGGTTAAAGCTATGTAATAGATCAAGAAGCAGAGAAGCAAAGCCTTACCTTGTAGAACAGTCACATAAGCAAAAATTATGCTTTTACAGTAGTTATTCTAGTACTTTATTTTATTTCTGAATTTTCTGCTTATTTAAAGAGCAGGGACATTATGCAGCTCATTAATCATTATACTCATATACAGTGCCTGAAAACATGACCAAATGTAATATAGCAAATGTGTGCTCACTTTTTCACCTTTTCTTCTGCCTAAACCAAACCTTATACAGGTATACCTGTATACCTGTTATCCAGAATGCTGGGACCTGGGTTTTTCCAGACAATGGATCTTTTCATAATTTGGATCTTCATACCTTAAGTCTACTAAAAAATCATTTACACATTAAATAAACCCAATAGCATTGCTTTGCCTCCAATAATGATTAATTATAGCTTATGATAAAATTAAAAAATGAGGAGAGCATTCAAAAGTAGCAAAAATATGCTGTGGTAACCACAGCATGTTTTTGCTATTTTTGCTACTTTTTAGTGCTCTCCTCATTTTTGAATTTTATCAGTATATGTCGGGATAGCGGTATACCCGGAAGAGGATTTGATGCATTCGACAACACAGCTAAGGCAGTGCGGAGAAAGTCTTTGATTACTCTGATTATACCTTATTTTGTATCAAATACAAGGTACTGTTTTATTATTACAGAGAAAAAGAAAAAAAATTGGATTATTTGGATAATATGGAGTGTATGGGAGACAGCTTTTCTGTAATTCAGAGCTTTCTGGATAACAGGTTATGGGATAATGTATCCTATACCTGTCACGATATACTGATATGATCTACCAGGACCACTGTGTGTTACTGTATAACATAGAGTGAAAGGCAGAGTGGGGACAGTCGACATAAATGCCCCTTGTGACATATTCCTAAAAAGAAGAATTACCCCCCTTATGAAATCTCCTTTAAAATGCACAAGTCTTGCAGCAGCTATTTAGAGTGATTCTATAAGGGAAAGGCATTTTGGAAAGATGGCACTGACCCAGTTTTGCCTACACTACATCGATCTATCTGTGGTTCCCTTTTGGTGGAGGTATTGTACCTGCATATACCAGGCTCATACACTAATGCAATACAAAGTCTTCTGCCCACAATGCATTGACATTGCCAATTTACTAGCAGGCGCCAATTCGCTAGCGAAAGAGATAGGCGCTAGCGCTCATTCGCACTATATCGCCAGGCGACAATTCACTCTGGCAAATGGACGTTACTTCACAAATTCAATTCAATTGCGGATTTTACTGAACGTTACCTCTTTTGCCAGACTTGCCTTCACCATCTCAGACCAGGCGAAGTGCACTGGAGTGCATAGATCTTCCTCAATCTTCTGTTACTTACATCATATTCTGAGTGGAAAAAGCATCAAAACGCTTTTCTTTTTTTCAGAGTGATAGCCTGCAAAAGTCCTTAAAATTTTTTTTGGGGGTAACTGGTTTCCCTCATACATTTTCTAACATATGCAACAATTATACAGTGGGCTCATGTGTAGGGAATTATATTAACTCTAATGTCTTTATCAAGGTTCCCTGGACACGTGTAATTAACAGTGGAAATGTAATGTATTTGCTGCAACATATAACATAAAGATGTCCATTCAACTTTAAATTTTCAGCCATATGCAAAGTAACCTGAGCACAAGACCTCTAGTGAATTTGCACTAGGCAGAAATGAACGCCAGCGCATCTTCACTTTGAATTGCTCGCATTGCCGAAGTAACTATAGTGAAAAGTCGCCAGCGTTCGGCGCCCACCACGAAACCACATTTTAGTGAATTATCTGAGCGAATTTTCGCAGTGGGAAGTGTAGCGAAGAGTGCGAAGCGGTCACTAGTGAATTTTTGCCAGTTAGTGAGTCTGCCCCTATAACTTGGGCATCAGCACAGTGGCGAGCTGGGGAAATTTATTGTGTGAGTTGCGAGCGAGGTGGGGGAAGGTTGACAATCGATTGATGGGGGTTATCCTGCCATGACACATATACCTTTTGGCCTGGCACTGAATTCCAAAGTAATACAGACACAAAGTAATATCTGCAAACAACATGTGTGTGTGTTTTTTGTAGTGAGAATGGTTCTCTAATGGCATCAATAACGCTAAAAGCATGTGATTCACTTTTGTCTATGGATGCAGGCCACTAGGGAAAGCCTGGAAATAATGGAAGGGTAATGCAATTCCAAGGTTCCCTTGCGTCCATGTGAATGATTGCACGCAATTCATCAGAGTGGGCACTTGAAAGCCAAAAGGTGCATCACACTAAGCAGAGCTTTCTAACAGAGACACAAACAGTTAAAGACTTGAAACATGAAGCCACAGCCAGAGAGCAGAACAAGGTATCAGCTTCCTTAAAGTGCTATTTTAATGCAAGTGATTATATTTAGACTAATCTGTGGCCTTTAGTAAAATGATTAAAATGCAGCCCTCCTGCACCCATCGCACATGAACTTTAGGCAGTTTCTATAGTGTCACTGAGCAACGGCTTTGCACCCTCAGCGTCTGTTATGTAATGCACCACCGCACAGGGCTTAAGGGAACATCCCATCATGCATCACACTTGCTGCAATCAAAGGTTGTGTTATGTAACTGCAGTAAGGGCAGGAGTACAGAATGCCCTTAAATGGCATTGGCAGCGAGGAATTAGAAGCCAGTGCGACCCATTTCACGTGGAGAAAGATAACACTGCTCTGTTTATTCCTGTTAACCTTTCTTGTGCCATTACCATTTCACACTGTGTGTGTGTGTCATAATATTTAGCAATCTAATTTTATACCATCCAGACGATAAAAGAAAGTTTGAGGGGGGTGAAATATACACTTTTGCAACACAGAGCAGGCATTATTAGGGGAAATAGCTAAGTCTGTTCTAAGTCCAAACTAATAATAGTGTACTGGGGAAATGACCCTCTGCTGATCCTATCACTTTAGAGCAGGTTACAGGGAAGTAGCCGCTATTGGATGGTTGTGGTTGCTAGGCAACCAGAAGCAAGGGGGATTGAGCACCGAGAAGTCCCATGAGAGGACAGGGGGAGATGACTCCGAAAGATAATCACAGAAATAGGAAGAAATAAGAGGAAATGTGAAATGCGTTGACCCTATTTTAAATGGAAAGTTCACAGGGAAACAAATTGTTCTACATTATAAGAAACAGTGAATAAAAACAATTTGAAAATGGTCCGTATTTTTTTGACTGTTGTTAAATTGAATAGCATTTTAATTCTTATCCCCTCTGTCCTGCTTTTCTGTTCAGGCTCACTTCTACATCTACGTACCTTACAATGTGTCATTTAAATGCTGCCTGTTGCCAAGGTATTGTGCCCAGCACCACTTGAAAGCTTATATGCCAAAAAACTACACGGACCCTCAGAGTGCCTGGAAGGCAGCAGGTGCAGGTGTCATACCGGTATAGGATCCGTTATCTAGAAACCCGTTATCCAGAAAGCTCCGAATTAAAAGAGAACCAAACCCTTTTTATTAAAATCCCCTACCCCCCTACCCTACATAGTTCCCTCTCCCTGCTCCCCCCCAGTCTAGGTGTTACCCCCGGTACATACCCTTAACTCTTTTTTACCCCTTGTTGCAGATTCAGGGCATTAGCATTCACGGGCACCACCTTCTTCCCTTCAGTTATATTCAGGTCTTCCTCTGGGGCAGTTCGGCAATTTTCGTGGCTTTCAGTGCATGCACAGATGTTCAGGATCGGCAGATTGCACAAACTGCGCATGCACCGACACTGCGCTCTCTTCCTGAAGATTACCGAAGAAGATGGTGCCCGTGATCTCTGATGCCCTGAATCTGCAACAAGGGGTAAGTAAAGAGTTAGGGGCATTTACCCAGGGTAACACCTAGGCTGGGGGGAGGAGGGAGGGGGTCTATGTAAGGTAGGGGGGTAGGGGATTTTAATAAAACGGGTTTGGTTCTCCAAAAATGTTACTTCAAATTGTACTTGATCCTAACTAAGATATATTAATTCTTACTAGAGACAAAGCAATCCTATTGGGTTTTATTAATATATCAATGATTTTTTAGTAGACTTAAGGGATGGAGATCCAAATTAAGATATCTCATCCAGAAAACCTCAGGTCCCAAGCATCCTGATAACAGGTCCCATACCTGTGAATGTTTGGCAGGCAGACAGAATAGTGATACACAATATTTTTTGTAACTTTATATATAAAATTTTAAGTATTAACCTGGATCATGAAGGGTACAGATAAAAAAAAGTAGGGATGCACCGAATCCAGGATTCGGTTCGGGATTCGACCAGGATACGGCCTTTTTCAGCAGGATTCGGATTTGGCCGTATCCTTCTTCCAGGCCGAACCGAATCTGAATCCTAATTTACATATGCAAATAAGGGGCAGGGAGAGAAAGCGTGTGAACTTTTGTCTCAAAACAAGGAAGTAACATTTTTTTCCCCTTCCCACCCCTAATTTGCATATGTTTGGTATTCGGCTGAATCTTTCGCGAAGGATTCGGGGGTTCGGCCGAATCCAAAATAGTGGATTCGGTGCATCCCTAAAAAAAGGCACATTACAATATCAATAACATTTGCTACAAATTGTGTAACAAGTGAACGAAGCCCTGTTACTAACAGCAGTAAGCAGCAGTTTCAACCTCAGTACCCCATGCTTCAGGAAATGCACTTTGTCCCACACTTTTTTCTACTGGAATCACTGTAACACAGCTTAAAAATGTAATGAGCACCGGACATTTCTACTCACTATGGGTCTTCTGGTACCAAAGAAATTGGATTTTATTTTTTTGGCTTTGAAACAGTGTCAACTCCAGCAAAACAAATTACAACATTTTCTGTCACTAGCTTTAGTTTATGTATTTTCTCAACTTATTCCACATAATTACTCTAGCAAGAAAACCAAAAACTCATTCTGCCAGTTCCTCTATTCTTTATCTTTATGTTTCATATTCACTTGTGTACTAAAGGTGATGGTGGGGGCATACATTTTACATTGTTTTCGAATCAATGCCTTATCTCCTTGTATGGTTTATAAGGCTAAGGGATTTTTAATCACTTGCAAAGCATCTGCCTGCTAAACTAACATGTAACATGTCATGTAATTGCTTGGTATGAAGAGTATGAAGAGTATCTTCCCAAACACTTGCTTTACATTTGCATTTGAACCATGTACATTAAAACTGTACCATCTTCTTTATTAAAGCGCTAGTATTAGCTGGAGGATTGGGGGTATATTTTCTTTAATCTCACAGGGATATACTACCATTGTGACACTAATTTATTTTTACAGCAAAATATATATTTGCGAGCATTTCCCAGTGAAATCTTTTTCTCAGTTTACTGGCATACTGGGATTGGCATTTCTTTACTCTTTATTACATTTTAGTGGGTTGAAAATAGAAGCCTTTTGATTCTTTTTAGCAATACACAGTATTAATCTGAAAATACCATATGATTAATGATAGATCTATTTATAGAACACAGCTTTGGCATGCAAAATCCAAGAACATCATCACAACACTCTGTATCTGTAATACCCATAGGGGATTGCATTCTTAGCATCAAACCTGCTCATGTCTAGTCATAATCTGAAAAAAGCCACCCAGATGTAGGTCATATTGCCATAGTAACCATGACAGTCAGACACAGCGAGAACTAATAATACCACATATGCTTTTTAAGAGGAATGTTCACGCTAAACATTAGGGAAATGTGTCCTAATTAATGGTAGGGCTTATTTTATTATTCCCTTCAAGAATATGACTGAGAGCACAGCTTGCTGTCTTTATAGGATGCTTATGTTTATATTATTATTTTTAACATGTATTTTTAAATCACCAACATATTCTGCAGTGCTGTACAATAACTGAGCTTATACAAAGAACATACAGAATTACATACATAGTGACCAATAACTGATACAAAGGTTAAAAGCCCAAAAGAGCTTACAATCTAAAAACCTGGTTTATTCATACTTGCATAAATATACTGGTACTAGTTATAGGTAGATCACATAGATAGAACGAGTGTTGTCTAAGAAGGGATATTCTGTGCATAATGTGTCCTCATACTTAAAATCATCTTAATATACCATGTTGTATAAAAATATTTTTCTTTGAAGCAGCATATAGCATGTTGAGACTGAAGGTACTGATGATTGAATTTTCATGAAGATTGCTCTTCACACTATTCTCTTCCACTAATTCACCTAAGCAATAGTGCCAGGGCAAGAAGTATCAGAACCCAAGGTAATACCACTTTGGCCAGCACCCTGCCTGACCCAATCCCTCACTCACTTAACCCCCCCCCAGTTGCTCCACAGATAAACCCTATGGCTGCTATGTGTTTACTCCCCCTCCAGTAGTGCCCCTTTAATTGCACCCAAGACACATGCTTCTCCTATCTTCTCTCATTAAAGCCCTGTGCAATAGGAATGACAGCAAACTAATGCTAGAAAAAGAGACTTGACCGTTAAATAGCATGCTCTCCCAATTCTAAGGAAGTATCTTAACAGACGTTTTTCTGTTCCCACTCAACCACGCAGGTTCAAAGGTATGTTTAGAAGCAAATAGGCTTCATTATGGGGAGCTAGATGCAAGAACAGGGGTGCCAGAAGCCTACAAATTGGCATCACTTACAGCCTCACACACAAAGCACTTGTGTCTAGCCCTTATAGCCAGGCAAATTGTGCTCTATGTCTTAAAGGTTGCACTGGAACAATATTTTAAAGGATCAAGTTGTGCAAAAAAATATTACTTTTGTGCCCCATTGTTTGCATCCTTCCCCTTCTTTATAAATAAGGCAGATAATAATGGGTTTAAAGCCCCAAGCATTTTCTCCAGAACTCTGCATAAAACCATGTACATAGTATATAGTGTACATTATTAAAATGTCAGTCTATCTCCAATTTCTGTTTTCTTTGCATTGATGCTGTTAACTAATTGCCTATATCAAGAAAAATCTAGCCTTTTACTAACCATAATTTTATAAGAATTAGAAAATTAGAAGGGATCTTATATCAATGTAGGATTGGAGTATATTTATTTTTTGAATTCCTTTAATATATGGCTGCCACTACAACAAAGTTTTAAAGCTCTGACTCATAATAGCTTGCAGTCAGCAGATCAACTGACACAATTATCCCTCCATTACCATGCTAGATATACAGGCACATAGGCACAAAAGTTATATATAGCAATACACAGGTCGACATCAGCCAGGAACTTCTGACTGTGGTGACAATGGACACCTTAATCAATATATTATATGCATATGGGAGGCCAATAGGAATATATCTCATACTATCCCTAAGACAATGTTTTTTGCATGGCAAATTATGATCTTGTCCATAAGAATAGAGTTGAGAGATATTTTTATCACATTTTGTGTTCCTGTAATGATGTAATAGATGGGTTCTGGGTAAATGCATGGCCAACCCTACATTCAACCCCAGTCAGATCCTTATTGACTAAGCAAAAGAAGTTGCTTACATTTATTAATGAGGCAGGAATACAGATTGCTAAGAAGTGGTTGACACCTGCACTATGCTTAACAGAGGTCACTGCAAGCAGAGGAACACTTTGAAATCTGGAAACCCTAAAGGGAGAATCAGTTTCTTTCAACCACAATCCCCCGAGGTTACAAAGATTGTCAGATCACATCAGTGTACCTACTCCACATGTCCTTCAACCCCCGAGGAGAGGGATGGGGCAATTTAATGTGTACATTGCATCTTTGTCCTGTACTTAGAGCTGTATTTAATTCTCTTTTTAATAATACATGCCTGGTTTTACGTTACATATAATGATCAGAACATTTGTACTGACAATATGACAATGCTCTCTCTGCTGGGATGTCCCATTTCCTGGGACAATGTCTATGTTTAATTTGATGTTTTATTCATCAATAAAAATAAACTGTCAAAACTATATTTTGGTAAAATATAGTACAAAAAAGATTCCCTGACAAACTGATGATTGATGAAAGAAGACATATATGTATATTAACTACAAGCTTTCCCATCAGCTTTTACAAGTACTAAACTAACAAGCCTATTGTGAAGCTGCCTTGTAGAATTATTGTTTGGGCACAATGAAATTAAAAGTCATGTATGGCTGCTTTAATAATGTGGCATGCTACAAATGTCAACATCCTGCAAAACTGTGTTAGTGTAAGTGCTGATTGTGTTAAAAAGCCAGAAAATCGAGGCACAGATTGACTACACGTGATTTGCTTTGAGCACTGCAAGTTTGTACAAACCAACCCTTGCCGCCTATGCAGAAATCATTCATCTGTGCTTATAGTTGTTAGGGGCTCCAAACGCAGCCAAGTAGATGAAGGAAAATACCCAAATAGATATTTCTGCTTTTAATACACAATTACCCATGAAGAATTTTTCCAGTGTGATTGAAAAAAGTTGAAAAGTTTTGAGACTTCTGCTTCGTACTATGCATCCGTATTGGTACAAAATATATAGTGTCCATATGTATGTGGAGTGGGTGTTCTCTTATACTTTTATGGCTTCCATTTGTGCACTGTTGGCACCAAAGAATTTGCATGCTGATGCAGAGCTCAAAGGGATCGTTAGACATAATAAGTGTTCAAAATGTATTAACCGCTGACTTCCGTTGAGCCTACAGTGTTACCTTTGCATCTCAGCTTCACTGGTGTTGCCTAAATACAAATCCTAATTAAGTATGGGGCAGTTTTACAACAGCAAAATTGTACTTGATTTTAAGCCATGCACCACAATATTGCAAAATTGCTGGTCATTAAGATGTGCTAACCATTGTACACCATTAATATTTTTTTCAACCTGGATTACTTTCCACATCAATCTGTCCTCAAAGTCTGAGGACAGATTGCCATTGTACAATACGTTCCAACATAACAGATTGTTTTGCAATTTAAGTCCTGACTTTTTCTTGCTGTCATAGATCAGCTCATTATTGCAGACACAGCTTTTTCCTGCAGCTTCTTACTAGAAACCTGGTGACTCTGCAGTCTCTTGTTTATACACCAAAATATTGCAGCAGTTCCTTCTTAAAGGGGAAGTTCATCTTAACAAGACGTCTGCAGTAAGTTTGAGATGTCACATATAGTCTTCATTTTATTCAATATTCATTATTACTGTATATTATCTGATGCTATGATCACTACTTCTTGATAGCAATTTATATTTTAATATAGTTTTAAAATGTTACTTGGATTACACCCTCTTTTGTCCATCCTTTTACTATTTTTAATGTTTTTGAAGGAACACTGTACCTGTTAATACAAAACATATATACAGTAAATGAAGTAAATAGCCTGAAAACAGTGATGCCATTGATGAAACATCCACAGTTGCCACTGCAAAATACTATCCCTAATAAATTGGCTAAATATGAAAATTCCAAGCCAACAATGTCTAGTTATAACCTTTCCCAATCCTTGCATTTAGGATTATATGTCCTTACTGTCACATAATATAGTTAAATAGTAAATTTTGGTTGAAAAAGAGACAATAGTCGTTTAAGTTCAACCCTTCCAAGCCACTATTAAAGGCAATAATAGAACCTGCCATCACAACATCACCCAGCAGAGCAAATTCAAACCTCATGATGAAGAACCATGAATAATATGAAGTCATAATACATATAGACATAGAACATAGAACGTAACGTAACGTTCTATGTCTATATGTATTATGACTTCATATTATTCATGGTTCTTCATCATGAGGTTTGAATTTGCTCTGCTGGGTGATGTTGTGATGGCAGGTTCTATTATTGCCTTTAATAGTGGCTTGGAAGGGTTGAACTTAAACGACTATTGTCTCTTTTTCAACCAAAATTTACTATTTAACTATATTATGTGACAGTAAGGACATATAATCCTAAATGCAAGCTGCATTGTACAGATCAATAGCATCTTATTATTATTCGGCTTGGAGCAGCAGCTGGATCTCTATATAGATTATCCAAGCATTGTTTTTTCGTTTGGTTCTGCAAGGAGAGACATTTAGTTCTGCACTATGCAGGTTGAAAGATATAAGGGTGGTAAAACATTGATCAAAAGAACAGCAATAAAACTTGAGCAATTATAGAACAGAGTAAAGTACATTAAATTTTTCCAAGCTGAATCAAAGGTAGACAATATAATAAGAAAGTAATGATAGCTTTCCTTTGAACTTTGGTGAAAGAAAAAGGGCAATATTAAATGCCTTGAATCTTTTCGGTAGCAAGCACCATTCATCTTTCTTCAACACTGTTATGATGACTCAGAATACAGCATATATCACTAAAAGACACATACGGAGTTATATGCTTATGGTACGTATGTTTTATTACTACTGAGGGACCTGGTTTCATTTCTAATTCACTTTAGAGGAGGTCATGTAAGTGTTGCTGGAGCTTTAGGCTGAAACTGATCCTCTCAGCTGCTAAAGACATTTTATGAAGTGCTGAGGGCCACTTTCAAGTTTCGTGGGGGAGATACAAGATGGCAAGCGCCTGAGGCTATTTTTAAAACTGGAAGTCTGGGTTGGTTAGTAACAAATATATCAATGGCACTTGTCTATGCTTAGTATATACAGAAGGACTGGTCAGATAAAAACCTTTCAATATATTCAGGGTCCATTTTAGACCAAATTGTGGTAACACTGGACCAAACTGATCACAGTATACATTTATTTTCCAAAAAACTGCCTCTATTGTTCATCCATCTGATTTATTTTATGATGTTTTCTGATACCAATGACCTTCGCTGGAAATTTCCATCTGTGAAGGACACTGCAAATCACTTAGCATTTTTTTTTATACTCCAAGCACAGAGTAGATGTGCTGTTGATTAAAGTTTATTTTAAGATCCAAAAGTGCTGAAGTCTTTTATTTGTAGCAAAAGTGGTCCCATGCAAATTTTTCAATCTGTTTTAAAGGCAGGATTCCCCTTCCTATAGTCTGTTATAGTAGATATAGAGGGAGTTGCAGGGGATCTGTTTAGTACCCCATTGCAGATGAGTATCACAAAGAAGCAGAGCAGATAAGCATTAGAATATACTATTGTGCATATCTCCAAGCACAGTCTATCAGATGTCGACTCCGTCAAAGAATGTATGCAAAGACTGTTTTTTTGTTAATCTGAACAAGCAAGCAAAATAATCTTGTAAAAAAATAAGTAGCTATAATGCATGTTTTTATTATATATCCTTGAGATCATTACTTTAGCTGGAAATTTTCAGCTGATTCAGTCTGCAGAGTGCCTCAGCAGGGTAAAAAACTTCCTTTCTGACTTCAATATGGCCGACATTGTAATCCCCAGATTAAAGCACTTGAGATTTAATTCTCAAACTGTGAAATATGCTTGACAATGCAGAGACGACTGATCTGGACTGTTTTCTGGCTTTATGTGACACTACCTGGTGCTGTTTATGCATAAATGTTTGAACACTAAAATTAAAGTAAGCTGCTACTGAAGCACAGGCAGGCCTGGACTGGCAATCTGCAAATTCTGGAAAATGCCATAGACAGTCACTATTTATCGGGCTGGTATGGGCGGGGGCTGTTTGGGCCTCTGTGTACTTGAAATGCCTCTGTATATGAAGTTCCAAATTATGGAATGACCCCTTATCGGAAAACCCCAGATCCCGAGCATTCTGGATAACAGGTCCTATACCTGTACTACAGTAATATGGGTTATTTGTACTTTTGTACTTTGAAGTTAACACAGGCATTAGATTAAGGCCATTGTTACTTGGAGGATTTTGCTGGGATCTGCTACAGCAATAAAATTACATATTGGTTGCTGATCACACAAATAAATGACAATGTGACATTTTTAAGATAACTTGGCCGGTGTATAACCTTTATTCAAATATTGTTAACCATGGCCTGTCATAATTAATCATTTATTTATTATCATTTATTTATATAGCACTTTACAATGATCATTGAGCTTTCAAACAAATTCCCCTATAACATTCACACAGGGCACTACAGTACATGGTTTTCCCATAACTACTACTTTATAGTTCCTCTTGCATGACAAATCATGTTGGGGCATCACTGGGGAAAATAATAAAGATAAATCGTCTTTGGCTTCTACAGTTTTCTAAGGCTCAACCTGAATTTACAATGAAATATTATCCATCATGTCATACTGTTGATAGTAGGACATAGATTAGCAATTCATATTTTAAGATAAGATGTGTTGTTCCTATTCAAAATATGCATGGTATCCATATGTATTTGTATAGTAAACCTGCTGATTCAGATAGTTGTTTGTCATAAATTTGATCTCACTTTAGATGAACTAAAGGAATATATGTAGATTATATATCATGAATTTCTAGTTAGCATGTGCGGACTGTTGGTTTTGTAAACCCACAGTGTGTAACTCCAAAGGAGATTTACTGTAAGTTGAGGACAAAACAATTTATGGAACTAACTTCTATTATGTTTAATTCACCTGCAACTGCATATGTACTGTATGAGTGAGACGCAGTAAGGTGCAAGGAAACTGTTAAGATATGTATTAATGGGTGTGATGGGTCTAAAACTGATATGATACTGATACGAGACCTGCACACACAACAAATTGTGGTGTGCACAAAGAATTTGTTGTGAAAACACCAAATGTATTTAATTAATGTATTAATTCTGACCTGAGCACACAGTTTTTAAAAACTGCACACACAAGTTTAAAATGTGCGCACAAATAAAATGTTATTGTGCACATAGCCAAGAAGGAATTAGAGGGAACATTGGTCATAGGACATGATCTCTGTCTGTTAATGCAGAATTGTTAATAAAGTTAGGACTTCTTGAAGAAAGAGAAGCAGGTCCCATCAGGGCTGGATTTATAGTTTGGGTGCCCCTTGGGCCGGGACTACTTGTTACCCGACTTTCCCATTTCCACCTCCCCTTTATATGCACGTGTGGGTCCACAGAAAAGGGATTGGTGCACAGAAAATTGGAGGAGCAATGTCCCCAGTGCTTCTCAACCCATTGTAATGTGGCTGGGTGATATACCACCCCTAAAATGCTGCTGCCCTAGGCCCAGGCCTTTGTGGCCTTTCCACAAGGGTCCCATACCTGTGCTTTACTACTAACATTGAACTATATAAATAATAGGGCTAAATTTGTATATTTTACAGTTTTTTTCCCCTAAAAACAATATACAGTTGAGGGCTGTGTATGTATATGCCCACACCCTGCCCAACATATATACAGAATTCTGCAAGTGCAATATGTGCACATTTTACAGATGATAGGTACCATTTCTGAGCCCATACCTCAAATTGTGCAGTGACTTCCAGTAAGAACAGATTTGGGGGAAATTGCTGCAATGTGTGTATTGGAGGTGTCAATTGGTCCAATTTTTTTTGTTCTTTTTATTTATTAAATGAGAGCAGAATACCAAATTTTGTTTGCATTCACATCATAAATGCCATATTCAATTTGTTTTTGAAGTATTCACCCAACTGTAGATTTTGTAAATGAAAGGTATCAGATCAGCAGAATGTTTATTTTATTAGTTGCCTTAATTCTTCCCCAGTTAGTGTTTGATCAGTTTAAGACACCCAGGGTTTCATTATGTTGGTACCTAAAGAGCATTGAGAGTATGGAGTCAGCCTGCAGCCACACAGTGCCTTTTCCAGGAACTCTACAGGCAGGATCACATGGGCAGCCAACAGAAAATGAAGGAGACAAGATACAATAAAGCAGTTGTATTACAGCCTGTGGGTGGAAGCCTGCAGTGAAAAGGTTAATTCCTAAAAGCTGCCTTGATCCAATACAAAATACTTTTGCTGATGCCACACTGCCAGTAGATCCCCTGATGGCATACAGTAGCTATTTATACAACAAAACTGGCGCTTCATCATTTTCCCTTCCAAAACAACCTAATCAGGGGACCCAGTGTATAAAAATTTGTCACTGGCCAGGGCTGCCTTCTTTTATTCTTGCAGCAGCAGAGAGAACAGGCTATAAAATTGCACATAACCCAATTCCAACCAAGCCATTTAAAGGTGCAATTGCTAGTAATTAATGTTCAAATCAGTACCGGTATAAGAAGCTTGTGACGTTTATTTATACTGAAGGACAAAGAGTTCATTATTAAACATCACACTGCTCACAGCTTTCTCCCTTACTTAGCAACAACAGCATTGCAGCAAATCCACACAGACAGCCTACCAAAGAAGGCTAAAACTCATTTTCAATACTAATTGGGGGGATCTGACTACTACTACTTTATTTTTGATTCAAAGGAAAGTATACCCACTTGTTCAACATGAGTGCAATGAATGGGGCTTGTGTCAAACATACTTTTTGCCTTTAAATCTATGTGTTTGCTTAACAGGGCAAACAGGACACTCCCTTTCTTCCCCCTTTTTTGTGACTGTTTTGTTATATAGGGGAGGGGTTTCTGTGCACTGGTAATCCACCTTTGGGTGTAAATGTTATGATATTTGTTAGACTTCAAAAAGTAAAAGAAAATAAATGCAATCCATTATTTATAAAGTACTATATAAACAAATGTTTGTAAAGAAAGGAAAATATATCATGCAAATGATATAGCAGGATTTAGAGAAGACTTCACTCATGCAGGTAACAAAGAGTGAAAGGAATGAAATGTCTTCTTATTAAAGCAAAGATATGTTTATGACAGGAATATTTTTCATTTATTTTCCTCAATTGGACAGTAAAATATGAGCCAAACTGTTCAGGCACAGATAAGATGGCGCTATTGTTGTCAGCTCCTCATCAGGACAAGCAATTTAGCAGCTCCCATGCATATGTATAAATGCAAATATGCAGCAAAACACTATTCTTTACTAAAAGAAAGTAAAACACACACTTTTATTTCAGTGTAGGTTTAAGAAGAAAATTAAGTAATTAACACTACCATATAAATAGGATATATTTTTTATATATATATATATATATATATATATAGTAGCACACCCTGACCTTACAAAAACAGGACTGGATCATTATATCACTTGGCAGCAGATTGCTTCCTGTATGTGCCAGCAGACATATGTCTCTTAAACCTTTCAGGTGAGTGTATAAATAAACAAGGGTTGCTGGTCTTGGGGTAATGGAACAGCGGTTCTTTGCCAAAGTACGGTAATGTTAATTCTCATAATAAAAGTGGGCCTATATTTACTATATATATATATATATATATATATATACACTGTATGTATAGGTTTATATAGCATCATGCTGCACATATGACTCAATCCAGTAACCGAAAACAACCACTCAAACAATTGTTTCTAATCTTCTAAATTGACTAGCGTGATTAACGGTTGCCATGGTTGCTATGGACTACTGGACTGGGACAAATTTGCACTGTGTTGCTGGTTGCAAATGGAAGAGATGCATTTTATTATGGAGTCTACACTTTTTAATATCATTTCAACAGCTTTTCATCACTTCCCAGTAGTTGTCATGGAGAAAGCAATACACTGATCTAAAATAATTACTCAGCATATATTAAAATAGATTACCTTTTCCATCAATCACTTCTAGTAGTGTGTAAACTATTCCAAATGTTTTTTGTTTTTTTCAAAGCATCTCAAGCAAGCCAGGGCTGAGCAGGACACTCTCGCATTCACAAATACAGTTTCAAATGTAATATATTAGGAAAAATAAAAAATGCAAAATAAAGAATTAGAGGATAGCATATGATTAAACTGGCATATTCAGTACAATACAACTATACAGCCACATCAATGTTATCTTAGAAATAACAGACATGGTATAGTCTTAGAGTAGCCTTAGAAAAATCCACAATATATCACTATAAATTGTTCACATTTAGCAATTTAGCTGTATTCACAATTGATCCAGGCCGGTGAGTAAAATGCTTTGCTGTATTTTATATCATCCAGTGCTGTAAAAAGCATAGACATGGGTGGGGGAGTTACAGGCAGCCTCTGCGGGTCAAACATCCATCTAATGGTTTCATGAACACAAGGGACACTGGGCCAAGGTCTTCTCATAAATGTGACTTCAGCTTGCCTGATTTTTCCCTCCTCAAATCATTGCCACAATAATGTACAAGCATGGCAAAATACATCTGAATTAAATTATTGGGAATGCTGGAAATAAAGGTAATTTTCTTAGTAAACTTTCTTAGTAGCTTTACATGTAATGCAAGGGAAAATAAAGGTAATTTTTGGGGTGGCTTTCTTAGTAGCTTTACATGTAATGCAAGGGAAACGGTAGAGCCTTGATTGAGCTTTGTATCAAAGTGGATACAAATACAGCCCTATACCATTTAAGATTTGAAACTGTATTACTATCGTTTTGGTTAAGGTTTCTCCTGCTGAAACTAATAGACGTTGCTTACGTTATTGTTTGGTTGATGTTCCTTTCAAACAGAATATCTTGAAGCGACTAAAAGCTCTAGGAGTCTTGCAAACGAGTCAGTAGTGTCAAAGTGGGTCACACTTCACAGGCTATTGCTTTCTTACAGCACACAGGCACTTCAGCAATTCAGCCTTAACAGTGAAGCATTAATTTGCTGTAGCTCCTTTGACAACAATACATTTCCAGAGATATCAGTGTACAGGGTATAGTAATACATTAACAAACATACAGGTAAGTGTGCAATTTGATGCTTCCTTTATTTAATGAGTGATAGCAGAATATGACGGTTGTTATTAAAAGTGATAGCATTCTTCCATACCTACTTTTATTTATATTCTGAGGGGTTACATGCAAAAGCAGCACTGAGCAATAAATGTATAATAAAATGTATAATAGGCCTATATTCCCTGAAAGATAATATATTCAACATCATCAGCTGTATACATGCATCAAATATTTATGGCTGATCAATATGTATAAAACAAACCGTGATTTAGTGCCTTGGTGCTTTTTCATTGTATGATGAAAATGCATTTAGAGCCCCTAACTTAAAAAAGAAGGCTGGGATGCATATTCAGTAATAAGCAAATGTTACAGAGATATGGGACGCCTAATCCAGGAAAACCCATTATCCAGAAAGCTCAGAATTAGAAGGAGGTCATCTCCCATAGAGGCCATTTTCAGAAAATGATCTACATTTTTAAAAATGATTTCCTTTTTCTTTGTAATAATAAAACAGCATGTTGTACTTGATCCTAACTAAGCTGCATAAATCCATATTGGTGGTAAAAAATATCGTATTGGGTTTATTTATATTTAGATCTTTTTAGCTATGGAGATCCAAATTATGGAAAGACCCCTTGTCTCGAATTGCACAGGTCCCAAGCATTCCAGACAACAAGTCCCATACCTATATTCCACAAATAAAACTGCAGAAAAAGAATGATGCCCGGAGAAAAGGGTTTATCACATGAAAACTCATGGACGAGAACGAGATTCAATTTGATATGCAATTCAATTCAGAAAAACTCATCTCACTGTTTATCACATGAAAACTCAGTTGAAGTCTATAGGAAAAAAATGGAACTGAATTTGGAGAAAAGTTTTTTTTTTAATTGAATTGAATTGAATCTCTTCCATGAGTTTTCACGTGATAAACCCGATGTTTAATATCAACATTTTTATATAGCAGTTTGACTTTTGTGCAAAGATAAATTGTTCTTTAAAAAAAAATTCAAATATTTTTGAGACAGATAGTAGATAGAGGCTGGTACATTTTTTTCCTGCAGGGGAAAGAGAATCACACCCTGTTTTATAAGCTTTTTCATCTTTCATAATGTAGTTTTCCCATATCCTTTAGCCAAGCATGCTCTATAAAAAAAATGGTGTTGCAATAAAAGATGACTCATCTAAATTACTGACTCTGCTTCTCTGTGGAAGGGAGGGATCTGATGAGTGGTGGTTACTTTAGCAAGAATGCTAGCTGATTGTCTTCTAAAGATGCTGATGTTAAATAGGGCCTATGATCTATAATTTAGCAGCATCTTCAGTGGCCCTGGTCTGCAGAAACTGAGGATATACAGCTGAAGCAGCAATGTGGCTATCTGGTTGCACATCTACTGTTCAGCCATGCAAAGTGACATTTTCATAAAATAGATCAGATTTCCCTTTTTCGACGCTGCAGCTATTTCTAGGGCTAAGCGAGTGATTGCATTGTGTTAGCTACAATATCTGCTCTCTAGAAGAAAAAGACAAACCTCCTTTGTATTCCGCCATATATTTATTGCCTTTCTGCTCCAACAACTTTCTAATTAAGTCACTTACTCCAGAGAGATGCTTTTCAGATACACTTTGCATATAATCTATACTTGCAAGAGAGGGCCTTCATAAGCTTCAGACACAGAATGTAATGGTAGTGAAGTATGCCAGGAATTTGGTTATCCTTGCTGCTGTTCTAAAAAATGGCAGCAGTGTACAAAAAAAAAAAAAAAGTTTCAAAAGTCTTTGGCTTCAGCCCAGATTATAAATCCATGTATTTCAGGGTTGTGGGTGACTCTAACCCAGGGATCCCCAACTTTTTTTACCCGTGAGCCACATTCAAATGTAAAAAGAGTTGGGGAGCAACACAAGCATGAAAAAAGTTCATGGGATGCCAAATAAGGGCTGTGATTGGCTATTTGGTAGCCCTTATATGGACTGGCAGCCTATAGGAGGGCCTTTTAGGCAGGTTTTATGCAACCAAAACTTTTGCCTGCAAGTCAAGAATTCAAAAATAAGCACCTGTTTTGAAGCCACTGAGAGCAACATCCAAGGAGTCAGAGAGCAGCATGTTGCTCACGAGCACCTTGTTGGGGATCACTGCTCTGACCCAAACCTTTCTACACTGCAGTCATGTAAAGTCATTCTGTTCGAAGTGTAGTTTTTGTTATCTAAATAAACAAAAAGCAAGTGATGAACTAGTACAAGTAGTTGCTGGCCCTTATTTAAAGGTAAACAACACCTTTACAACACCTCTAAATGTTTTTTAGTAGTTCAGTTAGTATGAGTGAATAGTGATATTCTGAGACAATGTGCCATTGGTTTGCATTTTTTATTAGTTGTGGTGTTTGAGTTATTTAGCTTTTTATTCAGCAGCTCTTAAGTTTGTGATTTCAGCAATCTGGTTGCTAGGATCTGGTTGCAGTCCCCATATATGGTTACTCTAGTAACCATGTATGGGGACTGAAATATGAATAGGACAGGGCCTGGATAGAAAGATGAGCAATCAAATGTAGCAGTAGCAATATATTTGTAGCCTTGCCGATCATTTGTCTTTTAGGTGGGGTCAGAGTCTTCCATTTAAAAGCTGGAAAGAGTCAGGAGAAGAAAGCAAATGATTAAAAAACTTTAAACAATAAGTAATGAAGACCAGTTGAAAAGTGGCATAGAACTGGCTGTTCTGTAACATACTAAAAGTTAACTTAAAGGTGAACAACCCCTTTAAAGGGGATCTATGGTCAAAAATTGACATCCCCTTTGGCTTTGGGGAGTTAATATAAGCATTTTTCCAATAGCAAGTAATTATTTTTTATTAGCAGTTTTTTAGGTGATTGCAGCGCAATCATATCCCCCACATACCTTCTCCAGCATTGCGTAAAACTTTCACGGCCTGTGGCCGTCTCTTCTTCTTGGCCAGTCTGTTTCTGCTAGTCCCGCCCCGCTACCAATGAAAAACGAGTAGGCAATGACAGTTTGCACATGCCTGCCCACCATCAGTGCCTACTTGTTTTTCATTGGTAGGCAGTGGCAGGCGGGCCAAGAAGAAGGGACGGTCACAGGCCGTGAAGGTTTTGCGCGAAGCTGAAGCTGGAGCAGGTATGTGGGGGATAAGATTGTGCTGCGATCACCTAAAAAACTGCTAATAAAAAGAATTATTTGCTATTGGAAAAATGTTCACTCCCCAAAGCCAAAGGGAGATTTAAATTTTTGACCATAGATCCCCTTTAACCACTAAAATATACCATGCCATGCCACTTTCTATTTTACAATACGTTATATCATAGTTTTCCTGAGAAAGATGTAGAGAATTATATTATCCTTACATTATATACTTATGATTTTCCTTGCCAGGGCATATACCATATCATCACTCAGGATATCCTTGTTCTTATGCCTGTCAGAATGACCCTCCTCAAAGCTTTATGATACTGACGTACTAATTACATTGCATATCTCTCTGAACAAGTATTCTGATAAGAACAGAATTTCATGTTACTACCGTCCCTGGTAGTCCCTGGTGCTTTACTCTGGGTAACTCAGGTTTGGAATGAAAACGATCACATCTCTAATAAGAATACATTTTTATTCTGCAGCATAGAGCAAAATCGGTACAGGGCCTGTAATATCCATCTTTTATAAGCCTGATAAACCTTACTTGTTATATTTTCAAACATGATTTACATCAATAAGTAAGCATTTCAGAATATATAATAGAAACAATAATCTACAAATCCCCTTACACTCCTTTTCCAGTGAAGCTAGCGGTGGGGCTGGGAGCTGTTTTACAACACTTGTACCCTTGCCGTACAGTGATCTATGATTTACATTTGCTAGCTCCCCTTTCCAGTTAATCTCTGTGATGGAAAGCAGGAATAAAGTTACACATCTAAACAGTTCTGTTGAAATATAACAACATCTATAGATATTCATCTATGGATAGCCCAAAGTTGCACAATTCACATTTTTGCTTAATTTTAGAGAGTCTTTTCCCAACCTAAAATTTGTAGTTATTTTATTGATAAATGAGATAAAATTGTGGAAGGGAGTATGGTCGGATTTGTTTTAATAAAAAAATTGGAGATAAATTGGAGTTTTAGTAAATAAGCCCCTAAGTATTTGATGACCCTCATCAGAAAACAAAACACATGCCAGTAACAGTACTAGAGATAACCAACAGTCTTTCTCAGTTAAGCCAAAGTAATACAAAACCAAAATCTCTGCAAAAGAAAAGCTGCAGCAAAAGTAAAATGCATATATGGCACAGATAAATAATTGCCGGGAACCTTTTTGTCCACTTAGCTTTGACTAGCTCGCCAGGACCAAAGCCACGAATTTGAAAAAGAGAATAATATTCACAACCAGGCAGCATTAAAATGATATCACTTAATGGATAAGAAAACAGTACAGGAAGTACAGTAGAGGAAATACAGTACAGGCCTGTATCCAAATGAATAGAGTCTCTTAGACAAACATCTGTTTAATTAAATGGTACTGGTTTCCTAGTGATTGTCCTGCAGTTTGATTAACCCATCAGTTTCTGACATGTTTCTTTCTTCACAGGGGCTTTGGGGAGACTGTCCTTACCTACTGTGTATATGGTTCCTGCTCAGATTCCCACTGGGCTTAATATTTTTAAATGGATTCTGTCATGATTTTATGGTGTAGTTTTCTAAATTACACTGTTTACATTACAAATAATTTACTCTACCACTTAAAATTGTATTATTGAACCAACAATTTTTTTTACTTATTTTTAGTAATATTGGTGTGTAGGCAGCCATATCAGGTCATTGTGCCTGATCTTGTGCTTTTAGAAAGAGCCAGCACTACACAATGGAACTTGTGGCTACCCACGTGGCTGCCATGGGCGCCGCCATTTTGGGAGCGACGCCGGCAGGGGAGGACACGCCGCCCGGAGCTCCTGGAACTGCTCCGGGCGGCGATCGTGACATTATCCCACTCAGCTCCCAAAGTTGACCCCAGAATTTTTTTTGTCCTCTCGTAACCACCTCTTTCTTATATTTGCTGGCTATTCATCCATTTATCTTTATCTGTATATTGACCCCCTCTTACTATAGTTTTCTCATTATTGCTGCAAATATACTTTTCTAACCATGGGTCCATTCAGGTGCCGAGCCCTGCAGCATGGGTGCTATTTAATCAAATAAGGCCATGTGTATTAAGGCCATCCTGTCATAAGCTCTCAGCTCACTTTGTTTGAGTGTTCAGTTGACTTTGGACATTGCAGTTTTCACAGCTAACTGGCCAATTTTGCTTACACAGCATACAAACATCGCCAGAGATCTTCTTGAACTGGGCATCCATCCCAAGGAGTTTGCCGTTTGTACAGCTGACAATTGCTTATTGTCTCTGCCAACACAAAGAACATAGCCCTCAAGCTTTCAAAGTATCTTTTTTAAAAAGTAAAGGGATAAAAACATTTTTTTTGTGAGATACATGCTTTTAACTGACAGACTTAACCACTATAATTATAATTATCTTTTTAGTCATATAGAACCGACAAAAGTGTCACAAACATAACCAGGACACTTAATATCCCCCCTAGCATTCCTACCCCTGCCCCCACACACTTAGGCAAACACATTAATTCTGGAAAACGTAATCAGCCCCCATGCAGCATATAAAAAAATGTGCTTAGAACACACCAGATAAATCATACATTTCTCTGGTAAGTAACCATGCAGCATACACATATTAGACGCATTCATTTTACATAATTTCATAATGTTTGCTATTGCCACACTTGAATTTCAAGTATCATTAAGCTCCTACTGCTGCAAGACACTTACCTAAAATGGAAATAATAGCCTCTACAGGTTATTGGAAACAGTCATTTGTGAACAAAAACCCAAGAAAGGCTCCTAAGGAGTTTAGAGAAATAAAACTATTTCCCTTATCCTGCACATTATGCACCATATTTAACTTTCTCTCTAATATGGCAAGCAACTCATCCAGAAATTTGAAAGCTAATGCAAAAGACCTTCAGTAAATCATTGCCAGATGAATTAATACATCATGCATATATAATGTATTTTTTCTTACAATAATAGTAAAGCTGAACTTTTAATACCTGTACCGGATGCCCTCTTTTTTTTTTTCTAATCTGTTAAATACAAGAGTTGCTATTAAAATGTACCTGCGTTAGAAGAAAGCTAAAATTCTGTTAATAGAGTGACATATTTTGCACTGTGAGTACTCCCCCACAAAGCTGGTTGTCACAGTGATAAGCTGATGGGTGATGGAGACAATTCTTGTAGTAACAGTAACAGCTGGTAAACTCAGAAAACCCTACAAACAATGCACAGAATCCAGTTCAGAGCAAGAGGAAAAGAATCACCAAATTTGCCTTTGCTGCTTTTAATGAAAGTTATAAGGACAGTTACCGATCATGAAAAAAATGGGAACTTTGATTTACAAAGTGATTTGGAAAATATTTTTTACAGAATCATTGCTTCTCAGTGTTTTTTAGGGATTTGCCTGCTCAAAGCATCTGATGTATATTAAGCTATGGGGCCTGGTGTCTTACAAGCCTTCATGCCATTTATACAGAACTGTACAGGAGATTGCCTGTTCATGCGGGTTCCAGGTCCCTTCCTGTTGGCAACCTAATTGTAGTCAAGTACCTGGAAAGTGCAAAACTGACTGTTCTATTAAACCCATCCCATACTTACCCTCCACTGGACCATCCATAGCAGTAAAAATGTTTTTTGGATGATCGGACACTGGACTAAATATTATAAAAGGCTCTCTAGTAAGAAGGAATCTTTTATATAGTTTTAGAACATGTGCCTTGTAGCTGCAATTCTTGCTGATCTACAACTAACAGCTCATTGCCCAAAAACTATTCTATGGCATGAGCTTTTAGTGGTTACAAAAACAGCCGTTGAACTTGTAATCTCTCATTAGCAGTACCAAACCTTGCTTATCTATTTAATTGTTCGGTTTGCACTCCAAACTGCTGGTCATGACTAATGCCTCAGGGTGTACACCTAAGCATAAAGGGATGGGTAGTTCATTAAAAAAACATACTGTAGGCTCTGCAGTGATCACCTAAATAAACAACCTGCTGGATCTCAGTCCAGACCTGGCTGGAACTAAACAATAGCAAAAAAAGGTATATCAGGCCTTAATCGCCCCTCTTTTACTTGATATGCAGTAACCAAGTCTATTATTGCTAGACCTTTAGATTTATTCAAAATGAAATACAGAGGTACAAAAACACATTGCTGTATATATTTCTGATTCTAATGAGAATGGTTTGAATGAAATGGTGCACAAAGCATAATTATTTCAGATAATAAAGAACACCGAATGCTTTCTCCTTGTGAATGTGCTGGCTGAATATAATCATGCTACAGAGCTCAGTGTACAGTAAGGCTGGAAATAGCAGGGCTTATTTTAATGGGATTTTTGGCTCTGGGCCCCAGCTGTTCTACACAGACCTGCTTTCCTCGCTCTGTGAGTCTGCAGTGTATACACGTGTGTGTTCTCTCTCTCCGGTAATACATCTAATGTATTTCCAAACATGGGGTAAAACTGGATAGAATGTTTGCTTTGAGACAGCACCAACCCTTGAACACACACGCAAGAGGATGTTACTTGAAATGCAAACCTCTATTTGCATTTGTAAATTATTAATGGCATGGTGATATGACACTAAGGTTGGTGAGCCCATTATTGGCCTACTAGGGAAAGGTCAGTCCTGAGAAACTGAATCCAAATAAATTGTTATTATACTTTGTGTATTTTGTTTCCAGTTTTATCTATGTTTTTGTTTTGGCTAATGTATATCCCTCTGTGGCAGTCGTGCAGTCATCACAAACACAAGGACACGTCGATGCAAAGCATGCAGTCACTCCCATGAATTTGTGGCTGTTCATTCCAACCGGTTGTGGTGAAGAGAAATTATGTTTCGCATGTGTAACTTTGGCAAATATCAGTAGAAAAGTACAAGTAGTAAAAGCAAGGTTAAAAGAGCAAAGTGACCTTGGGGAGGGGAACTGTGAAGTTGTAAACAAAATAGTAAGGAAGTGAAATATGAAAAAATGGTGGTGGGGTGTGGGGTAAGGTGTTTGTGATAATGTCAGGCTAGATATTTTAACCACCACTGTCATTAGGCAGAAAACAGCAGCAGTGAAAATGTCTCACCTATTGCTGCTTGCTTCTCATATTAATCTATAAGAACAGCTGTGTCTGATAACACATGCAGCAGACAGACCATTTCTGAGTGGAGCTCCACCTGTCAAGTGCATAAGCCAAATATAACAGAGCTATCAGAGGAGCCTGTTTCAGTGCAACTGAGCTTTCCATGACATCAAGAAAGAGTATTGCTAAAATTCCATATTTTATATAATGAACTAAAGTTTCAGCTTCTCAATATCAGCAATGATCCAGGACTTCAAACTTGTCACAGGGTTCACCATCTTGGAAAGTGTCTGTGACACTCACATGCTCAGTGGGCTCTGAGTAGCTGTTGGGAAACTAGGCTTAGGGGTTGTTGCAAATTATCAAGCTGAAAATGAGGTTGGCCTGTAATATAAGCTGGTGCTACAAGGCTGATTATTAAATGTTGATGCTAGATGTAGTAATTAGTTGTAGTAATTACTAATCAGCCTTATATTGTGACATGTATATTTATAAATGTACTGTATATTGTGAGTGGGTCCCTAAGCTCAGTAAGTGACAGCAGCACAGAGCATGAGCAGTGAATCAGCAGAAAAGAAGATGGGGAGCTACTGGGGCATCTTTGGAGGCACAGATCTTCCCTGTGGTTGCCTTGGGCTGGTATAGAAGCCCAAAACATAATATACAACATAGCTAACATACTTCTTCAGTTAAGCTTTAGTTCTCCTTTAAGGCACCTGTTTTTCAGTTGCTGGGTGTTAGCCCTTGTGAAATATGACTACTGAAATAACAGCTAAGGTTAAAGGTGTCTGATTTTATTTTTGTTTCTTGCATAATAAATATGCGCTGCAGCTCTGGCATATACAAGAAATGAATTGCATACTTTCAGCTAGTCACCAATTCATAATAGTTACAAGGAATATACAGACTAAGCACATCCTGGAAGTATGCATATGCTTTCCATCCAAGATTTTCAATACTGTATCTGGTTTCTTTCGGCAGCCCCTTCTAACATGGATATATTTTCCAGTAGTGTCTTTCATTAATTGTACACAGCCTGTAAATATGCTACATAAACTGTTACATTGCCTCTGCAAAAAGTATACATGTGGCACCTACACATGGAATAAGCAAACGTCAGTTCTTTAAATAAGGAATCAAATTCTCAACAGATTTGCATGCAATCCTCATCTGAGAATAGTGTCATAAACGGTTCCTTTTTTAAAAATGCCCGCAAGATAACTGTTGCCAAGTGTGGTTTTTTTAACTCAGGTAAAAAGGAGAATTAAAAAGTAAATACAGGAATATATGCAGTGCGTACAAAAGTGTGCACAAGATTTAAATGTCACAAGAAGTGAAAGTCGTTTTCATACGGCCTTTATCCTGAACAGTATTACATTTTTTACTCTGAACAAGATAACATCAGTGTAATGTGGAAGTCAAGGTGAGTGAGTTATTCCATTGCTCTCAAATTGCTGTAAAAAATTTTTTTGGTGATTGCCATTTTTTGTAAATAAATATACATAGGTCATTAACTGATTTATAACATTGTACATAAGTAGGAAGGTTACTGCACTTCCAAAACAGGGTGATCCATTTCTTAGCTAAGAATAGGCCTTTATAAACATTGAGTTTCTCCAGGTTAGATAGGACTGATAGGCTGACAATACAAAGTTTAGGATCTGTGGGAATAGAAAGTTGTTATAGAAATAGTTTTAGTGATTTTAGTACACTATATGCCCAATAAAGGAAATGACCACAGGGTATGTAGTAAGGGTCCAGATTACATCAGTTACAGTTGTATTAAAATCAATTTTATGAATCTTGGTTTTAGTATTGTAGGATCTATGCAAAATATATAGCTAAATTATTCTGTATTTATAATTCATCAAAGGACACCTAGTGACTGGTTCCACTGGGCATCTTTGAGGTGACCCAAATCTGCTTTCTATTTAGGAAGAAATTTCAAGGCTGAAGATTCTACCTTGTAATTAAAAATAAGTTTGTATAATAGGATATCAGTACATGACATGTGAAAGTGGCAGCTAAGGTGAAGGTGTCAAAAATTGTATGCCCTTGAATTGCACGGAGGGATCTTAAGTCACACTCCTGGTGGGCCTGTCTGCCCCAGTCCAAACCTGATTGTGGAGCTAATGCTACTGTATGCCAGCTGCTCTGTGTTGGGAAGCCCGCCGATGGATTTAAGGGAATTAAATGCAAGTGATTAGTTGCCTTTCCATAGGATTCCATTTCTACTGAGGCCCATTTTAACCTAGGCTGAGTTTAATATCATAGTTCTCAAGTGCAGGAAAATCAAGTTATTTCAAATTTGGTTAAAGGGATGCAAGGCTTGAAAATGTATAAATTGGTGATGGATTATCTGCAGATTTATAATAGTTATGTTACCCCAAAAATGGGCTTGAAAGGCCTTGAAAAGGGGTGGCATAGGTGCCAAGAGAAACTCAATTTCATCATTTAAATGCTATGTTTAGATCACCCAAGAGAAGTGAGGAACAGCTGAAAACAGTGAAAGCAGTTTTGCCCTAAGTAGGTGCATCTGCTGCCTATATCCCTTGTTCTGGCAATGATGCAAGTAGCAGATCAGTGGTCCAATATAATAAACCAAGAGCTCCACTGAATTTTTATATTGCTATACTGCAGGCAGATAAAATGGGGGTGTTGTGATGACAATATTAAGTTCAAGAACAAATTTGGCATTACAGTGCAGAATGTGCAGGAACCACCATTAATCAAGGTTTGAATTGGGAACATATTGTCAGCATTTCTCGTTCGAAACCCTCACATTTATTATCTCTCCACCTTGTACAGAACTAATGTTACTATTTCAAATCCTTTATCTATACTTACGCAAATTCCATCTGCTTGTGGTGCGTGTTATTTAAAGCTAAGCAAAGAAGTAATTAAGGTTGTAATTAAAGGTAAAGTTGTGTGCAGGGCTGTCATCATAACATCATTTAGACAGACATGTATCTCAATCCTGAGAGTGTGTTTGTGTATTAGCTGAAAAACAAAGTACAATGGTGTTCTTTATTTAATCCTCTAAATATTCTTGACCTGTTTGTTGGGACCCAAAGTCTTGTCCCTGTGCTATTTAGGGTAAGTTTGATAATCACCTATAATTAGTTAAAATATTGCACAACAATAGATAATAGTTATGCATAATTCAAATACATGGGTTTTATGCCAGTGCTCTGGTTTCTTACAATATACAGAATTTACTGGCTTGTGATATAATTGACCATTGTGTATGAATGTGATAGGGACCTTACACTATAAGCCCCACTAGGGTAGGATGTGAATGATGTACAATATCTGTAATGAGCTGTGTACAGTATGGGGCACATTTACATTTACACAAGTATTTTTTGGGTACTTCGACCATCGAATAGGTCAAATTCGACTTTGATTCGAATTGAAATACTTTGAATATTCGACCATTTGTAAATCGAAGTACTGTTTCTTTAAAAAATTTCAAATTCGACACTTCGCCACCTTAAACCTGCTGAATTGCTATGTTAGCCTATGGGGATCTCCTAGAACCTATAGCCAAATTGTGGCTAGGTTTTAAAAAGTCGAAGTATTTCTTATGAAAATCATCGATCGTAAGGTTAAATTGTTCGAATCGTTACAATCGAACGATTTCTACAATCGATCAAACGATTTTAATTGGACCGAAAACGGCCAAAAAATCCAAAAAGAAAAGTTTGACTATCGAATTTAGCCAATTCGATGGTCGCATTTCGAAATTTTTTAACTTTGAAATTCGACCCTTGATAAATCTGCTTCTATGTGTATCTATATCTATATACATCTATATAGATATATATACATACATACATATATATACATATATATATAGATATATATACATACATACACTGTAGATATATATATATATATATATATATATATATATATGTATATATGTATATATGTATATATATATATATATATATATATATATATATACGAGTCCTGGATACGAGAGTGCACATCAGGAGCCTTTAGACAAAAAGAAAGTTGATTAAAAATATAAACTTTTATTAGAACATTTTAAAAAAGGCCAAGACCTTTGTCAAGACCATAACAAATGTTAAAATGAACGTAGTTAAATAGAAAAAGTATGAAAGCACTCACCCAATCACAACTAACAAGGAAGATCACGTTTTGCTTTTACTTGATTATAAGGTGATTAAGAACACCTGGTTCTCTTTATTTGGGATTGTGTTCCATTCTCCATTTACGTGATCTTCCTTGTTAGTTGTGATTGGGTGAGTGCTTTCATACTTTTTCTATTTAACTACGTTCATTTTAACATTTGTTATGGTCTTGACAAAGGTCTTAGGTGGAGACCGAAACGTATCCAGGACTCGCATTTAACTACATTTTGTGAGTAGCACTCGGGTCAGTTGTGTTCAATAATGGTGTGCGGAATTCCTACGAGTTTTTATATATATATATATACACACACTACATAGGTACATATTTAATATTGTAATAGCTTATTTGTAGCTCCAACATAAGCTTGTATGTCTGGTAGAGTGGCTGAACATGTGTTCCTTGGTTTTCATATGATACCTTTACACCACTGATCTAAAAATAAAACCATCTACCCACAGCCTGTGACCTTCCATTAACATCATGGAAAACAGTTCCACAATCATTTCCATAGAGTTGCAGAAACAAATGCACTGCTGCTCTTCTTCAAACGCAAACAGAGTCATTTGATAGGAAAAGTTTAATTAAACTATTGAGCAGCCAATGAGAATGACCTCCAAAGTGTAGGCAGAAATATTCTATAATGTTAACTATTTAATGTGCAGTTTCCCTTGACACAGAGACTTTATAATGGGTACATCTGAAATATTTTATTTCTACAGTACACATGCTTTTTGGAATAGGTGGGGGAGTTAGGGGTATACTAGGGCATAACTGGGCTTATTTTCTCATTTCAGAATTAAAATATTGGGAGGTATGTTATATCTACCTCTACCAGGTATGCTATATGTACCACTGTGCAAATCGACCGTGATTCCAAATAAAGACACAAAAAACCCTGTAGTATGCAATACCAATTCACAATATACATGCATAACATGTGTTATGTCATGCATAATTAAAACTTCACTACATAAAAATCATGAAAAAAATACCAGTGGATTAAATAGATGGAAATATAAATTTAGACAATTACAATTCAGATTGGCCTTCTCTTTCTCTTGTACAACTGGTAACTGGCTGTTTTTTTATATGTGATCTGTATGTTCAGTGTATACAATTAGTTGCAGACCGCTGCAGAATAAGTTGGCGCTTTATAAATATGTGTTCATAATAATAAAAACAGGGTATGTAGTTACAGTAAAAGGAAACATTTTGCATACATAATTTCTCTATGTACAATATGAAGGAGTAAGGCAATTTACATTTAGTCTTCCTTTTTTGTGGGTTTTTCAGTTATTTAATTTTTTTAGTTCTGCTTGGAAGCAGAAAAAGCCCATCATCAATCTATTGGGCAGTTTGTACTGAATGAACTGTACTGAATTTGTCACGTGTGCGCAATAACCTTCTAAATTGCAACTTCATTGGAAGACACTGGATATGATTGTGTATGCGTGCCCCCAACACTGAATGAGTGAGTTTCAGTTTCTATATAAGCACCATTATCCTACTGTGCTGCATGACATCTTACTTGCCAGTTTGCCCTTACTTCCCATCCTTCCCATCTTCAGTTTGCAATTTCAGCAATCTGGTTGCTAGGGTCCAAATTACCCTAGTAACCATGCATTGGGTTGAATGAGTGACTGGAATATGAATATGAGAGGTCCTGAATAGAAAGATGAGTAATAAAAAGTCGCAACAACAATACGGGGCACATTTACTAAGCTCGAGTGAAGGATTAGAATGAAAAAAAACTTTTTTTTGGGTACTTCGATGATCGAATAGGCTACTTCGACCTTCGACTACGACTTCGAAACAAACGATTCGAACTAAAAATCGTTCGACTATTCGACCATTCCATAGTCGAAGTACTGTCTCTTTAAAAAAAACTTTGACTACCTACTTCGCCACTTTAAACCTACCGAGCATCAATGTTAGCCCATGGGGACCTTCCCCATAAGGTTTCTAAGCTTTTTTTGATCGAAGGAATTTAATTTGATTTAATTTTTCCTTTGATCGTTTGATCAAAGCATTTGCGGTAAATCCTTTGACTTCGATATTCGAAGTCGAAGGATTTTACTTCGACGGTCGAATATTGAGGGTTAATTAACCCTTGATATTCTACCCTTAGTAAATGTGCCCCTAAATGTGTAGCCTTACAGAGCATTTGTCTTTAAAATGGGGCCTGTGATCCCCATTTGAAATCTGGAAAGGTTCTTATATGAAGACCAATTAAAAAGTTGATTAGAATTTGTCATTCTATAACATACTAAAATTTAATTTGAAGGTGAACCACCCCATTAATTCCTTCACTGCTGCACAAACCCCCCACAAGCTTGCTAGGGTGAAAAGATGAACCACATTTACATTTTTAAGGCAATTTGCCAATATATTACACCACAGCATTTATTAAAGTTTCATAGTCTCCAAAACAGATCACAGTTCTCAAAGCATAAGTGACTTAATAAATTTCTTCCACTTTCTGTTACTAATAGTTCTCCCTGCAACACCCTCCTATGCTGACAGATATACATTCCAACAGAGAAATTATGTTGATAAACAGGTTCTCTAAAAAGAATACATAAATAAATATTGTGTTAAATCTTGCAAGAAATAATAGTACATAGTAGCATCTCTGCAACTTAACCCCATCATGTATTCATGCCCTGCCCACTCCTCCCCCATGAATTGATCTCTGTTCTGACCAAATGGGGACCAAAAATAGTCTCTGAGCAGGTGGCATAGGCAGCCTTTTCCAATGAACAGAGGCTTGTCCCTTGAATGTTGACTGGTTTTAATCAAATATTTATTTTGGTTTCTGTTTATCTGCAGTGCACTTAGCTTCACCATTCTGCAGACAAGCTGGTTTACTTTAACTGTTTGCAGACTTGGCCATGAAGGAAATATTATAAATAGGATGTTCCTCCTCCATAACCCTTCATTGTCACATAAATTAGATTGTATAAAGTGGCCATGATAATGTGACTTTGCTGTTTTCTGATGGCTTGTCAGAAATTGGGTTGGGTTTACAAAGTAATTAGAAGCACAGAAAGGAACAAAGCTGACCCTTTCTGCTTCCTGTAGCAATTTGGAGCATATATAATATATGCTAAGGGGTACTTCCCTTCTGACAGCGCCAGGTAAATTGCCAGTGCCATGAGAGCCCACTGAGCTGGAAATAATAATCTACTGCAGATCAGAATGCAAATTGGCTCTGCTTTGCGTCTGCTGCATTATAGCTGCATTGCACATTCACAACTGCTAAGCTAGGGGCAAAGACAGTGTTTGGATCATCCTTTTTGGCAGAGATTATTATTATTATCATGTATTTATAAAGCACCACACCAACATATTCTTCAGCGCTGCACAATATATTGGTGTACACACTTAGGGGCAGATCAAGAGTCAGATTTCGAATTTGAAAAATTTGAAATTCGAATTCAAAAAGACCGAGCAAAATTATTTGGCTGAATAGGTTGATTTTCGATCTAATAGGTCAGTTTTCAATCAAAGTCCACCAATTGATTCCAAATAGGTTCTAGGAGGTCCCCCATAGGCTAAAACAGCAATTCGGCAATTCGGCGAATGGTTGAAGTCTAATTTTTAAAGAGACTGTACATGATAATTTCGAAATTTGAATTTTCGATTTTTTTTTCAAATTTGAATTGAATTTGGACTATTGCCTAGTCGATGTACACAAAAATGTTCTCATAAATTCTAATTTTCACTTCGACCTTTGATAAATCTGCCCCATCAAGGGTCAAACAGGAAATTTGAATAGTTTTTTTTTTTGGTTAAAACTAGGGATGCACCGAATTCACTTTTTGGATTCGGCCGAACCCTTGAATCCTCTGCTAAAGATTCGGCCGAATACCGAACCAAATCCGTAAAAAATGTTTTCCCCTTCCCAGCCCTAATTTGCATTTGCATATGCAAATTAGGACTGGGAAGGGGAAAACATTTTTTACTGCCTTGTTTTGTGACAAAAATTCATGTGATTTCCCTCCCTGCCCCTAATTTACATATGCAAATTAGGATTCGGTTCGGCCGGGCAGAAGGATTCGGCCTAATACTGCTGAAAAAGGCCGAATCCTGGCCGAATCTCGAACCGAATCCTGGATTCGGTGCATCCCTAGTTAAAACTCACTAATTAAAATTGGGAATAATCCAAACTCGATTCAAATTTCGAGGTTTATCAAACCTTTACCCTGGGAATAATTTGAATTAGACTATTTGCCACCTAAAATCTGTCGAGTTCATGTATACGGTTAGTCAATGGGAAAGGTCCAGTGACACATTTGATGAGTTACTAGCCTTCCTGACATTCAAGTTTTTTTCTGAGAAAAAACTCGATTCGAATTTAGTCGAATTAGATTCAAATAAAATTTGAGTTTTCAGGTCGATAATAGTTCGAGTTTTAAATATTAGATTTTTTTTATTAAATAACCCCCCCAATCGAATTTCGAGCATATTCGAATTTATTAAGAGTTAAAAAAAGAACTCACATGAATTCGAAATTCGACCTTTGATAGATGGGCCTCTAAACATACAGATTTACATACAAAGCAATAAATGATAGCATAGGTCATAACGTCGCTCTCCATCATCATTTCAGATGAGGAGACCTAGGCACTGGTTTGCATGGGCCCCATGTGCCATTATTGAAGAATACAGTGACTGTTTGCAGTGACCCCCTTGACAGCTCTACAGAGGCAGAACTCATGGGCTTAAAAAACTTGAACCATATCTACTTATTTAAATAAGCATTAAGCTAAACAGACTGGAGCTTTGCTATGAAAAGTCGCAGATTTAATTATAATGTTTTGAATTGAATTATAATAAATTCTTACTTGGATATATGAATTCACTTTCAACACAGCTGTGTTTCACACAATGGATAAGAATTAATCTAGATGAGGAAAATATATTTCACAGTTGATTCCATGAAAACTTTGTAGAGGACTATAGGAATATCTGGAATTAAATGAGTTCTTCCCTTGTAATTGAATCTAGCTAATTATTGGTAATGGCTCTGTTAAATTAATTTGAAGCCTTTTAATTAAGATTGGACAACCCCTGCAAGCATACTAGTGCTTGATTTGGTTACAGGTTATTTCAAGCTCCATCACCAAAATTGGTTACTCTTGGACACAAGACAAAAAGTCAGTCGAACGTGATGGGTGCATAGCCCGTGAGTTCAACAAGTCAGTTTTATTGAGAGCCCTACAGGTAATGTGCCTGGGTTGAGGGTTGGACCTTCAGTTCCTCTGCTCCACAGCCTATAGAATGCCAGGTTGTTAAACTGCAACTTTGAGCAGTTGAGGATCTGGAGATCTGTAACGGTTGCAGAACCACAGTTGAAATCGCCCAGAGATACATGGTATACAAGCAGGACACCTGGTTATGCTCTCCAGTAAGTGTTTTGCTCATTTATAATCCAGTTACACTTGACATGCTCTGATGACAATGGAGAGGCAGGGAGGAATACAAACTCATTGTGTGTTTTTGTCTGGTTTATGAATATGTTGCCAAGCAATACTGCACAAAAAATACAGCCATAAAAAGAAGAAATAAATTGTGTCAGTAAAATTCTAAATCGCCTTTTTTTTTTTGGTGACACACGGGTACTGGTGACAATAGGCTTTGGTAGCTGTGTTACAATTTAAACAATAGGCTGTTCTATTTAGCCACTGCAGTTCATGAGATGTAGCTAAAACTAGTTGTTGTGATAGTGTGTCATGTGACAAAACAAATTTGTATTATCCTTCAGTAACAATGGTAATCGATTTCAGGTGTTTGGCCTACTACTAAATCTGGTGGGCAAAATTAACTGTGATATAAGATTTATTTGATGAATGCAAGTGAGACTGAACTCTGGCTGTCACACTTTAAGGGGTGGCTCTGGTAGATGGAATTCTCAGATGGGGCACACTGTCTGCAAACCGAAAAGACTGTACAACGGTTTGTAAAAGCTGCTATTTAATTTACGATACATGTGCAGAGGCAGTGTTTTTTGGAAGGTCGAAATGGACCAAACTGCTGGATTAAACGTGTGTATAAATTTCCGGCTTTAGGTGTTGTCACTATCAAACATGATCTACATTTGCAGCAAATCTACCACATAAATAGCCTTCCTTATCAGCCTGCATGTTAAAGTGAGCTGACAGGGTGGAATTTATTTGTTTTTCAAAACTGTTGAATGCCCAAAAAATGACTGTTTCCAGAGTTGTCAAGGTTAGCTTAAACCAGGGTCAAATAACACAGTGCACACACCAACAGAAAGAATATTAAAGGGATACTGTCATGGGAAAAAAAAATTTTTTCAAAATGAATCAGTTAATAGTGCTGCTCCAGCAGAATTCTGCACTGAAATCCGTTTATCAAAAGAGCAAACAGATTTTTTTATATTCAATTTTGAAATCTGACATGGGGCTAGACATTTTGTCAATTTCCCAGCTGCCCCAAGTCATGTGACTTGTGCTCTGATAAACGTTAATCACTCTTTACTGCTGTACTGCAAGTTGGAGTGATATCACCCCCTCCCTTCCCCCCCCCCCCCAGCAGCCAAACAAAAGAACAATGGGAAGGTAACCAGATAACAGCTCCCTAACACAAGATAACAGCTGCCTGGTAGATCTAAGAACAGCACTCAATAGTAAAACCCCATGTCCCACTGAGACACATTCAGTTACATTGAGAAGGAAAAACAGCAGGCTGCCAAAAAGCATTTCTCTCCTAAAGTGCAGGCACAAGTCACATGACCAGGGGCAACTGGGAAATTGACAAAATGTCTAGCCCCATGTCAAATTTCAAAATTGAATATAAAAAAATCTGTTTGCTCTTTTGAGAAATGGATTTCAGTGCAGAATTCAGCTGGAGCAGCACTATTAACTGATTCATTTTGAAAAAAAATGTTTTTCCCATGACAGTATCCCTTTAAGCTAAAGATTTACTTTCTACCCCATATGTGAGGGTTGAGAATATAAAGCCTTATTTATTTATTTAATTTATAATTATTGCTTGTTCTTCGGGTTTATCCCATAATGTACCTCCCGCCTATCAGGGAACCCAATGCACAGATTGTAGTCTATATACTGTATACTGTGGCTTTATATACATTTTTTCTCACCATGGAAGTGGCATTATATGTAATTGAGTAAATACATATGTAATAAAAACAATAGGAAGCAGGTGGTTTGAATGTATGTGGCTTGGTAAGGTTAGGGGAGTATGGATGCATACCAGCATTTATGTGAAAGTAGGGAGGGGTGTGTGTGTGGATGCTGGGTTTTCATTTGGACAGGTTGAACTTGATGGACTTTGTCTTTTTTCAACCCAATTTATCTATGTAACTATGTAACTATCATAATGAGTATCCACAGTGCACGTCTGACTGGATATTTGGCAATCTATTAACATTTTTTTAAGCTGCAGACTTTCTACAGGCCGAATTTGAGCCAAAACATTTCTTAATGCAAAAGTACCCAGGCCTCTGTGTATGTTGAACCACTGTGACCCTTACCAAGGGTTTATCTGTGCATGCACCCACCAACAGAAGGCTATAAAAGTAATTGTAATCCATCTTACATAGATATCTGGTAAGTGGTCTCAAGGGCCACTAACCATCTTCAAGCCACTTACTCTCCATGGACTGAAAGTGCCACCCATTAATTCTTTAAAAGAACATAAAACCTTCCAAATAAATTGCACAGAAGCAATGAGACCATGAAACTCTGGTGCCATCATAATCATTATCAAAACAATGATTAGTAAAAATGGACTGATCAACCATCCCGGTAGTACTTGTATGTGGTTATTAACCGAAATGCTGTACATGCTCCAGAGTTAACAGAAACCTGTATAACTCAGAATCTTGAATGAATTGAGACTAGGACACTTCCTTCACTTTAGACACAATGCACTGAAATAGTTCTTATCCATATTATTTGCTCTGGCCTTTTAAGAAATTCTATCTATCTATCTATCTATCTATCTATCTATCTATCTATCTATCTATCTATCTATCTATCTATCTATCTATCTATCTATCATCTATCTATCTATCTATCAAAATAAGGGATTTGGTGCCCTAACAATGACAGATAGGAAAAGTAGTGCTCGGAAACTTTCTGTTAAGGAGATCAGAAGATGCTGATTCCTCCTAAAGGCATTCAGGTCTGGACTTGAAGCACTGCCGGGGGGCTCAGTTCAGTTAAGTAAGTGTGATATTTGGGGACACATGTGAATACCAGCCATCTTAAAAGTCTTTTTTTTTTTATATATTCTTGGCAATGTGGCTGAATGACTCTTAATGTGATATTTTCCTATATCTCTTTTCACAAAGGAAGCCTTTTGAAATATCACTAAAAGATACTGTATCAAATTGAAGCAGGTACAGCAGGCTACTTTGTAGCTTAGTTACCGCAAACTACTAGTGACACTGGTACTGCTGATGGTAGTTTAGGAATGGTACTTACTCTACCCATTGCTTTGCTTAAACTCCACTGGTAAAAAAAAAATGTTGATCTCTTACAGTGTGCAGTCTATCACAGTAAGCATTCCTGCATCATCTTTGGCGGCACCATGTGGGTTTCCCTTGTGGCATGTAACCCCAGCCCACTCCCTGCATTTTTTTCTAGACAGTTTCTCACCAAAGCTATCTAAATCAGACTGAGTCACAATAGGAGGCATTGTTTCCTATTCAAATCAAACAAAAAGTGGAAGAAAGTGCACAAGACAGCATCAACATCAACATTTACTCCTGTTAACTGCATGATTTTCATAACTATAAGTCATATGTATGCTTCAGTGAGCAGAACGTGCCTTACAAACCTGCAGTTTGAGCCTATTCCATTGAACAAAGCTGTGCCTAACATGAGTTCTACCTAGATCCCTAGTATGTACAGTATGGATTTTGGACGTGATCCCCCTAGGCTACACTTTCCACAGGGCCCCCTTCTAGGGTACCACGTTTTTTTTTTTGCGCGGTCTGCACCACTTTTTTTTTTAAAAAAAAATGTGGACACCACGTAAATAAGCTATCAGATTCAAGCTAAGGCAATGGCACATGACGCTAGCGTATTTACGTGCAGGACGGTTTTATTAAAAATTGTAGCACAGATATCGCCGAAAACGTGTCGATGACCTGCAATTAACTTCCAAATGATCAAAAATAGCAAAAGAAATTATTCAAAAATAGCAAATTAGGAGGTACGTATGCAGCTACTGCCTGGGAGTGGGACCCCTAAACAATGCAGATCCCAGTTGAGCACAGCCACTGCCAGAAGTACCTGCTGATTCAGCCTGTGTTTGCTTTCTGGCCTAGCTGAAGTTTTTAATTCTTTAAAAAAAAAAAAGATTTCTCTGTCCACTAATTGTCCTGGAGCAAGCTGCAAAGCACGCAAGTGCTGCTGGACCGGGTGCTGCCTTGCTCTCTAGCTGGCTGGGAGACAATTTAGGCAGGATTCAGGCAAGAAGATAGCTGATGTCTAGATTTACGCAAGAAGAGTCAGACTGCATGTCTGTTCTGTTCGGACCGCGTGTGCGAGTCTGCTCTCAACTCTTCAAACTAAGCTGCATGTGCTTTGGTGCACACCGTCGACGTCACTAGTGATGAGAGCCAATTCCGACAAAGACAGCTTGGCTTAGAGAGATTGCACGCAGACGCATCACGCACTGTGACGCACATATAAACGTGATGCATGATGTACCTGACCTGCCTTGCCTAAATTTTCTCCAAGTCCCAGGCAGCGCCAATTGACAAAAAAAAACGTGAGCCCCAGACCAATATGGGCCCCTAGGCTATAGCCTAGGCGTTAACCCACCCCTGAGTACTCAATTTGTGTCTCATGCTAACCCCACTACTTCTTATTCACATTATGAATAATCAGGACTAATTATCAGTCACTTTTATCAAATGAATACAGTGACAGACTGGGACAGTGGAAAAAAACCCTGGTGCTTATGGGTCCAAAAAACCTAGGCCCACTCCCCACTGGGAATTTTAGGGAATGATGTGTACCCTGATCGTGGGCTCCAGAATAAGGTAAAGGTGCACACTTATGTGTTTGGGGGATTGCAGTGGGTTGGCGTTCTAGTTTGACTTCTGCAGGATCTCAAAACTCCGGTTGGCATGACACCTAGGGTTGCCACCTGCCTGGTATTTAACCGGCCTGACCGGTAAAAATTATGGTTGATCCCAATGTTATTAACAGGGGAAAAAGTTAAATATATAGGAAGGCCGGTATTTTTGTCCAGAAAAAAAAAGTGTATGAGAAAGTTGCTGCAATTGCCACAAAAATACAGTAAAAAAAATGTGGGCCCTTCTAAGGCTTTTTAAGTAACACCTGCAGGGTCTGTACAGACACAATTGTCATAAACACTAGAACATGAACATATTCTGTATTGCTTTGCAAAACCATGGACAATAAAAAGCTGTAGGCCGTCCCTAAACATGTAAAGCCTCTGTAATGTCTGCCTTCCGTGTTGCTATTGACTACAACCCCCACTATTCCCTCAGCAGTCCCCGCCTTCACCCCAAGTAACACAACAGGGATAACAAGGGCGTCCACCACCTTTTCAGAGCCGCAATTTGACCTTTATTAGGCGCGGCGGCATAGAAATACCTCGCCGCATTATCCCCTTCCCTCAGTGGGAAGAGATATGGTTTACTATGACCTCTGCAGGCGGCCACTACGTTTTATTTCGCTTTCAGACGACCTCAATGGGCGGAACAAATTATTAAAGGCCGCGCCGCCTGCTTTTCCTTTTATTTTTTTGACCTTCAAAGGCGTGGCTTGGCAAAGCTGTCGGCGGGAGCCATTGGTCGGTCTCGTTTCAGGCGTATTATTAGTACAGTAGAGGGTGCAGGGTGGGGCATTGGTAAACCGAAGCTCCGCCTTGCTCTTCGCGAACCGGAAGCGCTTCTCGCTCCAGCTGGTTGTCATTTCACTCTGTGCTTGGTCCTGACTAGAAGGACGGGGAGGAGCGGCGGAGAGACGGGTAGACACACAACAGGGATCAAAGCAGCAACCCTCCCCCCTCCTCCGTTCCCAGACACCGACAAAACAAGGTCCCCTCCTCACGCCGGCAAAGGAAATCTATTGAAATATTCCTAATTCGTTTCCCACACATCGGCAAAAAGGAAAAAAAAAAAAAAAGGAGCAGCGCAGGCGACGCAACAGAAACGCTGTCATTTCAGGGGAATAATAACCATAATCGTCTACGCGGAAACGTCGTCGCACTCGTAGGAAAACGGCTGCTGTCACTGACATGCAGGTTTCATGAGGTAATTATTTTTAACTAAATGCTGATGAAACCAAAATGGCAGCTATTTTTTTTTTCCCCGTCTAGAGTAGTATTGATTTAGCTGAGGTGGAGTACACCTCACTGTTAATACTGGGCTTCTGGGAAAGGCAAATACCACAGGAAAAATGATCGTTTCAGGGCTAACAGGCACTGCTGTGTATGTCACCTATTAAAGGCAAGGTGTAGTCACCATAGGGTTATCCATCTTGCAGCCCCTCCATCTGTGTCTGAACTGCAACTCCCAGCATCCACAGGCTGTGAATTGTGGGAATTTGTAATGGCGTAGTAGTATTAGGTATAATCTTCTTGATTCTGCATGCCGCTTGTTTGTTTTATGATGAGATGTCATATAATGCTTTTCTTTTTCTTCTTTAATTGGCGTGGAAACCAGGGTACTGAGAGGACAACGACTCAGCCAGCTACAGCCAAGAGGAGATTGCATCGGGCCCCCCTGTAGTCGGCTTGCCACCTTTTTACTACGACTGAACAAGATAAAAAAGCCTCTCGATGACAGGAAAATTCCGATTGATCTCTTTGCACTTAATGGATTAAAGCGGAGGGGAGAGGCACTGGGCACACAGGCACAACCCAGTTTCTGTAAACCAAAGAATATTTGGTGTATTCCACCCATTCCCCCCCCCCTCCTCCCTTGCCAAAGGAGGCCCTTTATGCTCTGTTAAATGACTGAAGAGTATTGGCATTAGAGAGTGGATTTTTTTCTTTCTGTCCAGACTTTCTGTATCAGCATATATTTGGGCTTTGTTAGGGATTGTACTGACCCAAGGAGGCTTATATTTTTTATAAGCACAATTTGGCTTCACCCAGATATATTTCCTCAACATTTGTAATAAATGGGGGATTACGGGTTCGGAGTGTTGGTTCAAAACAACACTGGGAACAAGTCAGCTTTTCCAGTCAGATTTCATCCACATCTGCAACCCCCTCACCATCATCAGAATACAACCCCCAGCCCCGCTGCTTTTATAAATAACACAGCTGCCAACGGCAGTAATGCTGGGTCAGCTTGGCTTTTTCCTGCTCCAGCTGCCCATAATATTCAGGATGAGATCCTTGGGTCAGAAAAATCTAAATCTCAGCAGCAGCAACAACAGGAACAACAAGAGTCATTAGAAAAACAACAGCTCTCTCCTAGCCAAAGCCAGGAAGCAGGGATTCTACCTGACCCTGAAAAAGTGAAATCGGAAGAAAACCAGGGAGACAGCTCTTCTGAGAATGGCAAGGACAAAATAAGAATTGAATCTCCTGTGTTAACAGGTTTTGATTATCAAGAAGCATCAGGCTTGGGGTCCTCAAACCAGACCTTGACATCTTCTGCATCCCCTCTGACTGGTTTCAGCAACTGGTCAGCTGCTATTGCCCCTTCTTCATCCACAATGATTAATGAAGATGCAAGTTTTTTTCACCAGGGAGGGGTCCCTGCTGCTTCAGCAAATAATGGTGCTCTGCTTTTCCAGAATTTCCCACACCACGTGAGTCCAGGGTTTGGAGGTAATTTTTCCCCGCAGATTGGACCTTTGTCCCAGCATCACCCCCATCATCCTCATTTTCAGCATCATCATAATCAACACCAACAGCAAAGAAGATCTCCTGCCAGTCCCCATCCACCTCCATTTACCCACAGAAATGCTGCTTTTAACCAACTGCCCCATTTAGCCAATAATCTTAATAAACCACCCTCTCCATGGAGCAGCTACCAAAGTCCATCACCAACACCCTCATCTTCATGGAGCCCCAGTGGTAGTGGATATGGAGGCTGGGGTGGGTCCCAAGGTAGGGACCACCGCAGAGGACTTAATGGAGGAATGACACCCTTGAATTCCATATCACCATTAAAGAAGAATTTTGGAAATAACCACATTCAGCTGCAGAAATATGGTAGGCCCAATTCTGCCTTTGCACCAAAATCTTGGATGGATGACAGCTTGAACAGAGCCGATAACATATTCCCTTTTGCGGTGAGGATAACTATATTTACATAATGTATGTTTTTTTGAGTGTGATTGCATGGATAATACTATGATGCATAAGTGGAAAATTAGTTTTAAGTAGGGATGCACCGAATCCAGGATTCGGTTCGGGATTCGGCCTTTTTCAGCAGGATTCGGATTCGGCCGAATCCTTCTGTCCGGCCGAACCGAATCATAATTTGCATATGCAAATTAGGGGCGGGGAGGGAAATTGCGTGACTTTTTGCCAGAAAACAAGGAAGTAAAAAATGTTTTTCCCTTCCCACCCCTAATTGCATATGCAAATTAGGGTTCGGATTCGTTTCGGTATTCGGCCAAATCCTTCGTGAAGGATTCGGGGGTTCGGCCGAATCCAAAAAAGTGGATTCGGTGCATCCCTAAAGTTATTGTTGTAAAGTAAGCACAGAATACAGAACACAATTCTTAATGGTATAAAGCTTCACACTCGCTGCAGTGTACTAAAATACTTTCACATGAATATTCTCCATGTACAATATTCTTTTTATGTTTGTGTACATAAATGTGAATATTGATTAAAAGAACATAGAATGATTTTTATAAATGTTTTGGCTGTGATTTTTTTTTTAACCTCAAGATATCTGTTTTTCTATCGGCCTTTATTTTATCAAATGTAATGCAGAACCTTTGATTAGCTGATCAAATATTTCATTTCAACCCCTCAATGAAGGGAATTTATTTTCAGCAGTATCAAAATGTTTATTTTTTGGTAACCCCTTCATTTCTTGAAAATACATTAATAGCATTGTGTGGTTGGATATTTCTGGCTGCAAACTGACAGGCTTGAAGGACAGTAATATTTTGACAAAATACATTTCTAAGAATCTTTTTTTATTGCAATAGTTTTTCTCTGGTTGAGCTTTATGTACAAGGTAGATTTTACTGTGGGGTGTGCCTTTATTTTTTCTTTTAATTTCCATGTTTTGGGATATCTGACAAGAAAAACATAAAATATATTGGAGTGTGTGAAGCAAAAATGTCATGCTGCTAGCAGTATTTCATACATTACGGAATAATCTGCTAGCAATTTGTGTAATGCTTGACCTTGAGGTAGTGCTGCAGAGCTCTGTGCTTGCCTTTTGCTCAATTATTCTATTGGCAAAAAAGCACAGGCAGAATATTGCATATATCACAGCCATTGTCTTTATCAATGTATAGGTCCCTTTAAAGGGGTAGTTCACCTTTCATTTAACTTTGAGTATGTTCTAAATTGGCCTATTCTCATCAAACTATCTATTTGTCTTCAAAATGTCATTATTTACATTTAATAATAGCTATTTAATTATTCACCTACATCTTCTTCTTGCATGCAGTGATGGGGTGGTTCACTTTAAAAAAGTTAACTTTTAATATGTTATGGAATGGCTATTTCTAAGCAACTATTCAATTGGTCCTCATTGTTTATTTTTTTTTATATTTTTTAAAGGGGTGGTTCACCTTCCAAACACTTTTTTTCAGTTCAGTTGTTTTTAGATTGTTTCCCAGGAATAAAGACTTTTTTCAATTACTCTCCATTATTTATTTTTACTGTTTTTCCAAAATCTAAGTTTAAAGTTGAATGTCCCTGTCTCTGGTTTGAGTCTGGCAGCTCAGTAATTCAGGTGCAGACTCTGAAATGTTACAATTTTGCTACATTAGTTGATGCATTTCTCAGCAGCATCTCTGGAGTATTAACAACTATTGTATCAATTCTAACAGCTGCCTGTAATGAAACCCAGAGATTCTGCTCAGCAGAGACAAAGATAAGAAATGTATCAACTAAATGTATCTCTAGAACAATTTACAGGGTCTGCGACCCCCCCCTCCCAGAGCTGCTTCTGAAGGATGATAAATTACACTTTACACTTTCAATATTGGAAAAATGGGCACACATAGAAAATAGAAAGTCATTGGAAAAAGTTGTTATTTCTGGTGAACTATCTGAAAACAACTAGTTGTTTGAAGGTGAACCACCCCTTGAAGGTGCTATCTCGTTGCTGGGATCAATGACACAGCAACCAAACAATTATATAAGAATACCGTTTTCTTAATTTATCTTCTTTTCAGGCCATCTGCAAATTATCTTCCAGTGTGTAATTGAAACCATTTCCTGGTTGCTAGGATAAGTGGAAACCTAGCAATCAGCTGTTTGAAATTCCATACTGGAGAACTGCAGATCAAAATGTTAAATGAAAGGGTTCATCACAGGGCTCCGTGGCTGCCCTAGGCCTTGCAGAATAGAGCAAAAGTTTGGCAACTGTTTACTGTTCTGAAATTAATGTACTGAGTATACACATAACCCAGGGCAGCTGCAGTACAGGAGGCACAGCTCTCACTAAAATAGTAATGCAGTAAAGAGGATTCCTGACCTGGGGTCTAAATTTGAATTACTATAGTCTCTTCAAGTTATCCCGTTACAGAGAGTCATAATTTTTTTTCTTCTGTGCTGCTGCAACAGCTTTTGATACATGCTTTGAACACTGTGCAACTCTATATTAAAAGGTTGGGTAGCTTTTATTAGGATGAAGAGAGTGATATTCTAATACCATCTATTAGAATATCACTTGTTTATCAGTTTTTATAATTTGAGGTTTTTGAGTTCTTCGCTTCGTTTTGAGATCGCCAGCTTGCAGTTTCTGCAATTTCTGGTAGCTAGGGTCCAGATGACGTTAGCAACCATGCACTGATTTCAATTAGGGACAGGAATATGTATGAGAGGGCATGAATAGAAATATGAGTAATAAAAAGTAGCAATAACATTAAATTTGTAGCCTTGCCCTAAAATGTAGCAGAAGTCAGTTGTCTTCCAGGTCTGGCAATCTGCTGTCTACTGCAACATTGTATCTGTAACCAGTACTGATAACTGAGAATTAAAAAAAACACAGCCAGATAAATACTGCTTTCAGCTGCAAATACAGAATTTATGTATGCTAGGCAGCATAGTGACTTTGCGGGTAGCATTTTCAGTGCTGGGGTCCTAATTTTAATTCCATCCAGGGCACTATTTGCAAGGGTTTGCATGTCTGCATGTGTTTCCTTCTACGCTCCAAAAACATACAGACAGTGCTTTTAAATGAGCACATTCTACAGATTTACATAGTGGCTTGGTAAAGTATTCTCAATTTTTAATGGTTTTAAATACACCCGTGGATGAAAATCATTTTAAACACACTCGTGGAAAAATAAATTTTGCACCAAAATCACCAGCAGATCCAATGCTACGTGTGTCCTTGTATAATATTAGAAAGTCTTTTATAAAACACCATATATCACTGTCTGATCATCCAGCATTGGCCGTGTAAACAAAAACATGTATTTATCAAGCTGTAGATTCATTTTCCATGTAACGCTTTCTGCATAAAAAGCAGCAACTATAATCCATTGCAGTTTCAATGCTGTTTTTTTTTACTGCCAGAATTCTTTCCGGCTGTATTTTTTCCCATTGACCTGAATAGGATGCTACATCAAAATTGAGGTGTAAATAACAGTGTTAAACACAAACGATTAGATGGAATTAAAAAAAATATGAATACATAAACAGTTTCTTTTGTATAACTAATATTTTGTAGCATGATAAATAGACCCCATAGTGAAGTGTGTTCTTAGTAGTGCAGTCTTTGAATTCATGACTGATGCATTTCAAATATGATTATCCGTATAATAAATCTTGAGATACTGTTGAGCCCCTTTCATATATCGGGCTGATTATCTTTAATATGCACATGTTCGCCGGTGGGGTGTGTACGTCTTGCAGCTTTTAGACTGGGCTTTCAGTGTATATGGGAAACACCTTATCTTGTTTTCCTTGGAGCAAGGTCTGCCAATCTAATAACACGTGACTCAGCAGCATGTTCTTGTTCCTGCTTTCATGTGATGTATATCCTTGTAAGCAATTCTGCTGTGCATGCTAAAACTGCTTATGTAGGCCATAACAGAACCCCCTCTATATAATTATTAATAGTGCTGTCTTTTATTTATAAAGCACTGACATAATTCAGTGTGCATTATAGAGAAAGTGCAGTCTCTCATTCATCTCCCAAAGCAGTCGAATTCTCTGATCAGTTTCACAAATGTGTGATTGGGTCATTTTTGCCAAGTGCTAGTTAGGCTCTAAGTCTGGAATATGCTCAGAATTCACAGTGCTTGAAGGAAACCCAAGTAACCATGGAAAGAACATTCATTCAAAATACAAATTTGCCTCTTAAATTACTTTTTATAATAATTAAAATAACGTTTCACATATCTCTGGTACTACTGCAAAATTAGTTATTATGCAGGTTTATTATATTTTTAAAATTTTTGGTAAACTTCAATCCACCAGAAGTGCCTCTTAAAGGAACAGTAACACCAAACCATAAAAGTGCATCAAAGTAATTAATATATAACATACTGTAGCCCTACCATAGTCTATATAAAAACGCTGCAGTGTAGCCATGGGGCAGCCATTCAAAGCTCAAGTTACATAGCAGATAACACACACACTGTAGGATACCATTGTATTCTATTACAGAGTTTATTTGTTATCTGCTAAGTATCCTGTGCCTTTTCTTCTTTTTCTGCTTAAGGGTCAAGCCGCACTGGGTGTTTTGGGGAGATTTGATCGCCAGGCGACTAATTCCCTTGTTTTTGCGGCAACCAATCTTCCCCAAACGCCTTCCCTCACCCTCACTCTGAAAAAACGCCGTCGCTAATCACATGCGGTGATTCGTATTCCAAAGTCACCCGAAGTTTCCTCGTGAGGCAACTTCGGGAAGGAGTTTGGGGGCTGAGTAAAGAGTTAGTAGCATTTGCCCGGCAGGGCAGCTAGGCTTGGGGGGAGGGGATCTACAACAGTTTTCTTTTTTGATGTTACTGTTCTTTTAATTGCATCATGGCAATATGCAGTAAATCAAGAATAATAATCTTGAGATCTTCCACACCCCGTATTGATAGAAAGCTGATCTGTAATTACTATATAATTAATATATAAGCAACAAAGTACCCCTTATTGTTAAATAAGTTTATAAAAAAAAAAAAAATCACAGAGGAGTTTCATGTTGGTCACAGGTAGTTTGGTCCACAGTTGCAACTAGAGACCATATTGAATTGTTCATACCTAGAATGTTCAAGATTGTTTGTTTAATATGAGGGTCATATTCCCTGCTGGGCGTTTCTGTTTCTGTGCAATATCCTCAGTTGCACATGATCCAGGTGAGCTGGACAGCTTAAATATATTTTTTTTTTTTTACAGTAGTGGTTATATCTCCTGGAAATTACATTGATAAGGATCTTGAACATTGGTCATGCCTTAAAAGAGAACTTAACCCCTAATTATAAAAACCGCTACCCCCTCCCTGCTCTCCCCCAGCCTAGGTGTTACCCAAATTAAATGCCCCTACCTCTTTACTTACCCCTCGTTGCAGATTCTTCTCTTCGGTAATCTTGCATACATACGTATTTGTGGGGTTGTATGCTGGTGACATAATTATGTTTCGTATTAATTAGTCCAGCTACATTTTGCATGTAAATTGCTTTTCCTCGTGGCTTTTTTTTTTCACAAAAATTTTTCCGAGCCAAATTGTGGTGAACGAGAAAAAACAGAAATGCATGTTGGGAAAAGAAAATTACAGGCTGAAAAACACACATTATCATGCGTGTGGTTTTATCACATGGTTATGCTCTACCGCGTGTTTTTGAAAACGCAACATAAAATCGATCTGTGTGCAGGCTTTGAGTCCTGCAGCAGGTCTGGTACTTGTGGGTTACCAGCAAAAACACAAATACCCTTCGGGATGAGGGTAGGATTTTTGGTTGCGGGTTGGGTTGCAGGTCTCATCTAAATTTCTGTTATATTGTCTATGTTTTACTCCTTTTTTACAAAAGTTTTTCTGTCTCGACCACTTTTGATGATGTCACTTCTGAGTTGGAGCAACATCACTTCCTGTTTAACAGTGGTCGGCGGGTTGTGGATAAGGCAGTTGCTGGTCAGGTATTGGATCAAAGTGGGTAAATATGCAGGTTGCGAGTTCGGGTCGGATCCCTGTCGGGCCTGGGTCTTATAAATTGATTCCGCGTAGGACTCTACCACAAAGGTCCTGACCTAGGGCGACAATATTTCAGGGGCTGCATACCACCAGACAGCATTATAGGCGCACTGGGGAGCCTCAGCTCTGGTTTTAAAGCTAGAATATTTGCAGCAAAATGTTGTTATACATGAAAAAAAATGTGCAGGTATGGGATCTGTTCTCAGAATTATGAGCAGGCCATCTCCCATAAACATGAGCATTCTGGATAACAAGTCCAATATTTGTATCTTCAGTTAGAAAGCAGTCATTAGCTACCTTTAAACTTTATTACAGATATTGCTTCCGTGACAGAAATCTGACATTATAACTAGAATTATAAATAAATTGACAAAATAACTGTGACCCATGGTACAAAGTGTTCTTGTGAAGGGTGTATAAACAGTGATAGTTATCAGACAGGCATGCATAACATTTCATTACGAGGATAAGCAAAATGACTTTGTAGTTGCTCAGTTCACAGCACAATGTGAGGCAGAATACGTGTTCTTTCTTGAGAAGAGCTGTCATTAAATTGCTTTATGTATGTGCACTATTAAATGTTTTGCTTTTAATTTCTGATTTCGCTGTAAGCTTCCAAAGCTTTTCATGCTGGACAGGTGCTTTCTTAATATTTTTGAAAGTTTAAATTCAATGTTTGGGCAGTGTCAATAAATGTGCCCAGCTATCCATATAGTAACCTAGAGTAAAAACTGAGTGCAATTAAGATTATATGCAGGTATTGTACTATGAAGAAACAAAAGTGCCCCCCTCCCTTAACAAGAATCGGTCTGATCAGCCATCAAAATTGTTTTTTTTTTTTTTTTACTGGTGGGGTTTCTTGCTTTTTTGTTGCATGCCAACAGATTTAGGAAATAGTAGTAACTAGAATTGGATCAAAAAAGTATTTTATTTTCCCTTTAATTTAAAGAAATTAGCAACAGTAGTGATCATATAATGGGCTAATAAACATTTACGCTTATAGCGCAGAAATACGTATGGTATGCACTGCTTAAAGGAAAACTATACCCCTCAAACTATGTATGTCTCCATAAAAAGATACTGCATAAAACAGCTCATATGTAAAACCCTACTTCATGTAAATTAAACCATTTTCATTATAATATACTTTTTTAGTAGTATGTATATTAAAAAATATAGACAGCCCCCAGGGATCATATGATTCACGGTGCACACAAACATACCAAACAAACTATAATTGTTAGGTCACATGAGCCAATCAACAGACAGAGTTGTGTCTTTTGCTTCCACACTTCCTGTTACAGTTGTAGTATTTCTGGTCAGGTGATCTCTGAGGCAGCACACAGACCATCACCAAATGGTGGCTCAAGGCAATAGATGTAAAAGGCCAATATTTGCTTAAATATATATTCCAGTTTGATAAGTCTTTAATATGCCACTTAATGAATATAAATGAATGTTGCTTAAATATTCATTTTGGGGGTATAGTTTTCCTTTAAAAGCAAACTCTGGGGGCATTGTATGTCCATTTTAGCTTTTTCTGCCATGGCGACGGTAACAACATACAACACACATCTGAACAGTAGGCTAGGTAACGCATCTATTTTGTACAGGGTACTGGCACATGGGGAGCACAGTATCTGCAGTTTAAACGCAGGCCACAAATCTCCCCCGAAATGATTTCCCAATATCAATCAAGTAAATCTACAATGGGAAAACCTACCTGATGCTTCGTTTTCCAAATTCTCTTCATGACTTCTGACAGCTGTAGAAAATGAAGCTCTGAAGCTAGATGGTGGCAATATAGCTTCTGGCATCTACGGGATATGTTTGGAAATAACTGAAATTGCCCTCAGTTAACAAAGGAGATGCATTTTCGGAATATTTGTCGCTCACAGTTATTGAAAAACACCCTTGCAGTGCAAAAGAACTGGCACATATGGCTGAAATTACAGTGCAATTTTTAGATGGCACCAGCAATTCACACAAGACTTTTCTCAATGATGAGTTACTATGCTCCACACATAATGACATTATTAGCAGTATGGCTACCCACACTGCTAATAAAATAACACTTGTAGTTTGCTAATGCTGCTTTAGAGCTGTTTTATTCTTCTGTCTTAAAATGGCTTATTATACGTTGTGGTAGTGCATAGACATAGACTTGGAATCTACAGTCGTACGAACATTATCTGAGTACGGTTGAACCACAGTCACTTTGTTCTTTAAATCCATATAAGTTGGTGCCCCTTGTTGTTACATTTATGTCATTTTTCTAATACTATACATCATGAGGAACAAGTATACACTTTATTGAAGGAGAGAATGGATGGATAGCATTATTTTAATTTGTGCGTGTAAGATTTTAGGAGCAATATACATTATAGAATTTGCCATAGTATTTGGTGAACTAATTTGTGCTTTCTAAGAAATTTCGTGCCATAAAATAAGGGTCAATTTTATTTGCAGATTGATTCTGATTTTTGGCCTTTAGTAGAGAGTCCAATCCATTTGATTTGTTTTGCTTTTTGATTCTGAAGTAGACTTGAATTTGATTTCTAAGCTGAAGTATCTGTTGGGCAAAATAATTATTTTGCACAGGGTCCTTAAAATAAAAAAAAGTTGTGTATATATGTATATATACGTGTGTGTGTGTATATATATATATATATATATATATATATATATATATATATATATATATATATATATATATATATTTATTTATATTACAGTATGTCTGGATCGTCATTGATAGAAAAATAGGAGACTTTAGCAAATATGTGTATACCAAACATACTGCTTTGTATTTCCTGGTTTCAAGTAAAAGCAAAATACGTTTTTTAATATGTATGCTTAACCTTCTACTTCTTAAAAAAATTTACTAAAATTGTTCTGGTTGGGCATTTTGTCGCAGAAAAAGTCACTGGGGAAAAAAAGCACAACTCCAGCTAAAACCTTTCAAAATCATGTAAAAGTCAATGGCAGATGTCCCTTTTGCAATTTGAAGATGTTTCTTGCATTCATTATCGTCAAGGATTTTGGCTGCTTTCATTCGATAATTTTAAAAAGTTGCGTTTTTCTGGTGTCCGATCCAAAAAGTTGCATTTTTTGTGCATGGAATTGAAAAAGGCACTAGATTCGAACAATTTTGTTCAAAACAGTTGTTTTGATTTATTTGAGTTTGGTCAAATAATTTTTTTTAACATAGTGAGTAAAAGGGGGATATTCACTAAAACTTGACTAAGTTTTACATTTTGAGCCATCTGTAGCAATCTTAAGAAATCCTCTTACATGGGCAGGTTGCTGGCAAATTCCTTAACAATTTAGGGTAAGGCCATACGAGGAGTTTTGGGGAGATTTTGTCGCTTGGCGACTAATTACCTCGTCTTTTGCTCGACTATCTCCCCGAACTGCCTCTGCGTTTTTCCCCATAGGCTAGAATGAAAAGTCGCCTGCGCTAATGCACACGCGGTAATGCGTTTTCTATTGTCGCCTGAAGTTGCCTCACTGAGGCTATAATAATAGGGAAGGCTTACTTCCTCTTGGATTTTTTTCAAATATTCAGCTTGAATTTGACATGCAAATGTACCCATAGGAGAAAGCCGTAAAGCCGACGGCAGCTTGAATTCCTCTGTGTGCTGAACCAGAAGTCAGCTTCATACTGATAACCTAAAGCACATAAGCTTTTGAATATATGCTCAATTCATTACACCCAAAGCTGTCCGAATAGAAACAGAAATTTAAAGGAAAACTATACTCCCAAAATGAACACATTAAAGCATTAAATAGTTTACATCATATTAAGTAGCATATTAAAGAATCTTACCAAACTGGTCTATATAAGTAAATCATGCCATTTTACATCTCTTGCTTTGCGCCACCATTTTGTGGTGTTCTGTGTGCTGCCTCAGAGATCACCTGACCAGAAATACTAAAGCTCTAACTGTGTGGAAGCAAAATACAGAACTCTGTCTGTTAATTGGCTCATGTGACCTTACAAGTATAGTTTGTTGGTATGTTTGTGTGCACAGTGAATCCTGCGATCCCAGGGTGCGGCCCTTATTTTTTAAAACGACAAATTTCTATTTATGATTACCCAATGGCACATACTACTAGAAAATAATATTATTATAAAAATGGTTTATTTACATGAAGCAGGGTTTTACATATGAGCTGTTTTATGCAATATGTTTGTATAGAGACCTACATTGTTTGGGGGGGGTATAGTTTTCCTTTAAACTGCAGACACTGGAAAAAAGCTTGGGTGCTTTAGGTTATCGTGTGAAGCCTCTCTGTTATTGTGGAAAAGACTGCAGTTGCCCATGGAGAGCACTGAGGAAGGGATGAGTCAGCTTTTCTAACAACTGGGTGTTTCTTCTTTGTCTTGTTATGAAGATGGAAGAATCGTGACCTGTAATTGTAGCTGGGGTTACAAATGTTTCATGAGTCAACCAATAGCCTATCCAGCAAACTTTACTAATTTTCTTCATTTATGTACTTCAGTGCCATGCATTGAGATGTATCACTGATTCTTACATCATATTTGTATTTTGTGAACCTTTGTGATGAAATCTTTTAGAACTGCGGCTCTTTTTAATATACATATGCCCACAGTAGTAGTAGTTCTCCAACTAGCTGAGACCCATACATTTTAAAGGGGTACTCCAGCCATGTGTTTCAAGCTTTACTACTAAAACAACACTCCAAAACCCCCACCATAGGCACATTAGCTCACCTGAAATCCCTTGTGCTGCTTCTGGGTGTGCAATACCTTCAAGTCTAAAGTTAGAGGAGGCAACAGAACCTTATTGCTTCCCCCCTTCAGTTGTGTCTTGTGCACATGCTTCTTTTGGATACCCAAGTTCTGGCCATGGCACAAAAGCCTGCTTCAGTGAGCACTTCTGTCTAGAGTTGGTCTTTGCCTTGACCTTTTATCAGAAATCGATTATCAATGCTGTGGAGATATATATGTAATTTTTTTCTTAACGGAGAAGAAAAGGCTAAAATTAAGTAAGCTTTATCAGAAAGGTCTATATAAATACACCAGTAAACCCTCAAAGTAGTGCAGCTCTGAGTCCTCTGTCAAATGAAACACCACATTTCTTTCCTTCTATTGTGTACACATGGGCTTCTGTATCAGACTTCCTGTTTTCAGTTTAATGTGCATGCTCAGTTTGCCCTCCCTCCTCCCCTCCCTGCTGTAATCTGAGCTCAGAGCTATGAGTGAGCAGGTAGAGACTCAGGCAGGAAGTGATGTCACACCAAGTTAATATGGCAGCTGTATACTAAACAAACCGAGAGCTTTTAGAGCTGTTTACTCAGGCATGGTAAAGCATTCTGCAGAATAAATGTAGTGTTCTAGCTTGCGCTACTGTGGCTAATCTATTGGCAATAAACTGCCTCGGTAGCTTTCCTTCTCCTTTAAATATAAATGTGTGTTTCATTACAAGGCTTTTTCCTAAGCAGATTTGGGAAAGACAGTTTAATTCTACCTCTAAGCCTCCCAACCAGGAGGTACATTGGACATTTATTAGTGCTAGCCATCTGGGAAACTGCAGTTGAAATGAAATTTTGGAGTATGGGAAATTTAACACAACACTGTGAATGTTACAGTGTATTCTTAATGATCTATCCTAAATGAATGTTAACTGAAAAATGCTTACCTACTCCAAGACATGGTTTGTCAGTAACTGGTCAATTAGAAGCAAGGCCTGTATTGTATAAGCAAGTTATCCTGAAACATTACAATAACAATACCAGACTGATGATTGGTTGCTGTTTCAAACGCTATTTCAATTCAGTTTTCTCAGATTGTTCACTATATTTTAAAACTTATTTTTTCAAGTGCTTTCCATGTTTTATTTTTCCAGAATTAAAGTTTAATGTTCCTGTCACTGATGTTTCTGTCTGGCAGCTCAGTATTTCAGGTGCAGATTCTGAACTGTTACAATTTGCCACATTGGTTGATCCATTTCTCAGCAGCATCTCTGGAATATTAGTAACTATCGTATCAATTCTAACAGCTGCTGTTAATGAAACTCAGGGATTCTGCTCAACAGGGACAAAGATAAGAAATGAATCGATTTAGAACAGTTTACAACTGTCTGCAACATCACTCCGCTTCCCAGATCTGCTTCAAAAAGACGAATATCAAATAGAAAGTGATTGAAAAAAAAGTCTTTATTTCTGGTAAACTATGTGAAAGCAAATGAATTGAAAAAAAGTGGTGGAACGTTTGTAATCGGCACAGCAATGTCTAGGTATTATAACTCTGGTTTTCAAATGATCTAGTATCCTTTACATTACATGGCACACAAGAAAGATGGAAAATGGATAATAATTTTAAAGGAAAACTTTACCCCAAAAATGAATATTTAAGCAACAGATAGTTTATATCATATTAAGTGGCATATTAAAGAATCTAACCAAACTGGAATATATATTTCGGTAAAAATTGCCCTTTTACATCTCTGCCCTTGAATCACCATTTTGTGATGGTCTGTGTGCTGCTTCAGAGATCACCTGACCAGAAATACTGCAACGCTAACTGTAACAGGAAGAAGAGTGAAAGCAAAAGACAGAACTCTGCCTGTTAATTGGCTCCGAGCTCTGCTGTATAAATATTCATTTTTAGAGGGACATCACCTGAACATTATAAGCACAACATTAATAGCATTCTTATATTTTTTTGTAGGATCGTACAAGGGCGTTTGACATGCATTCATTGGAAAGCTCTCTGATTGACATAATGAGAGCAGAAAACGATTCCCTAAAAGGTAAATGTGAAATGCTAAAGTTCATTACTCTCAGAAGGGCTTAAAACATATCCTCCCATTGTGTCAGTTTGGCAAGTGAACTAGTGCATGGGCAATGTGAATGTTTTATACAGTTTGACGTGCATTTTTTTAAACTGTTCTCAAGCTTTTCCAAACTATTGTTTTGCATTAAAGGAAACATAATGGGAAATATACAGTATATAATGGTTTATCTACCTTGACTTTGTACTTGAAGTGAGCATTTAAAATAAATCCTACTTTGAAATGATGTACAATTTTTCCCATCAGGTAAACACATTTCAAAGATCTACTTGATGTTTTTAATCGGGTAATGTTTAAATCTGCAGACACACACCTGAACATTTATACTCCTTGGCCATACAAGTGCTTGCATTCTTCAGTCATTCATTTGCCTTCCCAAATGATGAATGGTAACAGTTACTCAAATAGCCTTTCATATCTAGAAGGTTGCTTACTTTAACACCAGCAAGAAGCAGGCCACAGATAATTATAAAAGCTGGAATTTTGAGTGAAATAACCTTTGCTTTGCATTTTTTCTTCACAGTGTTTTTAAAAAGGCACTGCACATGTTGACTTTGTTAGGAACTAATCTTGACTATTTCAGGCACATTTAAAATTCATATTCATGTGATGTCATGGTAACTGACTAATACGTTGGAGAAGCTTTCTTTAAAGCGTAGAATATGTTACAAAAACGATATCCCTTAAAGGAAAACGATACCCCCAAAATTAATACTTGATCAACAGATAGTTTATATCAAATTAAGTGACATATTAAAGAATCTTATCAAACTGGAATATATATTTAAGTAAATATTGCCCTTTTGCATCTCTTGCCTTGAAACCACCATTTCTTGATGGTCTGTGTGCTGCCTCAGAGATCACCTGACCAGAAATACTACAGCTCTAACTGTAACAGGAAGAAGTGTGGAAGCCAAACACAGAACTCTGTCTGTTAATTGGCTCATGTGACCTGACATGTATAGTTTGTTTGGTATGTTTGTGTGCACCGTGAATCATACGAACCCAGGGGGCGGCCCTTATTTTTTGAAATGGCAATTTTCTATTTAGTATTACCCAATGGCACATGCTACTAAAAAAAAGTATATTATTATGAAAATGGTTTATTTACATGAACCAGGGTTTTACATATGAGCTGTTTTATGCAATATCTTTTTATACTTTTTATAGAGACCCACATTGATTGAGGGATATAGTTTTCCTATAAGAACTACAAGTATTTTGAGTATCTTGTCTCTACATGAGACAAATATTCAAAATCCTATCTCTCTCTCTCTCTCTCTCTCTCTCTCTCTCTAGCAACTATTGTATCAATTCTAACAGCTGCCTGTAATGAAACTCTGGATTCTGCTCTTCAGGGTCAAAGATAAGCAATGTATCAACTAAATGTATCAATTTAGAGCAGTTTATAGGGTCAGCGACCCCCCCCCCCTCCCAGAGCTGCTTTTGAGGGTGAAAAATTACATGTAACACTGCAATATTAGAAAAACAGTCACACACACTATCTGAAACCAACTGGATTGAAAGAAGTGTTGGAAAGTGATTTAAGTGCTACATAACCAATTAATTTTATATTGGAGCATATGCTGAAGAGTTAAAAGTTTTGTGATCATTTAACTTGAATTGCACTTACTTTGCATTTTAAGATTTAAAAGTTTATATGGAAGGATATAGAACCGTCTTGTAATTTGTTAGATCCACCCGTTAAAGGAAAACTAAAGTTAAAATCACTGATACTGTAAATCACTTATATTTTCCCCAATCCTGGTGTGCCTCTTTTAAAAACAAAAAAAAGGCACATGCACAGTGTGCCCCCTCCAGTGATGTTGACTTTGATATTTTTAAATATATATTTTCATTAAGCAGTGAATGTTACTGACAATGTTAGAGAAACAGTTCTGTTCTTGCTTTGTTTTTCAGCTGGCTGGTGTGAACCATTTTCCCATGCATAATTACCATGGTAGTGTAAATTAGAACTTAAAGGCACATTAGCAGTGTTCGGGGGGGGGGAGGGGGAGGACTATTAATAGCATCTTCACAGTGCTGCTTGACTTTTGTAGAGCCATTGGCATAAGAGGGTGCCCCATGTCAGTAACAGCTCAGGATCTGCTTCCTGAATTGATTACAGACTGAAAGGGATCAGGATCTGAGGCAATCAAAATATTTTAGCAAATTTTAATGCAAAATTACTTGAAAAAAATGTCCAGGTGGGGAAGAAAGAAGGCAGCTGGGTAAAAAAAAAGGAACAGGAACACCAAGAGAAATCTCATAGACCAGTGATCCCCAACCAGTATAGTTCTTGAGCAACATGATGCTCTTCAACCCCTTGGATGTTGCTCCCAGTGGACTCGAAGCAGGTGCTTATTTTTGAATTCCAGGCTTGGAGGCCAGTTTTGGTTGTATAAAAACCAGGTGTACTGCCAAACAGAGCCTCAATGTAGGTTGACAAACCACATAGGGGCTACCAAATGTCCAATCACAGCACTTATTTGGCACCCCAAGAACATTTTTCATGCTAGTGTTGCTCCCCAACTCCTTTAACTTCTGAATTTTGCTCACGGCTTCAAAAGGTTTGGGACCCCTGTCATAGACTCTCCCAAGTAAACCTCCATATCACCACGCAGGACCTGCAAGAAGGTTGGAATGATTCATGCATTGGATCTGCATGAAGGAAACCTTACCTTATAAGTCAATGTCAGAAATATGCTGCACAACACAATCAGAGGTGGTCTGAGATAGAGGAATCGTTTATTTGCCCACAGTCAAGAAATGCACATTTGAAGAAAAACAGCGATACATTTTAATAAAAGAAAACCTTGACAACTGTTAAGTATGGGATGTTAAATGTGAACAAAGTCCGCAAAGAAACTGAGAAGTTAAGACCACAAACTAAAACATAACTCAAAATCAACTACTTCATGAACCAACAGAATTTTATTGAAAATCTGTGGGCAGATGTCAAACATGCTTTGCATGCCAGATGACCTAAGAATATTTCTAAACTAGATGATTTTTGGGTTTGAAATTTCAGGAATAGCAACTAAGAGGCACAAACTAGAAAAAAATTATATATGCCATTTATTATCTTTAGATGAAGGCAGTACTTAAACGGTCAGGTAAATTTTCCAAAACGCATACTATTCAGGAGGTATGCCATAAATGTTTTTTTTTTTTTTATTTATTTATTTCAATTCATTTTTCTTGTCACGTTTTCCAAAATGTTAATAAAAAATAAATGTTATTTCTTTTACCGCTCAAGTCTTCCAGTAGCAGCTGAGTAAGACAGATACCTGTTTCAGAACATTAACAATGTAATACATTATTAGATACATTGCTTAGCAACAGCAGAAACTTTAGCCCTTGCTGCGCCCCCTGATCTTTCCTAAAGTCACAGAGCAACTGTTACAGTTTACACATTTGTTGCAGGCATTTCTCTAGGGCTGCTGAGAAATCTCGTAGTGTGCATGCCAGAGAGACAAATTGTACAATATAGAAAGCAATTGAAAAAAAAGGCATTATTTGTGTTTTGAAAATTATGTTTCATAAAGGCGAAATGCTCCTTTAAAGAATCTCTGGGAAAAGCAGCTTTCCTTCAGTTATACAAATCTCAAATCTCTCTCCAGTTTTCGGCTCAGGATAAAACCTCTGACCCATAAGGCTTACACTGAGAGCCTGTTTGCAAACCTTTGCTGTAAATTGGAAGAACAACTAGCCGTTCATTATGTGATGAATGTTAATTGCCACATAGAAGTGGTGTCCTAGGACGGAGGACAAAAACAGCTTTCACATGACTGCCAAGAGGCGTTGCTGTCCCAAGAACGGCAGACAAGGATTTTGAGATGGCCAGCTATTTTCAGCCTGCACAGTGTACCTTGTAATTATTTTGAACTCCATAGAAATGGTGTACTATTTTTATATATACCTAATAAATAAAAAAACATTTTTCTGCAGTGCAACGTTGCATCTTTTGCATTACATTTTTTTCCTATGCATCTCCCAGCTAATAGTTTTTGACAAATATCTGTACAAACATCAGTAAATATAATCTACTAGTTTCTGTGTGCTGCCAGAACTGGAGAACATTTGAACCTGGTTCTACATAACTTATTTTGCTCATACATTCAACTTTATGCTTTGATATTAATCTATTTGTTTATCATGCATAAGGCCCATATTCAAAACAGTGGCCTATTTAAGTATATAAAGGGATTTGTAGGCACAGTATACTTTGGTCATTGCCTTTTCCATAAATTGATGATTCTATGTACAGTCATATGAAAATGTTTGAGAACCCCTCTCAGCCTGCATTATAATTTACTCCACTTTCAACAAAAACAGATCACAGTGGTATGTCTTTCATTTCCCAGGAACATCTGAGTACTTGGGTATTTTCTGAGCAAAGATTTTTAGTGAAGCAGTATTCAGTTGTATGAAATTAAATCAAATGTGAAAAGCTGGCTGTGCAAAAATTTGGGTGCCCTTGTAATTTTGCTAATTTGAATGCATGTAACTTGTCTTGAATATCATCGAAAATCTAAGGGATGGTTTGACTCAGGCTGTCCATGCTTGGCAGCCATCAAATATAACTGAATTGGAGAGATTTTGTATGGAGGAATGGTCAAAAATATTGCCATCCAGAATCCGGACACTCATCAAAGGCTATAGGAGGCATCTAGAGGCTGTTACATTTGCAAAAGGAGGCTCAACCAAGTAACTGTAAGTGACGTTGAAGACATAGTAAACCGAGTTGTGCACAAGGCTTAACGGGAAATTGATTTTTTTTTCACGACAAGTATGCGGAAATATTCCATTCAGAATGGTTCACCGTATGGTATAATTAACATTTGCGGCCTTGGTGAAATGCAGTTGAGGGGCAGGCAGAGTTAATCGGTTTAGGACCTATGGCTCCTTAAGCATTTGAAATGCTGCTGTGCTATAAGTGAAAACTGTGATTACAGTGCCTTTCTTTCACTTGAGATTTAAGTGTTTTACCTGATCACAAAACTGATGGAATGTAAACCCAAAGATAAAAGTTTGCTGTTGAAAGAAATTTTCAGTGTTTTTAAAGTTAATTGTAAATGCTGTTAAAGGGATGGTTCATCTTTACATTAACTACGTTACGTAGTATGTTCTACAATGGCCAATTGTAAGCAACTTTTCAATTGATCTTCATTATTTATTTTTTATAGTTTTCGAATTATTTGCCTTCTTCTTCTGACTCTTTCCAGCTTTCAAATGAAAATAAAATGCCCTGTAAGGCTACACATTTATTGTTATTGCTAATTGTTATTACTCCTCTTTCTATACAGGCCCTCTTCTATTCATAGTCCAATCTCTTATTCAAATCGGTGCATGATTGCTAGGGTAACTTGGACCTTAGCAACCAGAATGCTGCAATTGCAAACTGGAGAGCTGCTGAATAAAAAGCTCTCTCTACATCATACTAAAAGTTAATGCAAAGGTTAACATCCCCTAGTATATGGCTGTCCCGTTGGATTTATTCTCTGCCTTGGTGGTTTTGACTTTTGAAAGAATGTAGCAGAATGCAACTAATTAAATGAATGTTGACGAAGCATTCATGACTGATCTCTGCTACATTGTTTTAAGAGACAGAATGAGCAGTGCAGAAAGGGACAGAGAGGCATTACTTACAGTTGCAATCACATTGACAAATAACTTTAAAACCACTGAAAATTGCCTTACTTGATTGTGTGTGTGTGTGTGTGTGTGTGTGTGTGTGTGTGTGTGTGTGTGTGTGTGTGTGTGTGTGTGTGTGTGTGTGTTAGAAAGAACCGGCACTCATGATAATGACGTTGATAATGCCTGGGTGCAGTCCGCACTCGCAGGTCTTAGAAACAAGTAATGGCTGTTTATTCAGTGGACGAACGCTGACGTTTCGGCTGATACAACAGCCTTTCTCAAAGGCTTTGAGAAAGGCTGTTGTATCAGCCGAAACGTCAGCGTTCGTCCATTGAATAAACAGACATTACTTGTTTCTAAGACCTGCGAGTTTGATCTTCATTTCCTGCTATATATATATATATATATATATATATATATATATATATATATATGGGTTTACTTTATCTACAAGAAGGTATTTTTGATAGAAGTGACCTTTCATCCCCTTCCAAAGCTCATGGAGATCGAGCTACTCCAGCTACTTAGCCATCTTGCTGCTCCTCGGCTGTGTTGGTCCACGAACTTGCCTTTGTTACAGGGAATGGTTAATATAACATATATACTGTTTTTGAGCACTTATTTTAGTTGTTAGGGGTATTTTAATCCCTGTCTAAACAGAGCCCCCTTGTATTGAGTGCTCTGCACCTTATGCTGAAAAAGGTTCAGTCTACACTTGGGCACAGAGCGCTCATTTGTTGTAGGGAGATTAGGCACAAGCGCTAAGCATATGGTCTGCTATTGGAAAACATTTTTTTTAACCCATTGACCTGCCTAGCATTTCCACTATGCATTCTTAAAGGAGCCATACACTCTTTTGTCCATAAATCTGCTGAAATCCATCATCCTTACATCCATGAGCATTGCAATCTATTCCACTCCAGAAAAACTCCCTGTACCTCTGCATGATTGCACACTATAACACATACTCCCGCTACATTGTTGTAAATCTGCAGAAAATGTTTGTGCAATTTACCCAAACTTAATTTAAACTTGACTTTACATTCAAAAGGCAGTCTCATCATATAGTATTTGCCTTCTACATCCTGAATAAAGTTTTGGTATATGAAATTTAGTTTGATGAATACATAGTCTCCAGTCATTTTGAAACCAATAATGAGCTTCTGCACAGAAGATGTAATTTGATTTTGTGATAATACTGTCTGAAAGGCTTTTTTTCTTTTTTTGACACGCAGCAAGGACATATGGTCGAAGGCGAGGTAATATCTCTTTTACCATCTTCTCCTAATGTTTAAAATGTTGGTGATAAACAACATGTAACATTGGTGCATTACCAATTGCCTTGTTTAAAGGGCCTTAAAGAGGAATATGGCTAGAAATGCTGTTTTTTTTTTTTTTTTTTTTAAATACTGAACTTAAAGGAACAGTTCAGTGTGAAAATAAGAACTGGCTAAATAGGCTGTGCAAAATAAATATTAGAAACAGTTTTTATTTTGCACAGCCTATTTACCCAGTTTTTATTTTTACACTTAACGATTCCTTTAATGTACACGCCCAGAGATTCAGCAGCCCTATAACATTAATGACCCATGTTTTCAAGATTGTCCACTGTAGCTCCCCACCCCCTGTCTTCTTGTTTTATTAGTCCACCTTGAGTGTCTGTAACACTGAATGTACTCTGTGTACTCTGGGCTGTTGCTGAGAAGTTAAACTATGGGGTCATTTGAAATCCTCAAAACATTAACTGTTGATGGTTACGTTTGTCCTAGAAGTTTTGGTTTCTGCTGAAGCCCATTGTATAAGGTGTAGCATTTCTAGCCTTATACTTTGTTGGGATTTGCTTCTTCTTTAGTGCCTAGGACATACAGTTAGGTCCATAAATATTTGGACAGACCACGTTTGTTTCTAATTTTGGTTCTGTACATTACCAGAAATGTAGAAATGTATTTGTTGCATTCATTTTCATGATCACAGAATAAGTAAAACCTTTTCCCCTTAAAATGCACAAATGACACAGGTTAATGCATTCAGGAATATTTTTGCTAGGGCTGCTTATGTAATGACCACTGAAAGGACTGCTGTTCTGTGCCTGCAATTACTGACAGTTTAACTGTCAGTATTTATACATAGAGAAGACTGATTGATTGAATCCATTAATCTTTTTAAAGGGTCATAGCTTTGTAGCAAAGGATCTTTATACCTTACTTAGAGGGTGTTTGTATTTATAATAATGAAATATAGCCCATAATTCATAATGTAACTAAAGTTCATTTTGCTATACTAATAGGATTTGGAATAATTTTTTCAGGTGACGGGTCCCCTTTATGGTAACCAGGGGAGGAAATACTGGGGGTGCGGCGGGTGCATCTGGGCCCGGGATATACTAGTTCCATTATTGAATGTAATTTCTAGAATGTTCGTGAATGTCCTATTGTTAGCAAACTTTTAATTGGTTTGCATTTTAATTTGCCTTCCTCTTCTGCCTCCTTCCAGCTTTTCAAATTTGAGTCATTGACCCCTGCACCTAAAAGCAGCTAGACTGTTATTGTTTTAATTTTCTATTCAAGTTCTCTCCTATTTATCTTCCAGTTTCTTCTTCAAACCGCTGCCTGGTTGCTAGGGTTAATTAGAGGCTAGCAACTAAAAATCTGCTGACATTCCAAACTGGTCAGCTACTGAACACAAAAAATCATTAAAAAAAAATGTTGCATTTTGCAAATTGTTTTTATTTAAAGGAGAACCACCCCTTTGTATGAAATTTGTTGCCTTGTGCTGGGGCACCGTCTCGGCAGCATATGTGGGTTGCTGTGGAAATGATAAACATAATATCTGCTGTGATTTGGGCCATTTCTCCTGCCATATGGAGGGGATGCCAGTTTGTTGTTTCTCGTCTCCATGGCACTGGATATGTTGCCTCTGACTCTATTTAATGGTGCCTAATGAAAGTTGGTTTTTTTTGCGTTATTCAAATTCATGCTTAAGTAAGGGTAAAATGAGGGTAACAATATACCACTGTTATGAATGACTGGTTGAATATTTTGTATTTTGCTGGGCTCTTTCTGTGAATTCGGTTATATTGTGTTTGTTCATGGAGTACCATTTATTAGTCTGTGTGTGAATATATAAAGGATGGCACTCCCCAGGTCTTTAAAAAATCAGTTTAGTGTCCCCCTTCCTGTGTTTGTGTGTATCAATTACTATCACATGGAACATAATATTTTTGATATAAGATTCCATGAATCTATAAAAATACTATTTCTAAAAAAAAAAGTCATGATTTTTTGTTTTTAAAGGGACCTGCAATAAATTACATTTGTTTGTGTAAGAATGTCAGAACACCTTTGCGTGATTGCTGACAGTATGCCACTGTATATGTTATTAGATATCTTTTAATAAAGTTACAGGGATAGTATTGTCCTAATGGTTCCCTATTTAAATTCAGCTAAATCAGTGCTGGGCAGTTAATTCTCTTAAGAGCTCGAAATCCTGCAGTGATATCAAGTGGATTTAGAATAACGGTAATCTGCAAGCTCTTTAATGAAAATAAAATCTTAGTCACATGTTCCTTTTATTCAAGAATGAGCCTGTGTGTTAGCCCGGTGATGTACAGTTCAGGAATTGCCAACCATGGCATAGATTGAGAAGGGCTTCAAGACACATACCGACATTTGACTTTTTCTAAAGAGCCAGGTTCTGTCCGTGAAAAGGGATTGTTGAGGTGACCATTGGAAAGGGACATTGTAAGTTGTTTGGCCTGCAAGCCCGCACTTGTAACTAGGACGTAATCTTGAACCTGCCTGACATATGGGTAAACCTTTAGGGTTAGGACAGACCAAGCAGTGGAGGCAAGTCAACAGTAAAAAGTATACCTCCTGTATTAGCCTCGTGGATTCTGGAAAAACATGGTGGCTGGCGAATGGGCTAATGTAGGTTTTTGTAAACCCGTCAAAGCAGAATGACTATACTGCTTTGTAGGGTTTACAAAACCCAACCTGTGTATTTATAAACCCATAATGAACCCACCCATCTTTGACTTCATCCAAGGGGTGAGGTGAAACAGACACAAGCATATAAACACTGTACTGTCGGAGGAGAAAGTGGGGCTTAGTAAGGTGGTGTGTGGTGTGGGAAGAACGAAGAATTTGGTCCGAACAAGAAGGATGTGTGGGTGCTGGTCTGAGCTTGCACTCTTATTCTGCAGGTTTTGGGCCAGCCCGCAGATTACTGTTATTAAGAACACAGTGTAATTAGTAAAACTATGATGTGCAAGTTCTTAAAGGGATTCTGTCATGATTTTTATGATGTAGTTTTTATTTCTAAATTACACTGTTTACACTGCAAATAGTTGTAATGAATTGAAATATTGGTGTGTAGGCAGCCATTTCAGGTCATTATGCATAGCCGTGTGCTTTCAGAAAGAGCCGGCACTTTAGGATGGAACTGCTTTCTGGCAGGCTGTTGTTTCTCCTACTCAATGTAACTGAAGGAGTTGCAGTGGGACCTGGATTTTACTATTGAGTGCTGTTCTTAGATCTACCAGGCAGCTGTTATCTGGTTACCTTCCCATTGTTCTGTTGTTAGGCTACTGTGGGGGGGGGGGTGGGTGATATCACTCCAATTTACAGCAGTAAAGAGTGACTGAAGTTTATCAGAGCACAAGTCACATGACTGGGGGCAGCTGGGAAACTGACAATATATAAAACCATCTGTTTGCTCTTTTGAAAAACTGATTTTAGTGCAGAATTCTGCTGGAACAGCATTATTAACTGATATGTAGAGAAATTTTTTTTTCCCATGACAGTATCGCTTTCAGTGATTTTACTGAATAACCCAAAATACTTTCTCACATTTTTCCCAACACATATGTGGACTTCGCCAAGTGCACGTTAGATGTACACACTTTTTTTAATAGTGCACTTAGAGCCTTTACATCCTGATTTCATTCCATATGTATTTCTTGGTGTTGGATTAGGCACTGATGCTTCAGTGCTCTACTGCCCCCCCCCCCCCGATTCTGTTTCTTTTGTCTGTCACCTTCCAACACTTTTTTCAGTTCAGTTGGTTTCAGATAGATGGTTTCAGAAATATATTTCCAATTTTCTATGTGTTGTGAAGTGTAAAGTTTAATTTTTCACCTTCTAATGCAGCTCTGGGTGGGAGGGGTGCCGACGACCATGTAAACTTCTAAATTGATATATTTAGTAAAGTTGATACATATTCTTATCTTTGTCACTGCAGAGCAGAATCCCTGGGTTTCATTACAGGCAGCTGTTAGAATTGATACAACAGTTGCTAATACTGCAGAGAAGCTGCTGAGAAATGTATCGACTAAATGTTGCAAAATTGTAAAAGTTTAGAGTCTGCAACTAAATTACTGAGCTGTTAGACTCAAACAGCAGACGGATATTAAACTTAAAACTGTAAAAAACGGAAAGTACAGTAATTGAAAAATGTCCTTAGTTCTGGGGAACAATCTGAAAACAATTGAACTGAAAAAAATTTTGGAAGGCAAACAACCACTTTTAAGTACACAGTGGTTTAACATCCATAGGAAATATACATATAGTAAGGGTGATCTTTTAAAGGATAACCACTGGAAATTTTTTCGGTGAACCCCTGGGCACATTCTGCTACTTGTGAATAAATTAAAAGTATATATTAATTAGCAAGCAGATTTCCTGTCTAATGAATGTGATATGCTCATGGTTGCTTTTTTTTTTTACTGACCAGTCTATGTTTCCTAGGTCAGTCCTCTCTCTTTCCAATGGAAGATGGATTTCTGGATGATGGTCGAAGTGATCAACCTTTACACAGTGGCTTGGGATCGCCACACTGTTTCCCTCATCAAAATGGAGAACGTGTAGAGCGTTATTCTCGCAAAGTGTTTGTGGGAGGTCTGCCTCCAGATATAGATGAAGGTACACTGTTATGTATCTATAAGCTTTCTTAGAAGGGGTCCGCCATCAACAGGAGGACATGATAATATTGTATGTACTCTGCTTGAAAACTTCTGATGTAAAGAATGAATGTGAATATATAAAGCAATGTTTACTGAATAAAATCAGGAAAATATCATTATTCTGAGAAGCTTCTGTCCATCCAGATAAAAGCTGACACAGATGAGCTCTTTTGGCTACCTTAATATATAAAACATTTTTTATAGAAGAAATATATAGATTTTGTTGAAACACAATTCTGCCAACACCCTTAAAGATTCAGAAAATCAAGAGATACTAATGTTTAATTGCATAAGTATGTTATAACGTAATTCCTCAATTGAAATCTGGTTTGAAATTAAATTCATGTTTGAGCCCATGCAATTTCCATGTCTATATAGTGCAGGGCATTTGCATCCTCTGAGCAGATCTGCTTGTTTTCAGAAAGAGATGTTACTAAGCGATTGGAGTATTTGAAGACAATATTATATAGACTGTTATAGGCCCCTTTATTCAAAAATAGTATAGACCCCTTTAATAAAGAAGAAGTACTGTCTAATGAAACGTCAAACCAGTGTTTGATCATGAACACGGATAATATACATAACTATATTTCTGGATAATGTTTAGGCAAGTACTATATAAAATATGCACATCAATAGGAGACAGACAGTCTTTGATAACTTTATATTCCACCTGCTTGCTCATGCCCAAATATTTGCCCAGATACTGGGATTTGAAATGATCATCCGTCATCCTCAAATTATAACTTTCTGCATAATTGCTGCAAAAAATCATGCATTTCTTAGCATGCTTACAAATACTTAGTACAGGTATGAGACCTGTTATCATACCTCATACTAGAAAATCATATAAACAGAAATAAACCGGATAAGATGTTTTTGCTTCCAATAAGGATTAATACTATCTTAGTTGGGATAAAGGACAAGGTACTGTTTTATTGTTACAGAAAAAAAGCTAAAAAATTTTTTAAATTTGAATTATTTTGATGAAATGGAGTCTATGGGAGACGGCCTTCCCGTAAATTTGGAGCTTTCGGGATAATGGGTTTCCAATAATGGATCCCATACCTATATAATCTATATAAATCCATCATAAATGTGATTATTGTCTTAATCTAGTATGACAGCTTTATGAGGCTGCCTACTGTGGGTGAGTAGGAGCATGTAGGTATGCAGAGTGATAAGCAGAAAAGGGACACACGTGTTCATCTCTATATTCTTCCTCACCAACATATAGCAATTCTTTTTTTTTAGTTAATTATTTTATGTTGCATTGCCCTTCCATCGAGGGTGCAGCAATAACCCCATTATACAGAGTGGCTGTTGATCAATAGGGATAGATGTTATCCAGCATGTTGTATACTTGATCATTTATGTCTCCTTAAGGGGGAACTATCGCGACAATGAAAATTTAATATAAGCTTCATCATATGGAAATAAGACATTTTCTAAATACAATCAATTAAGAATTGTGTGTAGTTTCTGAAATAATCAAGTTTATATTCACTATCCCTCCCCCTCATTTGTTTCTCCTCATTCTGTCTTCATTCAGGAGTTTGGTGTCAGATGAATGATCCAATATATCTTATAGGGGGGCTCCTTTTGCCTAGAAGATATATTAGCGCGCACTCTATTAAAATCACTAGACATCATCTCTCTACATGCAGATTTTGTGCAAAAGGCAGTTATTTTGTTAGATTTTGTTTGTACTGGAATCCATTTTTTGAGTGAGCTCTAATACATCTGCTAGGAAAAAGCGGTGCTCACGGGTGCCATAGGGGGTATATGTAGGGTAAGGAGGTAGTGTTTTTTTTTTATTATTAAGGGTTTGTTTCTCCTTTGGAGAGCTGCTGAATAAAAGGCTAAATAACTCAAAACCCACAAATAACAAAAAATGAAACCCAGTTGCATATGTTCTCACTCTCATCATACTAAAAGTGAATTTAAAGGTGAACAACCCCATTAGTGTGTCTAGAGATTTCAAACTGAAACTGTGATTCCTGTATGACTAGGGATAAGATGACTAATAAGGGGCTGATTTACTACAATAGAAGATAAATTGTACTGGCGTGGAGGCCCAGATCAACCAGTGAGATCTTTGTTTTGATTTTCTAGTTACCACACACAGGTGGATTGTGTACATTTTTCAACTGATCAGCCCATCGCTTTCTTTCTTATTATGTTTTATGCCGGCATATGATATAATAGTTTGACCTTTTCATTTGAGATTTCTTGGTTCAAGCAGGGCCCAGTTTATTGCTGATAAATCCTTGCATGACTGGGTACATTGCTCCTCTTGAAAAATAGATTATCGATCATGAAAATTCTGCTTTGAGCAAGTTTTTTAGTTATTTTTCAGCAGAGTCCGCAAAATTGGTGAATGGTGTCCATAATCCTGAGCTAGGTCATTCTTGTTTGGTCTGTGCCTACTCATCTTGCACATGATAAATTATACGATAGAGGCAAAGTATGGCTGTATTAGAAAATAACATTGTAGTGGGATTCAGTATACACATCCAAGTATTACGTATTTTGTAATGTTATTATCTTGTATAATGTGTTATAGCTTTTTCCCAATTTAATGTACCCTTTTGTAGTAATTAGTGAGCTCTGTGGCTTTTTTTTTAGGTTTTGAGATAGTGATACAGGTTCCTTTAAGTCATGGCTCATTTGATGTGGAGAATTTTCTGCACATAAGTTTGAAAAGAGTTGCAACTATCAACATGAACATTTTTTTTTTCTGTTAATAATTAGTCAGGCTAATGGCAAAACCATTTAGGCATGGTTCTTTAGATTACAAAAAACTCGGGTCTCGGGTATTCAATGTAATAGTTTCAAGCTGAAAAGGTTAGACCTGTATTTATTTTGTCTATCTTGCCTTTCTTCACTGTGTTGTTGTTACATACAAAATCGTAACGTTTTATTTTTTCTTCCCAAAGATGAGATCACTGCTAGTTTTCGACGATTTGGACCTCTTATTGTAGACTGGCCACATAAGGCAGAAAGCAAGTCTTACTTTCCTCCGAAAGGTACTTTCTCAGTTTCTTTTAAATTTGTTTTAAAAATCGAATCCAAACATTTGACTCTTCAGGGGTTGTATTTTAAGAGCGTCTGAAAGTAAATATTTTAAAATGCATTTTTGATAAGTTATCACACAAAATCATCATCTTTTTCCTCTGAAATGCTTCTGGATACAATGGATGATTAGCAGTAGAAGTTTGAAGCAAAACATGAATGTATTCAGGGATACTTAAGCTGTCCAATTATTATTTAACGTATATACTCGAGTATAAGACGAGTTTTTCAGCATCCAAAATGTGCTGAAAAAGTCTACCTCGGCTTATACTCGGGTCATCGGGCAGTAGCTGAGATTGCAGTCACTTTTAATCATTCCTATACCAACAGTTCACTTGGGGAGAGCCTGCAATATCCCACAATGCCCTCTGTTGGTTATATGAAAGAATAACAGTGCGCCCTCTGTTGGTTATATGAAAGAATGACAGTGCGCCCTCTGTTGGTTATATGAAAGAATAACAGTGACTGCAATATCACACAGCGCCATCTGTTGGTTATATTAAAGAATAACAGTGACTGCAATTTCACACAGCGCCCTCTGTTTGTTATATGAAGGATTAACAGTGATGGCAATATTAAACAGCGCCCTCTGTTGGTTATACAAAAGATTAACAGTGATGGCAATATCACACAGCACCCTCTGCACATGGTAGTGGGACAGTGAGACAATGCACACAGTGATCCGTTTGGCAATTCTCTGTCCCCATCAACTTTGCAAAGAAGTCCGGTTGAGGGGGGTCGCTTTGGCAGAATGTGCGCTGCTGGGAGACAGGGCTGTAGTTGTGTCTAGGCTTATACTAGAGTCAATAAGTTTTCCCAGTTTTCGTAGGTAAAATTAGGTACCTCGGCTTATACTCAGGTCGGCTTATACTTGAGTATATACGTAGTTAAGTTATTTCTTTATTATCTGTTATTCATTGAATAACATTTGAAGACATGGTGGGCAGCAGATTACACGTTTAAATGGTTTATTGGGTGTACCCAGAGTAATAGGGTAAAACAATTTAGCTATTCCTGACAATTGTTATGTGGATGGCCTCAATAAGAGGCACATTTTTAATTGTTCACATAACCTGCTGATTCTCATGTTGTATGGACAGAAATCCAGTCTGCCGATGACTCTGTTTGGCACTTGGAGGTGGGTTGTTATTGGTTGGCATTGGTTGCATTAAGAGTTAAAGGCAGTTAATTACCTTTTAATATGATGTAGACTGTGATTATGATGAGCAGGCACTCAAATAGTCTTTCACCAGGCAAAGTATGGAAAGTAAAAAGTGTTGATCACACGAAACGCTTAAGGCTGTATATAGATCAATTACTTTTTGTGTTTAGATCCCCTTTACGTTGGCTACTTGTCTCGTAAACTATAGCACTCAATAAGTAGGTGGCAATTACTGGTCAGCTGTTTAAAGAAAAGTGTTTGGTTGCTATGGGTTACTAGATATGGGCAAACATAAGACTTTATTTTTACATACCCCCATTTGTGTTTAAGTAAATATCACTGGCTGGTTCCTAGTTTCTTATCCCTACCCCCAGTTAGGTCCAGGAATAGCATCTTAGGAGTCTGTAAACCCTCTTCCCTGTATGTTTGTTTTTCAGCAAGAGATGATATTGGCGGCATTTCCAATCGTTATAAATCGTGCCTTTAACAATGTCGCTACAGTAAGCAAAGTATTTTAGTTTGTAAATAGAATAAACCCATTTCAGAGACAAAAACCATAGTTTAATATGAAGGTGTTATGTCCATCAAAGTTAGGTGAAGAGGAAAGACTGGGCTATGTAAACTGTACATAAGTGTGAGATTTTGTCCTAATGCCATTTCATTATTTTTGTATTTATTTTAGGTTATGCGTTCTTGCTGTTTCAAGATGAAAGCTCTGTACAGGCCCTGATTGACGCATGTATTGAAGAGGATGGCAAGCTTTACCTGTGTGTGTCAAGTCCCACAATCAAAGACAAGCCTGTAAGTTTAACCCTTGCCCTGTTTTGGTCTGCACCATACAAAGACATATTCTATTTTAAGTACTAATCTTCCCCCCATCATTATCATTACTGTATGTTTTGCTTTGTGATGCTGCTATTTACATTCCTCTCCAACTTTGTCCTGCTTTATATGGATGACCGCTTATAACTGTAATTGTTGTTCATACAGTTTCAACTCGTAATGACAAATTTGCACCTGGGCAGTAACCCATAGCATCCACTGAATTTTTTTTTGTTGATCCAGAAATATGTGACTTGTTTGCTTAGTTGCCTACTCAACATTTGACAAGGTCTTCACCTGCAAAGTAAACACACTTGCAATCTGTTACTATTGGAATAGCATTGTGGGAAAGATAAAGTGCTCCGTGTTCTTTATTCCTATATCACACACACACACTTACCATAGCTGGGAAGGGTGGGAGCTACAACATGGAACTGGTCACTGCTCCTGTATAACTATAACAAACAAGGGAAAGTTGTGCTCACCACAAATTTTTAAAACCATTAGGCGGGGGGTGCAATGAGGCTGTGACCACAAAATACACAAAATATGTTCTATATACATATAGACAAATACAAGAGTCCTCTGTACTCAACCCATTATCAATATATTTTAGACATTGAGACATTTTGTGCATACTGGTACTGAAAAATGCCTTACCCTTTAAACAAAACAGGGATTGTTTGTCCATATATATATATATCTGGCATTGGTTCCTCTGGGACATTCTCTCTCAGGTAGTATAAACAATATTAAAAAAGCTCAAATGGGATAGATGATTTTAAGTATCAGAACAAAAAACCAGCACCAAGGGACTTAAAGTGAAAAAAACTTGTATTGTTACATAGTAGACGTTTCGGTCCCCATTGGTACCTTTTTCAAGGTAATAATAGATTCATATTTGTTTCATTAAATAACCTCCACCCACATCAAGTCCTGAACTATAGGGTTTCCTTTGCCACTTTATGGAGTTCCTGTGTTGTTCTACAGGTTCAAATCCGTCCCTGGAACCTCAGTGACAGTGACTTTGTGATGGACGGCTCACAGCCTCTTGACCCTCGGAAAACTATTTTTGTTGGAGGTGTTCCACGACCATTACGAGCTGGTATGTTTTTGTAACGCTGCATGTTTAAAGGGATACTGTCATGGGAAAACCTGTTTTTTCAAAACGCATCTGTCAAAAGTGCTGCTCCAGCAGACTTCTGCACTGAAATCTATTTCTCAAAAGAGCAAACGGATTTTTTAATATTCAATTTTGACAATTTTGACAATTTAGACATATTGTCAGTTTTCCAGCTGCCCCAGTCATGTGCCTGCACTTAAGGATGCAACTACTTTCTGGCAGTCTGTTACTTCTCCTCCTTAATGTAACTGAATCAGTCTCAGTGGGACTTGGCTTTTACTATTGAGTGTTGTTTTTAGATCTACCAGGGAGCTGTTATCTTGTGTCAGGGAGCTGCTATCTGGTTACCTTCCCATTGCTCTTTTGTTAGGCTGCTGGGGGGTGGAAGGGAGGGTGATGCTATTACTCCAACTTGCAGTAAAGAGTGACTAAAGTTTATCAGAGCACAAGTCACATGACTGGGGGCAGCTGGGAAACTGACAATATGTCTAGCCCCATGTCAGATATCAAAATTGAAAAATGGATTTTAGTACAGAATTCTGCTGGAACAGCACTATTAACTGATGCGTTTTGAAAAGAACACGTTTTCCCATGACAGTATCCCTTTAAATCAGAGTTTTCGTAACTCAATGCAAAACATAATCCATTCCTTCCTCATAATACTTAGGAGAGTTTGTCTTGACAGGAATATGCATCTTACAGTCCTCCAGCTATTGCTGAAAGACTCGTTTGCAGTTCTCTGTTAATGGGGAGGGTTACTAGTATTTGTTAACTATGCTGGTAGTAAAAGCAGTGCAATATAGGACAGATAATTTCTGATAATGGAGAGTAGTAATACAGTGCAGCCATTCGTTTATATAAATCCTTTTGAGACTTTCAAACTAATGACATTCACCCAAGATCTCTGAACTCATGTCAATGTACTCAAAAATCGATTTGTTCTGTTTTTCTACTGATCATCTACTCTGCACCTTATTCTTAATCTTCTGACATACTGTACATTCCCTCCCACGTCCCATACAAATCACAATCTCTCTGCCTAAAACACATTTCTTTAGATAAGCTCACCCTCATTGCTAAATGCAATTCTCGACGCAACATCTCTCGTTTTGCTCATTCCTGCCCATTCCCACACTATATGTCTCATACCCTCTTCTGTTGGAATGTGAATATTACTGAGCAGGTCTCTCTTAAATTTTTTGTTGGTAGTATTTTTATATGTAATCTGTATGTATACAGAATCTTTATAGATCCTTTTATTGTACAGTACAGAATATGTTGATGCTTCCTAATTGCCTGTTATAAATAATAATGTGGCACATGGGGCATTTTACAAGCTGCTACAAGCCCCCTTTACTCACTGCGGGTCATGTTTGTGCGAAGATGTTGCTGGTGTAATTTTTGGCAGTACCCCAAAGTCATCCTTCTCATTATTGATCAAAATATAAGTATGACGTAACCCTAAGGAGCTTTTTGAATGTTGATACATTGTCTAGTTAAATAGATTCTACTGTTTAGGGAAATCGTTGAAAGATCGTATTATAGATCAACACACAATGGCCTTAACATAGGAAATAAAATACCTCATTAAATATGAAAAGCAAACCACATGATTAATTCAGGTAGGCAGTTGATATGTCGAATTTTATAAAACAAAGAGGCTTTCTGCGAAAACACTGTGACAGCTTTTGTTGTATTTGATGAGGTATAATGCCAGGTCTTTCAAATTATCCTTCATTACATGGTAATCTTTGTGATTTTCATTACAAAAAAATGTTCACATTTATTTTCCTTTTTGTTTTGTTTTCTTGAAAATATCTAAAATGGTAGTGTACATTTTCATCCTGTCCACCCACATATTGTTTTTTGCATTATGAATGAAAATGTAATTTAATGTGACGTAAAAAAAACTACTCTTTAAAATACGTTACCTATTGGTCATGTTGATATTGGGTCATATAGGTTGCAATTAAATTTAAATGTAAATTTAAAATCATTGAACATGTTTAATGTGTATTTGATAGTTGTTTAGAATGATATTTCCGGCAAAAATAAAAAGCATTTGTGTGGACATTCCATTTAAAAGTCAATAAGGTTTATTTGACAAAAACAAGCAACTAATAATAAGCGTTTTATTGGATTGCTGTTCCAGCAGCAAAACAAGACAGTAAAGGGGTTTAGTGCAGAAATGTAGTTCCCATATGCCAGTACTGGATAATATTATGTGATTTGCAAATTTTTAATTAAGCCTAAGTTGTACTAGAAGGAGAATTTTATCTACACTCATTGAACCCCTAAAGGTAACTGATCCCCACTTGGCTGTACCAGTATGTTTATGCCTTTTCAGTTTAACATTCATTTATATCTGTACTTTAATCAAAATATTTGATGATTCTTTCAGTGGAATTGGCCATGATAATGGACCGGTTGTATGGAGGAGTATGTTACGCTGGCATAGACACTGACCCTGAGCTAAAGTACCCCAAAGGAGCTGGGCGTGTTGCGTTTTCAAATCAGCAGAGTTACATAGCTGCTATCAGTGCCCGATTTGTTCAGCTGCAGCACGGAGAAATAGATAAACGGGTGAGTTTTCAATCTTATTATTTGTTGCAGTTTTCTTACCAAAAAAAAAAAACAAAAAAACCCTCCTTATCTGTTACATACTAACATTCACAGATTTATAATCAAAATGCATGATGGGGCTTACCTTCATATAAGTATGGCACACCATATTCCTATTTTAAAAAGGAAAAAACTATTTGTACTCTAGATTGCTGCATGGAGAGATCTGAGCAGCTGCAGTTGGGGACACAATTCATCCCGTACAAAATGTGCTTTACAGCAGTAAGCTTAACGCATCCACTGCCTCTATTTCTCTTGCACGGCTATGATGAAGTAGCTCTGCAATTAAAGAAACCAATAAAATATAAAGATGAAATCTCCTACATTAGGAGTTTTCTGTATTCACAAGACACTAACTAAAGCTGTTTTCCCTTTTTTGTGACACTGTATTAACTGCTAGTTGTTTGTGGAGTTAACTTCATTGCTGCCCATCCATTAGTTGTGCAATAGATTTCCCAGTGTAGTTGAGTGCTGACATGATTGTTCCAATGTTCTTTATTAGTTTATGATTTCCAGCTACTGGCCAAGATAAGGGGGGGAGACAAGTTATAGTAAAGCAGGTAGGTTGTAAAGGATTCTGGACGTTCAATCCTTTTTTTTTCTGTTCTCCATCCAGTGTAAATCTTAAAAATTCAAACACTGTGAAACAGCGCTTCACAAGGAAGCTCAGGAGAAGACAACGAGAAAAAAGCAAATGTAGGGGGTTATTTACTAAACTCCGAATGCAAATATCCCGAAAAATGTGTTGAATTTTTTCTGAATTTATTAAACCCAGAGGATGGAAAAGTCCCAATTAGAAAATCCGGCATCTCAGACCTGTCAAGGTTGCATATAAGTCAATGGGAAAAGTCCCAACGATTTTCTGATGTACGATGGGTTTCGTGCAATACCCTGAAGTTTTTTGGAGTTTCGGGCTAAAAAGCATGAGAAATCTGAGTTTTTGTCTGAAAAATCCAAAAAAAACCATCGGATTAAAAATTGGATTATGTCCTGCAAAGCAAATTTTCGGGAAAATGTAATAAATAAGCATAAAAAACTCGAGCGGATTTGTCTGGAGTTTGCAGCAGAAAATGTTGAGATAAAATCGAACTTTGATAAATAACCCCCATAGTGTAGTAGGTTTTTTAACTCCTCACCACCTCTTTGTGTAAGCACTCTTTACTATTCACTCTCAGTGCTTGAGGTGAGGAGTTAAAAAACCTACCTGTTGTTTTCTCCTGAGCTTCCTCGTGAATCTTTTTTTTTTTTATTATTTATTTATTTTTTCAAGCCACATACTCCCATTTAGACCTGTTTCTCATAGGAGTACAGACATTGGACATATTATCCACAATCCTCTGGACCCAGGGCTTTCCGGATAACACGTCTTTCTGTAATTTGGATCATCCTACCTTAAGTCTACTAGAAAATTAAGTAAACATGAAATAAACCCAATGGGCTGGTTTTGCTTCCAATAAGGATTAATTATATCTTAGTTTGGGTCAAATACAAGCTACTGTTTTATTTTTACAGAGAAAAATATTTTTTTAAACTTTAGATTATTTGATTATAATGGAGTCTAAGGAAGATGGCCATTCTGTAATTTGGAGCTTCTTGGATGTCGGGTTTTCCAGATAATGGATCCCATACCTGGTAGATTTTGGTTTCTTAAAACTATTCCTACGACAGCTCATATAGTTTCAACCACAAAAAGTATGACGTGTGTTGGCATAGAGGACATTAAAGTTGCATTCGATTTCTATGTTGCTGAAGACTTCTCTCATAACTGAGTTAGCAATGTGTGTTCCTGTGTAACTGATGTTTGGCACACTCTCCATTATTGTATATTGCCAGGTGGAAGTGAAGCCATATGTCTTGGATGATCAGCTGTGTGATGAGTGTCAAGGGGCTCGCTGCAGTGGCAAATTTGCTCCGTTCTTCTGTGCTAACGTTACCTGTCTGCAGTATTACTGTGAATATTGCTGGGCTGCTATCCATTCACGTGCTGGACGAGAGTTCCATAAGCCACTGGTGAAGGAGGGAGGAGATCGCCCGAGGCATATTTCATTCCGCTGGAACTGAGCAACCCATGGCTTAGCTCACTTTGCAAGCATCCAAATAAGTGCACTCTTCTGTTCTCTTAATCTCCCTCCCTCCTACCATCTTTAGGAACGCATGTCCTCTTGTTGTAGTCTGTATTTTAACAATAGTATAATGAAAGAATGACCTACACCATAGGTATTTTGTAGAGTCTTGTGTCATTGAGAACTGTATTGGAACGCCTCTTGTCCATAACAATATCACTCTGATGCATGCACGTTTCATGCTGACCTTTTCAAATAGCAAGGGAGCAGGGGGACTGCAACAATTATTATTAATATATTATTTTTTTTATATATTATTTTAACGGAGAGGAAAGTTTAAAGCAAGAAAACTATTGAGCGAGAAATAGAGTATTTGTTTTTTTTTTTTTTAAATTAAATTATTGTTAAATAAAAAGTAACGTAAGAATACTGTTAATGTAACCATGCAACCACAATAACACTATGGATTTGTTGAACCATTTTTTTAAATAACTATATATATATATATATATATATATATATATATATATATATTCATGTAGAAAGCTGACGCACACTGGGATTTCTCAAAAATGAAACATATTTTCTGACTAGCACCTGGGTCTTTACTCCAGTAAGTGTGTGCCGCAGCCCTTCCACACACACACACACACACATATATATATATATATATATATATATATATATATATATATATATATATATATATATATATATATATATATATATATATATATATATATATATATATATATATATATATATATATATAGGATTTTTTTTTAGCATCTATTTATTATTTGTATTTTTCCAGTATTGGAGAAAAAAAAGTCATCAGTTGCCTATTAAAAGCATTGAGCAGTAAACAGCATGGGCAAACGTGAAATGATATTTACTTTTCCAGTCATTTGAGAAGTGAAGGTTTAGAAATGGCAGATGCCTCCACATTTCTTAGTTCTTTTATGTCAACCTCTTGGAAATTGGTTAATTCTCCTTATAGCTCCAAAGTCTTTTAATGGTGAAACGGTGAGCTGTTCGCATTAAGCTTTTTAAGAATGTAAATGTTGAGTGAAGTTACTACTGAGGGGAGTGCACTTATTTATTTTTTCAGTGAAATAAAAAAACAACTTTTTTTTAACATTAAAAAAAACACAAGTTCAACCATAGCCCCTTATTTTCCTCCGAAGTCCTACCAAAGCTCAGTAAAAGTACGATAAATATCCGAAGGCAGGAATTTCCTCTCCGAAAGAACAAATGTATAGATTTTTATTTTTTTGAAGCTTAATATATATATAAATATCTCTATAGTTCTGATTTACCTAAGCCTACATAAGGTGCTGGCTTTTGTTCTCCATTTTGACACACGAAACTTGAACGATACCTCCAGGATGGTATTTGGTATTTTCCTTTAGCAGTCTTAAATCTGGACTGGAACAGGGAAAGCCTTCTCTCATGCATAAGCCTTTGACACCTTCCTTGCAAAGTTACTGTGAATGGCAGTGATCTTTGTTTAGATCCCTACAGCAGTCAGGGATTTATTGCATCCGTTGGCTGGTTAGGGGCTAGTTATGGCTCCCCGCAGCATAAAGTCACTTTATACTTCTGCATCGTCTGTCCACCAAGGCAAGTTTGCAGTTCAAAAATTGACGTATTCATCTTGGTGCAATGAGAAAGCAGTGGAAAATGGTGCTGTACTGTGGAACTGCAAACGGGCCATAATTGCTTTGCACATAGTTAAAAAAAGTGGCTCTCAATGCAGAATTTCTCGTAGCGGGCGCTTTATTTTTTCATAATCCCTCTCCTGTTCTTAAATATCCGCTTTTTGTCTTTCCATTATTTAGGCAGATGGTTGTCATGTCCATGTACCATTAACGTGGATTCGAAGGCTGGGCAGTTAAACGAGAGTGTTGGGGTAATGGCACACAATGTTTTGTTTCGCTGCGTTGTTTTTGAATGCTCAAAACGCCTGAAACCTCCCCATGTGCCATTGCTTAGGGGTGCAATATTAATTTTAAGCTGCTTATACCAGTAACGAATCTCTCGATGCCTTAACCCGCTTAGTGCCAGAGATTTAACAATCACATTGCAGTATCCTTCTAAACAGATTCTCTTGAATACTTTATTTGGCACCAAATTCTGCCCTGTGCACAAAAATAGTTTGGTGCACATGCATTATTAGAATAATAGCATGCAATTATTGGCAGTTAAAATGGAATACATTTCTATACATGTACCACATTGGCTTATGGGCGGCAACACATACGCAGGTTTTTATGTGTGTTTATAAACATGCGCACATGGTTTTGGAATCATATTACAGATGGCCATGCTGCTACAGGGCTCCATAAAGCTTTATAAAATGGTAGATGAGGAGGATGTTCCCTGGGTGTTAAAGCAGCAATGCATTATAATAAAAGCTGACCAATACATTGAAAAAGGACATTGATCTATTCATTTTTTCAAGGGTTTGCCTTACGGATTTTAAAAATGTACTAGGTAAGGAGCTTCTTTTAGGTGTGATGTCAAGGCCGGTTCACAGAAATGAGCTGGACAAAGATCTTGTTATTGGTTTTAAAGGAAAACTATTCCCCCCAAACAATGTAGGTCTATATAAAAAGATATTGCATGAAAGCGTTCATATGTAAAACCCTGCATCATGTTAATAAACCATTCTCATTATAATACACTTTTTAAGTAGTATGTGCCATTGGGTAATCTTAAATAGAAAACTGCCATTTTAAAAAATAAGGGATTGTACGATTCACTGTGCACACATACACACCAAATAAACCATACATGTTGGGTCACATGAGCCAATTAACAGACAGAATTCTGTCTTTTGCTCCCACACTTCTTCCTGTTACTGTTAGTTGTAGTATTTCTGGTCAGGTGATCTCTGAGGCAGCACAGGGGCCATCACAAAATGGTAGTTTAAGATGAGATGTAAAAGGGCAGTTTTTACTTAAATATATATTCCAGTTTGGGAAGATTTTTTTCATATGCCACTTAGTTTATATCAAATTATCTGTTGCTTAAGTATTCATTTTGGGGTATAGTTTTCCTTTAAGCAGTGAGCCTGTGTATATTATTAAAATGCACCCAAAAATGAGGGGCATTGCTTTTAAGCATGCAATTTCAACAACATAGGTTGGGCATACTAAAGACTCCCTATGTAGTGTTATGCAAGTCTTTAATGTGGAACCCTTTTGTGATAACCAACGTGATGTGGGCATATGGCACACCCAGGCCTGATTAACTAGAGTCTATACCAGATCTAGAAATGTATGGGAAACAAACTAGTTAAATGCAGATGTGGCGGTGACAGGTAGACCACTGGTCAGAAACATCGAAGTGGTGGGCCGCCATCTTTGTCTTGGCACATTTCCTGTACAGCATTATAGAAAGCAGTAACAAGCACAGTGGATACCAAACTACCTTGGGTGCCACTTAACCCTTCAAAATCAACATTGGAATGGGGTTATGTTAAAATAAAGTACAAAATGGAGACATTTGCTGGAGGATACTGAAGTCTAGGCAAGGGAGCTGCTTTTAAAACCCGTCCCTCGACTATTTAAAAAAGCAAAAAAAAAAAAAAACTTATATGGTGGGTGCTCTTGAAATCATCTGGTCAGGAATTCTCCCAGATCCTGGGAGATTGTTTAAAAGCTTTTTATGCTTTGGATATGTATATAAATGGCATTGGGGTGTGCTAGAGTGCCATTCCTACCAGTAAACAGTGGCAATGATTTAACCTTTTCACTGCCAAAAGACAGCACCACGTTACATGCAGTACGTCGTAGAGTGTTCTGCATATAAAGGAATGGACCACATTGTGGCTAGAGGTGGCTGTTGCCTTCTCCCCCTGCATGGAAAAGGTTAACCCTCCAGAATAAACCAACAAATAAAACACTGTTTGGAAGCTAAGCTTTGAAGTATATTTTCCTTTAATTTCCCCTTTGTACATGACCTGCTGAATTTTCGGTACAGTGTTTTTGTAGCTAACTTATTTTTGTCATGCACATATTGTACACTTGTTATGCACTAATTATATATATATATATATATATATATATATATATATATATATATATATATATATATATATATATATATATATATATTCTCTTATGTTTCCAGCAGTGAGCATGTAGGCCCACTTTTCACTGGCGGGATATCTCTTTATGCAATACCTCAATTTTTCATATTGCAAAGAGTAGCTTTTTGTACTTTTATTACCGAGAGATCTTCATAGAATTCATTTTTTAAGATAAATAATTTTAATAAATTTTTATTTTCTTATATTCTGCTTTTTATACATTTCAGTGCTCTGCATACATATGGTATGATGGATGTGGCGCACTGGTAATGCTACTTTAGAATCTGCAGAGATACAATAACGCGCGGCTTCCAACATCCCAGACTGCACCAAATTTTGGTGGCAATTCTCATTCAGTGACTTAGACTAATTTACTCTGAAGAGTTGAAAACACAGCATGACAATTTAATCTCATCCTTTCGTCCCTAGGGGGGAAAAAAAAAACAGACACACAAAAAAGTAGCATAGAAATGAAATAGTAACAACCAAACATATATTCAACTTCATATGTTTCTTTTTTAAAAAGAATTTAAATATATATATATATATATAAATAAATAAATATATACACACACACACAAAATCGCAGACTTTTCCGGTGAATGTTTAGCCATTTTCAATATTAACAGAACATTAATGTTAGGTGTTTTTAAAGCAGATATAAAACTGCAGTTTTGAAAAAAAGAAAAAAAAAAACCTTACTTGATTTGGGGGTAAAAAAAAAAAAAAAAAAGAATCCAGTAAAAAGCCAGATGGTCTGGTTCCAAATGTGTAATGTTAGTATGCATGGCTAATGTAAGGACAAATATTATTCTACTAATATTCACTTGTTGTTATTGTGTGAAAAGCGTGTTTACAGATAACACTTCAATTTACAGAGCATAAAGTTCCATGAAATCTCTCTGCACTCGGAGCTGCCATTACTTTCGTATAACGTATGCTAATTAGATAATCGATGGCCGCTGTTGAAACCTCCCTTTATTCGCTGGGAAGAAGCATGTGACCTATAGCGTAATTCCTTTGAGTCTCTTCGGCATACCCAGAATTCGTTTTTTCTAATCACCCGCTTTCGGCTGAGCGGAACCCGATTGTGTGGCCGTCCCAGTGGGCAGCGGGAGGTTCCGAACGTCACAACCCAGGGTGTTAGTTAACATGGTTCTTTTCTGCACTGTAAAACAAACTGTTACAGATTGTTTTAATGTGATGAAATACTCTCACTGCCCAGTGCTTTGACCCTAGTATGTATGTGTGTGTGTGTGTATATATATATATATATATATATATATATATATATATATATCTATATCTATATCTATCTATATCTATATATATATATATATATATCTATATATATATATATATATATATCTATATATATATCTATATATATATATATATATATATATATATATATATATATCTATATATATATATATATATATCTATATATATATATCTATATATATATATATATCTATATATATCTATATATATATATCTATATATATCTATATATATAGATATATATATATCTATATATATCTATATATATATATATCTATATATATATATATATCTATATCTCTATATATCTATATATATATCTATATCTCTATATATCTATATATATATCTCTATATATCTATATATATATATATATATATATATATATATATATATATATATATATATATATATATACATACACACACACTTCTCCATATACACACCTCTGCATATCGCAAGTTAAAACAGTTGCAGTGAATGACTAGCATTTTAGAGGTAATGCTGTTGGAAAGACTTGATCCCACCTTCTTTTTTTTTTTCTCTATTGTTTTGAAGCGTTTAAGCCTTCTGTTAAAAGGTGATTTAAAACTTGAATGTGATAATAAATTGTGGTGAGTTGAACTTTCAAGCTGTTATGTGCAATACTTATTTCGGAATTTCGGAAGATCTTTGCAGTGTAATTCTTCATTGTTTTTAATTGCAGGCATTTAAAAAAAAAAGATGTTTTCTACTGTTCTAGTAATCCTCTTTCTTGCTGGTGTTTCTAAAGAAAAGAATCAGAAATCAATCTTTCTACTAATGTAAAACTGAAGATTATTTTTTAAAAAACAAGTGGAATAAAAAGAAGTTTTGGTCATTGGCGTTATTTTGTTACCTTCGTTTAACCTTTGGGAGCCCTGGAAGAGCCCGATACTTAACGCACTATCCCGCTCCTTCAGCTACGCAAAAGGTTAAAGCTACTGTGATTGTTAACATTGTAAGAATTGGGACAATATTGTATTCAATTGTTTTATTTTTTATATTTTTAAATTTGAAAGTATAATTAGTTTTTATAATTTTCATCAGATTCCTTTTGTTATATTTTTTTGGAAGTGAAACTATTAACAAGTGGGTGTCTAGTTTATACTAATCCCTAATGTTCTTTACTTTTTCCAGTGTATTGCTCATTTATCAGAAGGAAAATTATAAAAAACAAACAAACAAAAAAAACAAACAACGTTATTTAAGTCAATTAATTGTACCACTTGGCTGAATTTACACATAGTTTTTACTGTGTATGGGGAGGTTGTAGTATTTATTATAGCATTTTAAAGAAAAGTAATTCATTTTTTTATTAAAGTCATTTTCACGTTTTAAGTTCATATTTTTGTATGTTCTACTCTAATTAAGTTATATAACACAAGTTCCTTTTTTAAAGAGTTAATTTGTTGAAGTGCTAGTGAAAAATTAATGTTATTAAATAGTTTGCAAATGACTATTTATACCAGTATGCATATAATTTTTAAATATTTGTAATGTGAGATGTTGAATGAATAAAACTTTTAACTCTACAGTGAATTATGTAAGTGCCATTTTTTTTCTGACAGTTGTGCTAAGAGAGGTGAATTCCAATCACTCGTACAGGTAGGACAGGCCTTCAGGGTAATGGCATATGGGGAGGTTTGTATTAGAGCTCACTCAAATAACTGATTCCGGTAGAAAGAAAATCTACAAAATAACTGCCTTTTGCACAACATCTGCATGTAGAGAGACAGGTGATTTTAATAGAGTGAGCTCTAATACATCTTCTAGGCAAAAGGAGCTCCCCTATAAGATATATTGGATCATTCATCTGACACCCTCCGGAATGAAGATATATTGGATCATTCATCTGACACCCTCCGGAATGAAGACAGAATTAGGAGAAACAGATGTTGAGAGAGGAATAGTGAAGATAAACCTGATTATTTCAGAAACGGTACAGAATGTTTACTTGATTGTGTATATGTAAAGTTTCTTATTTCAGTATGCTGAAGCTTATGTTAAATTTTCATTTTTGCGATAGTTCCCCTTTAATGATAGTGGCCCTTATGACAAGCAGATCTCACTTGCCAAAAGGCTTTTAGGTTCTGCACAGATGTTGTCCAGTCGATGCTTCTGTGTGCGGCAGCAAATGCTCTAGTCATGAAAGAACAATCCGGGGTCTATTTATCATGCTGTGTAAAAAGTGGAGTGAAGCATTACCGGTGATAGCAGCCAATCAGATTTTGCTTTTGTGTCTAACTGTTGAAATTCAATTGTTGATTGGTTATTATGAACAACATTACCAGTAATGCTTGACTCCACTTTTTACACAGCCTGATAAATATAGACCCCTAGGAGTGGTGAAAGGTGAAGAGTGTGTGCCACTAGTCTGAATGTGTTTTTTTTTTTTACTCAACCCGGTATAGTGACATACCCTTTATTCAGTTGGTGTGAGTGATGGTCTTCTGCAGCATGTTGCTCCATGTTATATTCTGCACCATTATAATGCCAGTATGCTTTTATTTTCCTTATGTGTTTGGCAATATGATGTAAGCAAATTGTGGGTTTATCCTGCAATTTTTTTTTTTTTTTGCCTTGATTAATGTTAATAACACACAGGCATTTTGACTACCACTTCCCTCCAATGGATAGTCATTTTGACCACAATGACAAGGCCGTTCAAACTGCGCGTTAATCTTAAGGTCATAATAAACAAGGCATTTTGTCCTCTTTCAGTCAGGGGACAAAACAACTGAAAATATGAATGCAAATCTATGTCCGTAGTATTTGTACAATCACTCAGAATTGCTTCCTTTTGCATTTTGGCACAGAAATGCAGTTTTACTAGCAATCATAAAGAGATTCTGATTCTCTTTAAAGAAAATTCACTCTCCACCTGCCATTAAAATTAGAAAATATTGTCTAACTGAAGCTGACGACCAAGATATATATTTTTTTTCAACACATCTCCTATTGTTTTGTGGTATGGGCACAGGGGCGCTTCGCCAATGAGGCAAGTTGAGGCTGTTGCCTCAGGCGGCAGCGCCTCACTAGGTACCAGGGGCGGCAAAAATGTCGCTCCTGGTACTTTAAGAGCCGAATTTCCGATTTTCAAACCGGAAATTAGACTCTTCTGGTGCAGAGAGCTCAGCTAGGCTCTCTGCGCTATCGTACTGGTCCTCTCTGCTGCCCTCATGGACCCCCTCAGACGCAAACAGGTAAGCAACTGCTGCTGCCACAGGCCCTGGAGGAGCCTGGCTCGCCCCTGTATGGGCAGGCCCGGATTTAGGGGTTGGGCACCCCTAGGTCTCTGTGTCCTAGTGTGCGTATCCATGCAGATTTTCCGGATAAAGGGATCTTTAATTTGAATCTCCATACCTTTAAGGAAAACTATACCCCTCAAACAATGTAGGTCTCTATAAAAATATATTGCATAAAACAGCTCATGTGTAAAACCCTGCTTCATGTAAATAAACCATTTTCATAATAATATACTTTTCTAGTAGTATGTGCCATTGGGTAATCATAAATAGAAAATTGCCATTTTAAAAAAATAAGGGCCGCCCCTGGGATCGAATGATTCACAGTGCACACAAACAAACCATACATGTTAGGTCACATGAGCCAATTAACAATTCTGTCTTTTGCTTCCACACTTCTTCCTGTTACAGTTAGAGTTGTAGTATTTCTGGTCAGGTGATCTCTGAGGCAGCACACAGACCATCATGAAATAGTGGTTCAAGGCAAGAGATATAAAAGGGCAATATTTACCTAAATATGTATCCCAGTTTGATAAGATTTTTTCTAATTTGCTATAAACATTCTGCTGCTCAAGTATTCATTTGGGGGTATAGTTTTACTAAAAAAATCATATAAACAATAGGATATTGGGTTATTTATCAAAGGTTGAATTTTAGTGCTTGGTGAGGTTTTTATAACTCGAATGAACTCACAGCTCAAATTTTTTTTTTTTTTACAAAAAATCTAAATATACAAGATTTTTTTTTAAACCAGAAAATTCGCGGTTTCACTGAAAAATACCCTAGAAAACTCAAATTCTTTGGATTAAATACAACTCGACATCTTTGGATCAAGTACAAGGTACTGTTTTATTATTACAGAGAAAAATAAAATCAGTTTTAAAAATTTGGATTGCTTGGATAAAATGGAGTCTAATTCGGAGTTTTATGGGTTTCCAGATAATGGATCTCATACCTGTATATATGCATTTGAATATACCCAACCCAGTTATCAATTAGTAAGGAAATAAGTGGTGTTCTGGGGTTCATATGAACTGAATTCTCTTCAGACTCCAATTCAGTTGGTGAATCAGCTTTCGAAAACATTAGTTACTAAGGAGATATGTTTGAATGACTATTTCCTGTTTAAAGAATAAGCTGTACATTATTAAAGGGTGCAATGGGGATTAGCATTTTTTGGGTAAAGCGGCTTTAAACACAATGATTTCTATATAGTTTATTTTTTGTGGTAAGCCTAATTTGTGTAACCTCTGAGCGTTACCGGCAAATATAAGCACAATAGGCCCATTATGCTATACTTCACACTGACTTAAAAAAAAGAAAAAACTGAAGAGCAAATAAGAACAGGTACCCTGAATCACTGAATAAGTTGTGGATGTTGCTGTGGGGTCCAAGATATTGAGCTTTAACTACAGACACCTAGAAAAGAACGGTAGCTTCATTTTTATTTTTAACTTCACCCAGGTCAAGTGGAAATAATACACTTTTTTAATTTACAGAATACCGATCTATCTATATATCTCCTAGTGGCTCTTTGGACATTTCCCACAAACGGGTTGAGATTCAAATCATTCCAATATTAAATGATATTGTTCGTGTGAAATGTTAGCACTTGCCCGCCTCCATATCGGAGCACAGAGAGAACCGTGCCCGCTGAATGAAATAGTCGCTCATTCAGACCACTGTCCAAAAGCCATTCTGCCGGCCACAGGAAATTAACGGTGGAATAAAAGCTCTTGATGGCCCAGATGAAAGAAGCGGATGACATCATGTCTTCCACTGCATCAAATAAATAGACACATCTGAGCTCACTCTTTTAGTTGGCAAAGAACAGTCTTTAACCCCTTGGCTTGAATTCAATGCCCTTTTTTGTGCCAGTTAAAGTGGAATATACAGTGAAATAGGTGAAAATCAGTTCAATTTGTTCAGTTTACTGTATTATATATTTTTGTAAGTTGCAAAAATATTCTTGCTTTGACTTTAACATGCCCTGGGTTTCTAATTCAGCCCTGTAGTAAGCCCATCTCATTATCACTCAGTGTTACTGATAATGAACAGATGTGCTTGATAAGCCTTGATGTTTAAAGGGAATGCTGTATTCTTTTATTAATTCACCATTCAAGTGGCCATTGTAGTTCAACAACTGGAGGAGGGTCATATTTGGGAGGTGGCCATTAAAAAAAAAAAGTTGATATATTATCTTTGTTAGGAGCAGGATAATTTAGCCCGCAAGTTCTCACCCTTAGCCTAATGGCCCATGGGTCATGCAAGAACTACTAACTTCCGCTACCTTTATTTGTGTGTATTGACAGGTATGGGATCAGCCTGCCAGTACAAACATGGAGTGGATTTCAGTGTGCAAACACCAAAGTAGTTTCATGATGAAATCTGCTCTGTGTGTGTGCTTACTGGCTTACAAGTTTTAAAAATAAAAACTGGGTAAATATAGTATAATATAGTCAGTTAGCCAAAAATGTAATGTATAAATGCTGGAGTGACTGGATGTCTAACATAATAGCCAGAACACTACTTCCTGCTTTTCAGCTCTTTAACTCTGAGTTAGTCAGCGACTTTAAGGGGGGCCACATGGGACATAACTGTTTAGTGAATTTGCAATTGATCCTCAGCATGCTGGTTTGATTCAAACGCAAACAGTTATGACCCATGTGCCCTTACTGCCTGGTAGCCAATCAGTGGAAACCAAGAGAACTGTGAAGCAGGAAGTAGTGTTCTGGTTATTATGTTAGGATCCTTTTTCAAGTGACTTGAAAAAGGATCCAAGCAGATCCGAAACATGTTGTGATCCGAACAAAATTTTATTGCAGCAGAGCCTGCCTACTGTGTGCTCCATCCTACACTATTTTGAATGATTACATGTTGGTCTACTGGTGTGGCCCGATTGGAAAATTAGTTGGCTAACTAACTATTTTGAACATCGTATCTATTTACCCAGTTTGTATTTTTATTCTGAACAATTCCTTAAAGGAATAGTTCAGTGTGAAAATAAAAATTGTGTAAATGGATAGGCTGTGCAAAATAAAAAATGTTTCTAATATAGTTAGTTAGGCAAAAATGTAATATATAAAGGCTGGAGTGACTGGATGTCTAATAAAACAGCCAGAATCCAATTTCCTGCTTTTCAGCTCTATAACTCTGAGTTAGTCAGCGACTTGAAGGGGGGCCACATGGTACATTTCTGTTCAGTGAGTTTGTAATTGATCCTCAGCATTCAGCTCAGATTCAAAAGCAACAGAAATGACCCATGTGGCCCCCCCTCAAGTCTCTGATTGGTTACTGCCTGGTAGCCAGGGCAACCAGTCAGTGTAAACCAAGAGAGCTGAAAAGGAGGAAGTAGTGATCTGACTGACTTAATATACATCAAATCACTCCAGCCTTTATACATTACATATTTGGCTAACTAACTATATTAGAAACATTTTTTATTTTGCACAGCCTATCTATTTAACCAGTTTTTATTTTTACACTGAACAATTCCTTTAAGAATTGGTTCTTGGCATAAGAAAGCAATGGCATAAAAAGCAGCAATCAAAAGCTTGTTTCAATTGACCCCTTTGACCCTCATTGCTACATAACTCTCCCTACTGAGATACATGGTGTGCCTTATGTGAGCAAGATAGGAAAGTACCAAGTATCTTACCACTATGAAGAGGCCACCAGTGCTTGTCATTGGTATAAAAGTTTGCCCTTGATCGGGGCTCTGACTTTTGTATCAGTTGGCTTTATCACCTACCTCTGAATTTCATGTGCACATATCTACTTGCTACATTTACTCAATAGTAAAATACATAAAAGCTAGTGTAATTGCATCCACTTTACCTATCAGCACTCTTATCTTGTTGGCAGCCAAACCCTGCCTTGGTCAACTAAAATACTATGCACATTTTGGCTTTAGGTGCTCCATTTACCCAATGGTTTGATAGATCACATAGGGTTCTACTTTAGTGCCAAACCCAGAAGCAAAGCTGACGGTGCCATGCTACATAAATATCTTTTTCCTATGCTAGTGTAAATCATAATGCAGATCCACTAGTAAAATAAGATATATTAGAAATACAAACCAGGGCAGACAGGGCTGTTCTGTACTCTACAACAGGGCAGCTGCAAAGGTGTGGAAGGTGGCCCAACAGAAAAATGTATGCAGATACTAAAAGCAGTAAAAATATGGTCATTTTTAATCTCAGATTTTGAAGCTGTTATGGTTAATATGTTTCCTTTCAGTCCCTGGGAGCATATGGTTATCTAGTATGACTTGCTATTGATTTCTCCGTATAGCTTAGTCAGAGCACTTGGCACTCCCCCCCCCCCGACTTTATTCCAAATCATTGCTTCCGTTGGCTGAGGATGGGATTTGACATGTACACATACATCTTTGTCAATGAAAAATGAAGGATGAACTGGGAAGGAAATAGAAGATTTAATGTGTGTGAGCTGTGCCTTTATGTCTGTCATTCCATCATAAAGTGTTCACTGGACTGCTATCTCCATTTGGTAGACTCCAGATAGGAGCTTAAAGGAGAACTAAAGCCTAAAAATTAATATGGTTAAAAACGCTATATTTTATATACTGAACTTATTGCACCAGCAGCAATGATCCAGGACTTCAAACTTGTCACAGGGGGTCACCATCTTGGAAAGTGTCTCAGACACTCAAATGCTCAGTGGGCTCTGAGCAGCTGTTGAGAAGCTAAGGCTGATTATTCAATTCTGATGGTAATTACACTGGTCTCTGTGCTGTAGTAATTATCTGCATTAATTAATATTAATTCTTATATTGTGACATTTCTATTCTATGTGTACTGTATATTGTGGGTGGATCCCTAAGCTCAGTAAGTGACAGCAGCACAGAGCATGTTCAATGAATCAGCAGAAAAGAAGATGGGGAGCTACTGGGGCATCTTTGGAGACAGATCTTTACTGCTAAAGGGTGGTGGTTGCCTTGAGCTGGTACAGAAGCCCAAAACATAATGTACAACATTTGTAACTTCTTCTATAGTTAAGCTTTAGGGTTGGGGCAGATGGGCAGATTCGGGAGATTTAGTCGCCTGGCGACTAATCGCCTCTTCTGCGGGGCGACAATCCCATGTGTCGCTCCAGTCTCCCAAAACCGCTTGAAGTTTCCTTTTGGGAGACTGAAGCGACACATGGGTTTTACCACCAGCGATTCACATTATTGCCTATGGGAAAGCTTTCCACTGGAGAGTGCAGGAGATTAGTTGCCCAGAGAAGCAGCGATTTATCGCTAGCCATTAATCTCCTGGTGTGTCACTGCCCTTAAAGAGAAACTCTACCCCTCATTAATAGATAGTTATCTTGTTCAGTGAGTACATGGTTAAATGAAGCAAATTCTATTGAGATGGCTGCATTCATTACTCTTGCTCTAGGGCCCTAAAAGCCCAAGACAGGGAGGCTTATTACTATGGGCTGGTAGTACAGGAATCATGACTGTGGCAATCCTTCAAATGAATTGTTTAAATATAAAATGGAGATGTAGTTAACACACTACAGAAAAAGGGCTTGGTAAACATTGTTTCTAGGGCTTTATGGTACTTTTCAGTTTGTGTGCAGTAAGCCTGATGTGCACTAGTTTATATATAGATATAATACACAAAAGCCGTGAATATCTTGTAAATTATTTCCTTATAAAAGGTGAGTTCTGATGTCATCAGTTATAAACGGTGTGTTCTGATGTCATTTCTGTCACATGACTCCCTAAAACGTGTTTCTTATAATGAATAAAGTACCACCAGTTAAAAATTATGAGGATATTAGACGTTACCTCGGAGTTCCATGACCTGTATAAAAATACTCGGCCTTCGGCCTCGTGTTTTTATATGGTCATGAAACTCCTCGGTAATTTATAATATCCTTATATTTTACAAGAGGGGGTACTTTATTCACTATATAAACAATTACATATAATATAAAGGATCATATTATCATAATATCATAACATAAAGAATCACATACCTATTACATTCATAATTATACGGAAGTTTTTATAACAGAAAGAAAACATTTACAGTGTCTATACCAATGCTGTTGTTTTTTTTTTTAACCTACCAAGCCCCTCGCCTATGCCACTACCCAAAAAAAAACAAAGCCATGTCCTTCTACAACTGCCACCCTAAGTAGGCTGGGTTTGAGGGCAGTGTAAATGAAACACCCCACAGGCTACAGCACTAATGTGCCCCCCACCCGCCCATCCTGACAGCTACACGGTAAGGCCATAAATAGAAAAGATGGTATTTCATTTTACTCTAAAAACATAATTGGGGTGGTAAATTACAGAGGCTCACAAGGGGATAACCATTATGAACTATCATGATAGTACTAATAGTAAATGTATCCTTTCTGTACAAACAAGCCATTTTTTTCTGAGCAACACCACAGCACTGAAAATAAAATATCCATTTAATAAGAGGCTCATACGAAACACATATGAATTGTGTCATGTGACTGATTCTGAATCAGTTACTCTTCAGGGTTCATTACAAAATATGTGATTCTATAAATGGAGGGATTAGGAGGGCTGACACTCTATTCAATGAGGATGTAGTGGCTGAGAAAATCTGCCAAAGACGGCTCTTCTGCGACAGATGTTATTCTGCAAATGCCTTCACAATGGTTACCGGCCTACAATCAATAACATGCTCAGCGGTGGACTTGCTATGCCCTCAATCCTGTGATCGAGAAGATTCAACATGTCAGGCTGCTGTGTCTATAATCTGTTTTTATCTCTTGTGTGAAGCTGGGCATACAAATCCCAATATTGTATGTACAGTATCTGGCAATAAAGTTATACAGTACAGGTATGGGACCTGATATCCAGAACACTTGGAACCTGAGGTTTTCCGGATAAGGGATCTTTCTGTAATTTGGATCCCCAATCCATAAATCATGTAAGCATGAAATAAACCTAATAGGCTGGTTTTGCTTCCAATGGGGATTAATTATATCTTTGTTGGGATCAAGTACAAGGAACTGTTTTATTATTACCGAGAAAAAGCAAATCATGTTTAAAAATGTTAATTATTTGTTTAAAATGGATTCTATGGGAGATGCTGTCTGTAATTCAGAGCTTTCTGGATAACGGATCACATACCTGTATATCCATTAGCTCAAAAACATCTTTGATAAGCTTCAACCCTGTTGCAAGCAGAATGGCATGAGATATTATGTGTTCAGTATTTGGAGATAAGGGCAAGTTAGAACCCACAGAATGGGGATTTTGGCCTTATCTCACTAAACCCACCTGCCTAAGAGAGAGTCACCATCTAATAGCTCCCATTGCCCCCCTCCCCGCTTCCTCCCCGCTTTAAAAAGGTAAACAGACCTCTCCATCACAGTAGCGCAGTTGAGCTCATGGGAGCCATCTTCGGATCCTCTTCTTCCTTTCGGATATATACCGAACTTTCCCTGCACGTTTGCCAAAGGCCAATGGGTTTAAGTAGATGGGGACTTTAAGTGGGGGGGGGTTAGTTCTCCTTTAAAGGAGAAGGAAATCCCCAGGGCGCTAAACCCCTCCCCCCCTCCCCTGTGCTGCCCCCCCCTCCCTCCTCCCCCCTGGCCTACCTGTCCCCCTGGGCAAATGCCCCTAACTTTTTACTCACCCCTCTGCGCAGGTCCTGTCCACGGAGTTCGCAGTCGCCATCTTCTCCCACGCGCGTCTTCTTCCTGCTCTGACCGGCGTCTTCTGGCGCATGCGCAGTAGTACGGCTCTACCGGTACGGCTCTACTGCGCATGCCCCGAATGTCACGAAGTTTTCCGATTTCACTTCGTGACATTAGGCGCATGCGCAGTAGAGCCGCACCGGTACCTGTTCCTACTGCGCATGCGCCAGAAGACGCCGGTCAGAGCAGGAAGAAGACACGCGTGGGAGAAGATGGCGACTGCGAACTCCGTGGACAGGACCTGCGCAGAGGGGTGAGTAAAAAGTTAGGGGCATTTGCCCAGGGGGACAGGTAGGCCAAGGGGGAGGAGGGGGGGGCAGCACAGGGGAGGGGGGGAGGGGTTTAGCGCCCTGGGGGTTTCCTTCTCCTTTAAGCACAAAGCCTAAAGGTGGCCATATATGGGCCAAGGAAAGCTGCTGACAGACCAAGTCGGCAGCTTATTGGGCAGTCTATGGGGCCCTCTGACGGGCTCCCCCCCCCCCAACTGATATCAGGGCAGATGTCGATTGGCAGGTTTAAAAATTCTGTTGGATCAAGTATTGCATCAGTTCATTGATGTGGTCAACTCTCCAACTGCCTGTATTCCTGGTATTGTGATCCGATCAGACAGCACCCACTCAAGGTGGGTATATTGGGGCAAGATACACTTGTTTGGCAACCTCTCCAAACGAGTGGATCTGCCCTTGTATGGTAACCTTCAGTCTAAAACTGCCACAGGGTGTAGACAGCCTTTACTTATCAGGTGCTGGCAGTCAGGGCCACTATCAGGGGGCACAGGGGGTACTCCTGTACCGGGCCCGGCCCTACAGTGTCGAAGCCATGCCGCCTCTTCCGAAGTCCTGAACCGCCGAAAAGCTGAAGCCCCGGACCACTGAAAAGCCGAAGTCCCAAAGCCATGAAACAAGCTGAAGTTGAAGGCACAAAGTCACGAAAGGAGCCGAAGCTGAAGTCCTGAAACCACAAGTTCAGTTCTACTAAACACCAATGTGAGGTTTTTTTTTTTTTTTTTAAATCCCTAGCCAAAAATTTATTTTTTAATACTCTATAGGCCCCTGCCACCAATGTTTTTTTAAAATATTCTCTGGGGCCCCAATGTTTTTTTAACTTGTAGGGGGGCCTTGACCACCAATTTTTTAAAAAAACTTTTATGGGGAGCCCTGGCGCCAGAGTTTTTTTAAAACTTTTATAGGGGCCCTGACCATCAATGGCTTTTTATAACTTATGTGTGTGGGAGGGGTTTACCGTTTTTAGCGCTGATGTATGTCTGGTCTTTTAACTGTGGTGTGGGGCTTGTGGTACGGGGCCCTGTGATTTTTAATGGCAGCCCTGCTGGCAGTGGTAGTTATAGGGCTTCCTTCTAGAGACATGTAAACCACAAAGTTAACTGTTTCTACCTACAATCAGGTACCCAAACCAGTAAATACATCTCACCTTCCAGAAACATGGCACTAACATCATTTGAGAACATAAGGAATGCTCAGAGATCTATCAAAATTGTAGGCTACCAGGATACTGTGGCACTGTCATGTATTCCTTCAAGCCTGGGGTTATCCTAGATTCTGCCCTGTCATTCACTCCTCATATCCAGTCACTTATTAAATAATGTCACTTCCACCTAAGGAACATATCCAAAATACGATCATTTATCACCCAAGATGCTGCCAAAATTCTTATTCACTCTCTCATCATATCAAGTCTAAACTACTGTAACTCTCTTTTAATTGGCCTTCCCCTCCAGAGACTGTCACCTCTCCAGTCCATAATGAACACTGCTGCGAGGCTCATACACCTCAGCAACCGCTCCTCCTCTGCCTCGCCATTCTGTCACTCCCTGCACTGGCTTCCATTACCTTTCAGAATCAAATTCAAATGACCCTGACATTCAAAGCACTTCATAACTCTGCCCCACCCTACATCTCTGAACTCATCTCTATATACTAACCCAACCGCTTACTACGCTCCTCTACTGACCTGCTACTCAACTCTTCTCTCATTACCTCCTCACATGCTCGCATTCAAGACTTTGCAACGGCTGCACCCCTCCTCTGGAACTCTCTCCCACGGTCTGTCCGACTTTCTCCCAACCTTTCTACCTTCAAGAAATCTCTTAAAACGCACTTCTTTCGAGAAGCCTACCCTCACTCTGCTTAACTACTAAACGCAACACCACATACAGTACCACATTTCTCACCCACTTGATTCGATTGCCCACTCCCACACCTTGTGTATTACTCCCTTCCCTTTAGAGTGTATGCTCTTTTGCATAGGGCCTTCCTCACCTTTTGTACCTGTATTGATTGTGATGTATGTAACTCCATATGTTCTATGTATATAATTCATGTGATTTAGTTGTATAATCACATTTACTTTACAGTGCTACGCAATATGTTGGCGATATATATATATTATTAATAATAATAATAATAATAATTCCTGGTTTAAGGGATGATCTGTTCCTAATATTCTTTGCTAGGTTTTTTGCGACACATTAGCTAAACGAGAGTCATTTTTACCTAGGGAATATTTTGAATCTTAAAATAGGACCAGCAGATGTTCACAGGTCATAGGGAGAATTCATACTGCAGAACATATCTGAGATCAATGCACTCATGAATTATGCAGTTTTCTTAAGCAAAGTCCCGTTCTGGAGACCCGACCTAAAGAAGAAGTGAGGAAGACACTGTAATGTGAAAAAAAAACTATGAAGCATTTTGTTGAAGGTCAAACTAAACCCAAGAAGGGATTTTCTTTCTGTGTCAGTGACGCAGTGTCGACGAACAGTTGTGTGTGATATTAGAGATGCGATGATATTAATTGTTAATTGCAATTCCGTCCTCTCTAGAGCACTGCAGGTTGCCATAGCAATAGGGTCATGTGTGAGCAGTAAGCCAACCAAGCCTCCATTAACATTTTATGCCACACGGCTACGCTGGAACATTTTGAAGAGAATGACACCGGTTCCTGATATAAAAGCAAAATAAAGAGTTCAGATTGAAGACGTAACATTCTATCAGCAGAACATCAAGAGCAGAGGATCTTAGGTCTTGCAATCAATTTTTAATGCAGCCTGGTGGTATTCAGTGATAATAAAAAAAAGACTGATGCTTATTAGGTATGTATGGGGCTGATTTATAAACATAGGAAACCGATCAGCCCTTTGGCTTCATTGTGTAACTTCAAGTAGACTACGCCAAGCTATTTGCACTTTGGTTGTTATGGCGACCTAGCTTGAGCAATGTATCACCAATGTTAGTAAATGAGCCCCTATTGTCTTAGGTCTAAAAACCTACATATAAGTCCATATCCTACTATAGATGGTTAATATTATTATAATAAGATCATATCACCCAGTCCTTAGCAGTAAATAAAATCCTACAATCCTATTAAATGGCATAATTAATTCAGATGCAATTTATACTGGGGCCTAAGCACTAGTCCTGTAAGCTAACACTTTCCAGGAAATTCACTTTCATGCTGTATCACAAAGTAAAGTCCTAAATTCAGAGCCAAACAGTAGCTTCACCAAAAGCCCTTGCAGACTCAGAGGACACAGGAGGACACAGGGGCCCTTGTACTGATACATTGAGCTGTTAACAGCACAGACAACAGCTGGGATTGCTAGGAGGGCAGTGAATGTTATACCTGGGGGAGAGGGGAGTAAATGTTTTATGCAACAATAGTCTTGCTGACCCTCCCTGGTCCCTCAGGTACTCACTAGCAGGAAAGGCAATATCGGGTATCTGTTGGTGTTTACAATGGGCCTGCATGCAGATCACAGGGGAAGGGGCAACTATTGTTTTGGGTCTCAAGATTTCTGATGGTGGCCTGAGCACTGGAATAAGTCATAGGCTACGGTCAAAAGGGAAGTAGGATGCATGCATGATAGACATAGTGCTTAGAGGGTTTGCCTTGAGCAATGGATAATAACAAGGCTGAAAGTCAAAAGAATAATTAAAGACTGCAATAGCCACATTGGATCACAGTAGCCATATCATTGTTGAAACAGACAGAAACTACCTCATTCTGTCCCCTTTAAAATGTCTCGTAAACCTAATCACTCCAGTGGTTTGAGTGAACCTTCTAAAGCTTTATAGGGCATAATTAACCTACTCATTTATACTGTAAGGCTCGCACTCAGGCAGGCCTAAAGCATTGGAAGGGAGACCCATCACGAACTGCAATTATGGAAAAGTTTGGGGTTATTGGCTTTGCTGTTCCAAATACGTAAAGCAACTAAAGCTAAAAAATGCTTTTATGTAACTCTAATATTGGTGTATGCTAATGTCTGTGGGTTATGTTATTGCTGTCTATGGTAGGGATGAACTAAATATTAAAACATAAATGGGCTTGAGACAAAGAGAAAGCTTCTGCATTATAAGATTGTGGGGCCAGCTGAGAAAACAGGAACAATGGGAGAGGAAATATCCAGAAGAGGAAGATAAACAGCAGAGGTAGAAGAAGGACAGAAGTTAACTGGATAAAGGGCAATATCTTATTAGAGAGAAACTATTGGTACAAGTGAAAAGGAACAGCGAGTACAAACAGTGCCACTTACAGTATATTCTACCAGGCAGTGGCACCATACAGCGAAAATATATATAAATATTATCAGAATCATGTAATATTGATGCCAGGTTTATGCTGCAAATTCATGGTGCTAGACAGGCATGACCCAGTTTGGCGAATCATGTACAGTAAGATCTGTCATCAGTTTAAGACTGGGTTATAGGTATATTCCTCTATAAACGTATGGGACCTGTTACCCAGGATGCTCAGGACCTGGGGTTTTCCTAATAAGGGGTCTTTCCATAATTTGGATCTCCATATCTTAAGTCAATTAAACAAATATTTAAACATAAATTAAATCCAATAGGCTGGTTTTGCTTCCAATAAGGATTACTTATATCTTAGTTTGGATCAAGTACAAGGTACTGTTTTATTATTACAGAGAAAAAGAACATTTTTAATTATTTGATTAAAATGGAGTCTGTAGGAAATGGCCTTGCCGTAATTCGGAGCTTTCTGTATAACGGGTTTCCAGGTAACATATACCTTACCCGTAATAAATTACTGTTTTAGACTAATATGCCCTAAATCTGTCCAGAATGAGCAGAGAGCAGTATCCATGAATGTTATTTTAAAGGCTTGCTGTCTACATTGATTCCTAAAATATATACATTGTGCATTGTCTCTGTTATTTTTATGTGGGGCCTCAGGAAAAAAAATTGTTTCATGTGAGCTTTGTATTATAGCTTCAGTCAGACGTTTCCTTTAGTCACACTTTTAAACCTCAGTGCTTGCGAAACCATTGTTCAGTTAAACAACTCTCTTTCATAGGTTGAAGTAAGTTTAAGGAAAAGTATACCCCTCAAACAATGTAGGTCATTCTGATTCCATGTCAACAGAGTGAAATAACGGATCTGTATACTCTAATATGTGCTGAGCCATGGAGGTAAGGTCGTAACAGTTGAAAAATATCACGAAAAATATTCCTTAATTCCCCCGATTATATTTTGATTGCAAAGAACATAGCTGAATGCATACAAAGAACATTGTAGCTGTTTTTTTTTTATCTGCAGCTGCCTCTGAAGTATTGTACTCAAGTGTAAAGTGCCTAAAAGCTGTCTCTTTTCCGGCATATAACATCTGTTCTATACAGTATAACATTCGAAATGAGAAAATGACATCCTGGTTGTTCTTTCCAAGCCTCTCCATGTTTGTGAAGATGGATAAATAATAAAGGCCAACAGATGCTCAAGCATAGTGTTATTATTGACTGTAGTAAGATGGTACATGTTCTACCAACAAATGTTGATATCTATACCCGAGGAACAATTGCATAAAATAGGGACAACAGGCCTTGTGGTTGCTACTGGTTGGGGCTCTATGCCACCGATGGAATACAGAACTGGTCAAATAATTTTTGGTTACAAACAATGGAAAATGTTGATATTGTGTGTGTTTTTCACAAACATGACTATAGTGATTCAATAACATGTACTCGTCATTTTGATGTTTCAAGCTGCCTGATAGAATCATTTTGTGCCTTGCCCACTACATTTTAATAGATGTAATAAATCTGAATGGATATAGACAGCTCTCCAGATTTCCTCCAAGATTAAAGCCTCTATATTAAGGTCAAGGACACAGAGCACATCACATAGGGACTTTTCTGCCCATAGCAGACGTACTGTGGATAATAACGCTACCCTTTCACTTGATCCTCCGCAGCAGCAGACATCTGTCCCAATATACAAATTAAATTCTAAATGTAAACAGTGTATGTTATGTTTAAAAGTCAACTACGATCAGGAATTGAAGTGAAATACAGGAGCTATGTGAACCCAGCTTAGCTCGTTGTACAATTTTTTCTTCAAAAAAACTGCACTGTATCCTATTATAGAATCCCACTCAAAAGCTATAGCTGGGAGTGCTGTGAGTCATACTATTAACCTTGTAATCGTGCTTCTATTCCAGTACATTGCCTCATAACGTATAATCTTGTAAAGCTTCATTTTCCAGGCCATGTGATGCTTTTACAGTTATTCCGTGACGAGCACGAGATGAAAGATCTGGTTTTAGTAAAGGAAATGTCTAGAGTATTGGATGTGATTGGGAGGAATTATGATGCCTGTATAATAAATGGTTAAAAAAAAAAAGATATATATATATATATATATATATATATATATATATATATATATATATATATATATATATTTATATATTAGGGATGCATCAAATCCAGGATTCAGTTTGAGATTCAGACAGGATTCGGGCTTTTTCAGCAGGATTCGGATTTGGCCGAATCCTTGTGCCTGGCCGAACCGAATCCGAATTTGCATATGCAAATTGTGGGCAGGGCGGGATTTTCACGATTTCACTTTTTGTCACAAAACAAGGAAGTAAACCAATTTTTTCCACTTTTTTCTTTCCGCCCCTAATTTGCATATGCAAATTAGGATTTGGTTCGGTATTGGGCCAAATCTTCCAAGAAGGATTCGGGGACTCGGCAGAATCCAAAATAGCGGATTCGGTGCACCCCTAATATATATATATATATATATATATAGTCAAATACAAGAGTCCTCTGCACTCAACCCATTATCAATATATTTAAGACAGAGACATTTTGTGCATACTGCTACTGAAAAATGCCTTACCCTTTAAACAACACAGGGATTGTTTGTCTATATATTGCAATATATTTAAGCTGGCCAACTACGTCAAAGTCATCCCATATCTGGCCAGTAGGGATGTAGCGAACTGTTCGCCGGCGAACTAGTTCGCGCGAACTTCGACTGTTCGCGTCCGCCGAATGTTCGCGAACGTCGCGCGACGTTCGCCAATTTGAGTTCGCATTCGATTCGAAGTAAAATTTCGTTCGACCATTCGACCATTCGACCGTTCGATCGCTAAAATCGAACGATTTCCATTCGTTCGAACGATTATAAGCATTCGATTGAATTAAAATCATTCGATCGAATAGCTTCGATCGTTCGATTCGAACGAAAATCGTTCGATCGTACGAATAAAATCCTTCGATCGTTCGATCGAACGATTTTATCGAGCGTTCGAAGTTCGCGAACTGTTCGCGAACTGTTCGCTTTTTTGCCGGTGTTCGCGAACGGCGTTCGCGAACATCAAATCGGCAGTTCGCTACATCACTACTGGCCAGTCCTATGCTCAATTTTATCTGATTCATTAAGAATTCTATTGCTTCATTATACATTTTACAAAGGGACTAGGTTTTACCTGCAACTTACTTGCTGCTTTCAAAGTAAACCTCCATACTTGGCTGCCCTTATATTAGACACCAGTGGGATCACCTGACTATAGCTGGGAAGGGTGGGAGCTACAACATGGAGCTGGTCACTGCTCCTTTATAACTATAACAAACAAGGGAAAGTTGTGCTCACCACTATTTTTTAAAACCATTAGGCGGGGGTGCAATGAGGCTGTGACCACAAAATACATATAGTCAAATACAAGAGTCCTCTGCACTCAACCCATTATCAATATATTTAAGACAGAGACATTTTGTGCATACTGCTACTGAAAAATGCCTTACCCTTTAAACAAAACAGGGATTGTTTGTCCATATATTGCAATATATTTAAGCTGGCCAACTACGTCAAAGTCAATATGGACAAACAATCCCTGTTTTGTTTAAAGGGTAAGGCATTTTTCAGTAGCAGTATGCACAAAATGTCTCTGTCTTAAATATATTGATAATGGGTTGAGTGCAGAGGACTCTTGTATTTGACTATATGTATTTTGTGGTCACACCCTCATTGAACCCCTGCCTAATGTTTTTAAAAAATAGTGGTGAGCACAACTTTCCCTTGTTTGTTATATATATATATATATATATATATATATATATATATATATGTATATATATATATATATATATATATATATAAACAAAAAATTTATTTCATACTTACCGTAATTTTTGTTTCCTGGTTACTATGGGCAGCACTCACACCTCTGGGTTATCCCCGCCCCCGCTTTTAATAGGACAGAACAATTAAGTTAATTAAATTAACCCATGATTATATATACACCCCTCCCCCTCAGACCAGTGTCTTCTATGTCCGAGCTTTAATTTCTTTGGGAGGGTTCGGCGTGAGTGCTGCCCATAGTAACCAGGAAACAAAAATTACGGTAAGTATGAAATAAATTTTTTGTTTTTCCTGGTCACTATGGCAGCACTCACACCTCTGGGTCAGTACCTTAGCAATCAGAGAGGGTGGGAGAAAGAAATTCAAATAAACCTCTTCATTTGCAGAATAGTGTATTTATTTTGCAGATTTTACTGCTTCTAATACTTTCTTGCCAAATAACGTATTATCTGGTGAAAACACATTAACATGATAATGTCTCAAGAATGTGTTGGCTGAAGACCAAGATGCTGACTTGCAAACTTGCTCCAACGTAGCTTCTGCCTGAAACGCCCAAGAAGCGCTCAATGCTCTCGTGGAGTGTGCCTTTACCCCTCTTGGAATTTTACGTCCTGAAGACTGATAAGCCAAGTGGATACATTTTACTATCCATCTACTTATTGTAGATACTGCCGCTGCTTGTCCCTTCCTGTTACCATCAGGAATTACAAACATTCTGTTCGATCTTCTCCACTCTTTTGATCTCGTTAAATATGCTGATATGCATCTAACTAGCGTGTTCCATATTTTTTCCTGTTCAGAAGCAGGTTCTGGAAAAAATACTGGCAAGATTGACTCCTGATTTATGTGGAAAGTTGACACCACTTTGGGCAGATACTCTGGCACTGTCCTTAACACCACCCGATGAGGTTGAATAACTGTAAAAGGTGGCTCTGCTGACAACGCTTGTAAATCACTTACTCTTCTTGAGGAGGTGATAGCTGTAAGAAAAAGAGTTTTTAACGTTAGATTAACATCAGACACTTCTTCTATCGGCTCAAAGGGTCTGGATGTAAGTGCTTGCAATACCAAAGGTAAATCCCATGTGGCTGACAAAATCCTCCTTGGAGGCCTCAAATGCATTACTCCTGCCATAAATTTTGCTATATTTTCTTCCTTGGCCCATTGAACACCTGTTAATGCTGAGATAGCGGAGACTTGTGATTTCAATGTTCTAAGACTCAAGCCTTTATCAAACCCCAATTGAAGGAATTCTAGTACATGAGTAATTGCAATTTGTTCCGTAGTAACTTCTTTTGAAGAAAGCCATTGAGAAAATACTTGCCAGACTCTATCATATGCTTTGTTTGTTGAAAATTTTCTGGCCGACATCATAGTATTTATCACTGAGTCCGAAAACCCTTCTTTACTCAACCTGCTCCTTTCAATCTCCAAGCTTTCAGGCACAACCTTCTTGAGCAAGGGTGGTTGACTGGTCCCTGCGTCAATAAGTTTACTCTGTGGGGAAGTTGAAAGGGCTCTTCCACTATCATTGACTTCAGCAACGTGTACCAAAACCTCCTCGGCCAGTCCGGAATGATGGCTATCATCTCTGCTTTGTCTGCCTTGATTTTCCTCAATACTAGAGGAATCAGAGGTATGGGAGGAAATATGTATAGGAGACCCTTGCTCCATGATTGATGAAAAGCATCCATTGCTATTGCTTGGTGACACTGATATCTCGAAACAAACTTCTCTATTTTTCAATTGGCTGGAGTGGCCATCAAATCTACTTCTGGCATGCCCCATCTCTTCACAATCTGAGCAAAAACCTCTGGCTGAAGTTCCCATTCGTGTCTGTCTATTACTGACCGACTGAGAAAATCTGCTATCACATTCTTCCTCCCTGGAAGATGCAGAGCTGAAATATTCTGTAGATTTTCTTCTGCCCAAACCATGATGGGACGAAGCTCCGTCATGAGACTTAGACTGTGTGTTCCTCCTTGTCTTCTTATGTACGCTACTGCTGCGACATTGTCTATCTTCACCATCAATGATGTTCCCCTCAACCGATGCTCGCAACGCTGAATCGCTTTCCATACTGCTCTCAGTTCTAACACATTGGCTTGTAGTGTCTGTTCCTTGTCTGACCATCGCCCCTGTAGATACACATTGTCCATGTGTGCTCCCCACCCGAAAGGGCTGGAGTCCGTGGTCAAAACTTTCCAACTGATCTCTTTCAACACCTGACCTCGTGCTAGCTTCTCCTCCTTTAACCACCATTTCATCTCTTCCATTACTTGAGACTGAATCCATATCTTCTGATTCCAATCTTGTAATTTTGGATCCCATTGACTCAAAAACATTCTCTGCAGAGGCCTGACATGCCATCTTGCCCATCTCAGCATGGGAAAAGTTGAATTCAGGAGCCCCAAAATACTGCTCATTTCTCTTGCTGAACATGTGGATCTTCTCATAAGACCTTTGATTGTCTGCTTTATTTTGCTCTTTTTCTCTTCTGGCAGCACTACCACTGCCTGATTTGTCAGAAATCTGGCTCCCAAATATATCAAATCCTGTGTTGGCCGCAACTGACTTTTTTCCAGATTGAACACCCAACCGTGATCCTGTAAATATCCGATAACATACTCTCTTTGTTGTTCTAGTGTGTTGGGATTCTGTGACTTTATCAATATGTCGTCGAGATAATGAAAAATGTGTATTCCCAACCTTCTGATTTCCGCAATGAGAGACTGTAGTACCTTTGAAAAGACTCGGGGTGAAGTTGCTAACCCAAAAGGGAGGCATCTGAATTGATAATGACTTTTCTGATCTATTGCAAATCTTAGGAACTTGTGATGTGCGGCTACTATGGGAATATGGAAATACGCATCCTTTAAATCCAAAGACAGAAGCCAATCCCCCTCTTGAACTTCCTTTATGATTGAAAAAATTGATTCCATCTTGAATCTCCTTATTTTCAAATATCTGTTTATTGGTCTTAAATCCAGTACTGGACGAAAATCCCCTGTCTTCTTCCGTAACATGAACAGGACTGAATAAATCCCTTGTCCCTGAAAATGTTGAGGGACTGGTTGAATAGCTCCTTCCTCCAACAATTGTTGCACATAATTGTTCAATATTTCTCTTTGTTGTCTTTCCTTGGGAATCTTCGACATGACAAATTGATTGTGTGTCGGAGTCTTTTCGAATTCCAGACAGTATCCCTGCCTGATGGTTTGCAATACCCATTGATCTGTCACCGACTTTGCCCAAACCTCTGCAAAATGTATTAACCTTCTGGGTATTTTTGAAGTTTGGGCTGTCAAAACTTCAAAACTTTCTTGAAGGTCTGGTAACCATTCCTCTACCTCTCTGACCTTTAAAGAGAGAGTATTGACCTCCTTTCCAACGGCTAGGCTGTTCAAATCTGCCTGATGGTCCCGCTTGTCTTTGCTCTTTAGATGTTTTGTCTCGAAAGGAAGCTCGATTTGATCCAAAATCCGATGTCCTAAAAGATCTCTTCTCTTGTGGTAAAAATACACTTTTACCCCCTGTAACCTTTTTAATTATGTCATCCAACTTTGTTCCAAACAACATATTCCCTTCAAAAGGCAAATTACATAGATTCATTTTAGAAGCTTTGTCCGCACTCCATGCCCTTAACCACAAAGCTCTTCTTGCAGATACTGACAAAGCCATTGCCCTTGATGAGGATCTAACTAGATCCACTGAAGCTTCAGTAACAAAGTCTGTCGACAGTTTTAACTCTGCTAATGATTCTATAATGTTCCTTCTATCCACTCCTTCTCTTAAAGCTGTTTCCACGTTTTGTAACCACATCTGCATAGCCCTAGACACAGATGTAAGAGCTAAGGCTGGCCTACAAGTGGCTCCTAAAGCCAGATAAGTTCTCTTTAAAGAAGCCTCCATCTTCCTATCCATAGGATTAAGAAAAGAGATAAGCCATAGAAGCATAACTTGTTGATTGCAAATGTGATGAAAAATTTTCTTCTCTGACATTCTTAGTGGCCAACTTTACTCCTTCAGTTACAGCTTCTCTAATCCATTTCATTACTTCTGCAGTATCCGCTGCTGCATCGCCTGCTAATCTTCTGGTGCAGCGCTCACACAATTTTGAATGTTTAAGGGCTGGATTGTCACATGCCACACAGACTCTATGCTTCTCTTTTGAGACAGCTTTCCTTGGGGTAGGCACACTGTAACAATATCAAAAAGAAAAATGTCTTGATATATGCACTCTTTTAGAATTATTAACCACTTACCAATAGTGGCTCACCTCCTAATATTACTGGCAGCATTTTCAGGGCTACTAGGCACTTCAGGTAATGAGGTCATCACTAATAAAAAGAAACAAAAAAAAAATTAATTGTACATTTTTAGCCCAGAAACAAAAACTGTGTCCAGGAAGAAAAAGTATCTACCTTGAGCGAATAAATCCTACTAAACTCTGCTGCAGAGATCAGGAAGGGCGCACTGAACGCCAAAACTGTGTTGCAAAATGTTTTCGCGCCAAACTAGCGTCTTCGCATACCACAAACCGGAAGTGACGCCACCAGGAAACGCGACTTCGCTTTGGAACGCAGATTCCCTTACCGTCTCGTCACTTCCTGTTCGTGGAACGCATATGCGTTTCAGCGCCATCCGAATACTGCAGAAGGAACGCGCCGTCTCTTGCGAACCGAAATGATTAAAGAGACCTTACCTAGTGCCGCCCAAGACCCGGTCTGTGACACAGGAATATATATATGAAAAATAAACCCCCCCCGGGCTGCTTAATAACGGGGTATCGACTAGCTGATCTCCTCTGGGAGGAAATACCTTGCATAGCCCTACCAGGGAGAGAGGCTAACTCCCCAGGCTATGGTCCCAAAATTGGGTCCGCGTGAGCCACAAAATAAAAAATTTTACCCCAAAAAAAGGGCTCCAAAAAGCGAGGACAGAAAAAAGACACTGGTCTGAGGGGGAGGGGTGTATATATAATCATGGGTTAATTTAATTAACTTAATTGTTCTGTCCTATTAAAAGCGGGGGCGGGGATAACCCAGAGGTGTGAGTGCTGCCATAGTGACCAGGAAATATATATATATATATAAAAATATAGTTGCGTTTTCAATTTTCTTTGTGTGGATCAAGCCTACATCTCCAAACTGCTTATGATGTTACATTAAGGAATCAACCAGAGCCTTGTGAACAGCCCATTTAACATATTGGGAATGTTTTTACATAATATTATCCTGATTCGCTCCACTTAAGGTCTTGATACTGTCATGGTATCACTTATATGGTATATAACAAGGTTGCAGTCTTGAAACACTCCTTTTCTGCTTCTCTATAGTCTACATTTAGCAATTTAAGAATTCTGCTGTTAGCTGTTGGGTGTTAGACATTTTTAGTGTCATACACCTTTAATATTAGGGGAAGAAAGAGTCAATGATTACCCATTCAGCTAGATATTCTGCACTATACTTAGGACAATTCAAACAACTGACTGCACCAGCTGCTTTGCTGGTACACTAAGAGGCGATTGTGTGTAAAGAGACACAGTAATAACGGTGTGATTGTTTTCAGCTTATTAATGGGGAAGTATAGTGAACATTAAAATTTAATATACTCTTCATCATACTGAAATATTAAGCTTTCTAAACATAATCAATTAAAAATTCTAACTCATTTCTGAAATAATCAAGTTACTCTTCACTATCCCTCTCTCAACATCTGTCTCTCTTCATTCTGTCTTCATGCAGGAGCTGGGATTCTGATTGTGATTGATAGTTAGGTCTACTATATCCCTCAGAAAGGGAAATAGGGAAGAGTAACTAGATTATTTCAAAAACAGTTCAGAATTTTTAATGGATTATATTTGGAAAATGTCTTATTTCAGTATGATAAAGCTTACAGTCATATGAAAAAGTTTGGGAACCCCTCTTAATTCTTTAGAGTTTTGTTTTTCATTGGCTGAGCTTTCAAAGTAGCAACTTCCTTTTAATATAAAACATGCCTTATGGAAACAGTAGTGACATAACATTTATAGGATTAACAGAGAATATGCAATATGCATCATAACAAAATTAGAAAGGTGCATAAATTTGGGCACCCCAAAGGAGATATTATATCATTACTTATTTGAGCCTCTTTTTGCAAATGCAACAGCCTCTAGACACCTCTTATAGCCTTCGAAGTGTGTTTAGGGTCATTGTCTTGTTGGAATATCCAGCCCCTGCTTAACTTCAACTTTGTGACTGATGCTTGAACATTATCCTGAATAATTTGTTGATATTGGGTTGAATTCATCCAACCCTCGACTTTAACAAGGGCCCCAGTCCCTGAACTAGCCAAAAAGCATGATGGAACCTCCACCAAATTTGATAGTAGGCAGCAGGTGTTTTTCTTGGAATGCGGTGTTCTTCTTGCGTTGAATTGTAGAACGATGTACAAATACACCATCTGCAGTAAGATGTTCTTGCAGGTCTTTGGAGGTGATCTTTGGGTTGTCTGTGACCATTCTCACAATCCTCCGCATTTGCCGCTCCTGTATTTTACTTGGCCTGCCAGACCTGGGTTTTACAGCAACTGTGCCTGTGGCCTTCTATTTCCTGATTATATTCCTTACAGTTGAAACTGACAGTTTAAACCTCTGAGATAGCTTTTTGTAGCCTTCCCCTAAACCATGATACTGAACAATGTTTGTTTTCAGATCTTTTGAGAGTTGCTTTGAGGATCCCATGCTGTCACTCGTCAGAGGAGAGTCAAACAGAAGCACAACCTGCAATTGGCCACCTTAAAGGGATATTGTCATGGGAAAATTTTTTTTTCCAAAATGAATCAGTTAATAGTGCTGCTCCAGCAGAATTCTGCACTGAAATCCATTTCTCAAAAGAGCAAACAGATTTTTTTATATTCAATTTTGAAATCTGACATGGGGCTAGACATAGGGGCCGATTCACTTAGGGTCGAATTTCGAAGTTAAAAATACTTCGAAATTCGACCCTCGAATTGAAATCCTTCGACTTCGAATATCGAAGTCGAAGGATTTAGCGCAAATCCTGCGATCGAACGATCGAAGGATTTTTCGTTCGATCGAACGTTTAAATCCTTCGAATCGAACGATTGAAGGATTTTAATCAAACGATCGAAGGAAAATCCTTCGATCAAAAAAAGGTTAGCAAGCCTATGGGGACCTTCCCCATAGGCTAACATTGACTTCGGTAGGTTTTATCTGCCGAAGTAGGGGGTCGAAGTTTTTTTTAAAGGGCAAGTACTTCGACTATCGAATGGTCGAATAGTCGAACGATTTTTACTTCGAATCGTTCGAATCGAAGTCGAAGGTCGTAGTCGAAGGTCGAAGTAGCCCATTCGATGGTCGAAGTACCCAAAAAATACTTCGAAATTCGAAGTATTTTTCATTCGAACCCTTCACTCGAGCTGAGTGAATCGGCCCCCCAGTGTCAATTTCCCAGCTGCCCCAAGTCATGTGACGTCAAGTTAGTGGATCTAAAAGTCCATATAAAACTTGCTCCAGTAAAGTAAATATATTGGTGCTTTATATAGCATAAACATAGATCTGCTTGTGTTTCAATGGAGTTTCCTTAATTTCTGAAGCAGCAGACACTGTCACAGAGCTTGACTAAACATAAAAATGTTTGACCCATCTTGTGTGTCCATTCCTCTGTCAACAATTACTCTTACTCTCAGAAACTTGAATGTACTGACATTTTATTGTGTATGGGTTATAAAAACAATACTGAACGGACAGCTATGATTGCAGCATAATTAGCAGAGTAGCAATTAAACAACTAGACTAGACTGTAAGACGAGACATAAAAAAAATCAGATATAATTTTCTAGTTTTCTCCCAGCCTTTGGTTTCTGTAACCTCTAAAAGCACCGGCAGTCTCTTATCACAGCAGCTACAGTATTTGTTTCCCTGACTGCAGAGTTCTAACATATTTTAAAACATTCCAATGCCGCCAGGAATAGACTACCATTTATCCTTCCTGCATTTATACCAGGTAACTCTGCAAATTAGAAAGACCTTATTCTGCTTAAAAGTCATTCCCTTTTAAGATTTTTGTAGAAGGAGATACAAAATAATAAAACTGCAGAAGACCACAGCTTTTCTAGGTTATTGCTAGGCTGGAATATTCAGGAGACCTCTGGCTGAAGCATTGAATCCTTAAAAGAAAAAAAAAACTAAATGATAGAAGGTTATAATTGTATCAGTACTATAAAGAAGCAGCTCATTTGTGCCCAGACTGTAGCTCATGGAAACACTAATAATAAAAATTCTAATTGATCTATATTAAAAATATGTGTGGTGGACCCTCCACAGTGCAAAAATTGTGCTATTCCGAGCATCTATCTTTGATCTGCATTTCTTCGCACATTACACCACAGTGCAAAAGGAAGTGCAGAGGAAATTGCTTCCGCAGCCATTATTTTTTAATTGCACTTTCTGTTAATCATCAGGTTACACTGCAGGTAATTCCAAATGCCAAGAATAATGAACAGAAAGTTCCATAGATGTTACTTTTGCATTTGACATGCGTAAGTAGAACAAGAATACAAGAACCCAAACTGAAAAGGCCGTTGCACAACCTGGAACAGAAACATGGAATGATAAAGAATTTGTATTGAGCTTATTTTCTTTAAAACAAATCAATGTTCTTATGCGCAACTGCTATACAAATGAAGCTGAAGAGATCATTAGTTTGTTTCCATAGAAACACTACACTCAAGCATTCAGTACAGTACGTCTCCCTGTGCCGTCAGAGGGACAAAACTGCCACCTGGTGGAATCATCTAGAATGGAGGCGGTGGTATGATAAAGCAGCAGTCAATTGTTTCCATCTGCACCTCACTTACTTATTATGGTCAACATGCACACAGCACCCATTTGAAATTTAAATTAGGGTTAAATGTATCTTCACAACTATTACTGTTAATTAAATAATTAATTAGATTCCCTGCAGAGAACCAGTAGCCAGAACCACTAAAATTCTGTTTAGGGAACACTGTATATGTAGCAGATACTTAATAATAAATAGGCCAGCTGAAATGCAATTAAGCATCACAACTGATTTTAGAAACTGACACTATTGCAACTGAACTTTCCTATTATCACATCAGAAGAACACCATTATAGCACTGGTCTTGTGACCATGAAATCTCAGTGATACTGCCACAAGTTATCTGCTCTAACAAAGAAGAAATATAATAAATATTGTGGCACAGTACCTGGGAAGACTGTAAAGGGAAGGTATGATTCTCCTAGAAAGATCTATGAGACAAAGCAAATATGATGTATAACAGGAGCTGTGTTCACTTAGGCTGAAAAAGCCAATATAGGTGTTGGAAATGAGTCATCACCTGGGGAAAATGGGAGGGACTGTGAGCAGGTCCGGACTGAGAATTAAAATAGGCCCTGGCATTTCAGGTACACAGAGGCCAAATCAGTCCACACAGAGGCCCAAACAGCCTCCACCAGCCCATTAAATACTGACTTTCTATTGGACCTTATACCAGCCCCTCTGGCATTTGCCAGAACCCACAGATTGCCAGTCTGGGCCTGACTGTGAGTGAGCTCTCTGTCCTGGAAGTAAGACGTACAGGAGAACAGCAGTGGCAAATTAGAGGAAAAGCAATTTTCCGTGAATAAGATACACTGGCAGTAGTTGAGGCCCTGCCCAACAGCAGGCTTCTGAGGTATTCAGGCTGTGCTGTCTGGTATTTACAGGCCCGGATTTGTAGTGAGGCCACAAAGGCCCGGGCCTAGGACGGCAAATTATTTGGGGCGGCATTTCGTCCGTCCGCTTGCTGAGGAGCACTGGGGGCTTGCAGTTTCTGAGTGCTCCGACGTGTGCACTAGGACCAGCTGGTATAGGGGCGCCGCAATCCAAATCTGGCCCTGGGTATTTAGTCTGTTCTGGTGACAGGAAAATGAACTTTACTTTGATTATTTTATTATGTTGTGTAATTTGAAAAGTGTCCTGTTTGTAAAAAAACCTTGCTGTGACTAAAACACAGGTGCATGCCTGCTTGAAAATGACATTGGGTGTTGCTGTCTCTTCCTTGGGAAAAGGTGACTTCTGCCCCTTGAGTGAATGCCCACAATATATGTATGGAAAAGGGTTGCAACCTTTTGCTGCTTGGGAGTCTGGGCAGGAGGCAGGACTGATGACATGGGGGTAGGTGGATTATGTCAGGGGGCAAAGGATAGGTCCATGATGGACGAGTGGGGTTATGATGTAGCAATCAGCTGCCAACTGTTGCGATTCAATTTAAATCCGTGTCTGGATTTTCAAATTATTCCAAATGATAATGAAGTGCTCTACCTATGTGTATTATCCCTTCAGATCAGGTGCTTAGCAATGAGTTACCCAAATTGCCACGGGTCAGGAAAATCATATGTAAAGTCCACAAGACAAATTAAATCAGTTTTGCTTTGTGATTTTAATTGGCTTAAACTTTAGTAGACATAAAATGGCAATGTTTCCGGCCTCACAGGGCGCTTTATCAAACCTGTAGTTATACACAACACGGGGAGGCACGTTTATCAAGGGTCGAATAAACCCTCGAATTTGACCCTCGAAGTAAAATCCTTCGGATTCGAACATCAAATTCGAAGGATTTTAGCATAAATACTTAGATCGAACGATCGAATAAAAATTGTTCGACCGAACGATAAAATCCTTCTAATGGAACGGCTCAAAGGATTTTATTCGATCGATCGAACAATTTTTATTCAATCATAAAAAAAATGCTGGGGAAGGTCCCCATAGGCTAACATTGAACCTCGGTAAGTTTAAACTGCCGAAGTATGTAGTCAAAGTATTTTTTAAGGAGACAGTACTTCAACTATCGAACAGTCGAATAGTGAAACGATTATTAGTTTGAATCGTTCGAATCGAAGTTGAAGTCGAAGGTCGTAGTAGCCTATTCGATGGTCGAAGTACCCAAAAAAATACTTCGAAATTCAAAGTTTTTTTTATTTGAATCTTTCACTCGAGCTTAGTAAATGTGCCCCTCAGTGTTAAATAGCAGTTAGTGAGGGTGGGGAAAGTTCAGGGGAGGTGCTGGGCGGAACAACAATTGCAGTTAATTACATTTCTGGACTATGTAGTATCCAATTGTTAATAAATCCTTCCATTTCATTCAAAAAAATTTCCATTTCTTGTTTCCCATAATCCTTTCGGTTTTATACAATTCATGATATTTTTTATAAAATCTGACTTTTAAAAAAATCGCAGATTTTTCAGAATTTATTAAACCCCGAGGATGGAAAAGTCAGAATCTGAAAATCCGGCATCTCAGACCTGTTGAGGTTGCTTATAAGTCAATGGGAGAAGTGCCAATGATTTTTTGATGTGCTCTAGGTTGGTACCCCAAAGTTTCCGGAGTTTTCGGGTGAAAACTGCAAAAAAAAAACCTGTGAAAATCTGATTTTTTTCCAGCAAAGCAAATTTTCGGGAAAATGAAATAATAAATAAGTGTAAAAAACCCGAGTGGATTTGATCGTAATTAGTAGCAGAAAATATTGAGATAAATTTGGACTTTGATAAATAACCCCCCTAGTGTATGCAGAAGGTAATGCCAGACCATATTCAATAATTCTGCATACACTGGGAGTCTACAGGCCAAATATGGACTATAACTTGCAAGAACGGTAATATAAGCGTATTAAGTCTTCCTAAATTTCCTTTTTTTTTGGGATTATTCTAATTTTTACATTTTTACAATTTTTTCAAAAAAGCAAATGTTCTGATTGTGTATTTCACTGATGAATTATCTTTATTCCAGATGAACTTCACATAGATTGATTTGTATGCATATAGTGAATAATAACACCTTTTGTACACATAATATTTTTATGGACAATTATATGAAACCGGATGGATCATGGGAAACAAGACACCAGTAATGGACACTTTTTTGAATGAAATGGAAGGATTTGTTAACAATTGGATACTTTTGTGATTCATGGTCCAGGAATGTAATTAACTGCCCAGCACCTCCTTGACCTTTCCCCACCCTCACTAACTGCTATTTGTGTTTGTCTACTAAAGTTTAGGCCAATATAAATCACAAAACAAAACTGATTTAATTTGTCAGTGTGCTGCAGCCTTGTGGACTTTACATATGGATTTTCAAATTAGGCAGGAAGCTTTCACCCGGACATCTCCGGACATCTCTTCCAAAACCCGGGCTGTCTGAGTAAAAACAGGATAGAATGTTTGAGGATAATGTAGATCACCATGCCTGAAGGCCAATGTTCCCTCTGATTCTATCTCAGCTATGTGTTCAAAAAAATATTTTGTGAGCACATTATAAACTTGTGTGCACAGTTTGTAGAAACGGTGTGCTCATGTCAGAATGAATACAATATTTTGTGTTTTCACCCAAAATTCTTTATGTGCACCATAGTTTGCTGAGGGAACATTGCTGAAGGCTGCTAAAAAAAATTTCAACATTAACACAACCCTGTAGGATCATGTTACCTTCAACATGTATTTATGTTACTTTAGCTAAAAAGGCACTGCCATTTATTACATAGAGAATACAAATCAGTCAATGCAAATCGTTCTGTATAATGGGTTTCTGGTTAATAGACCCCATTTCCTTTATAATTCATCTAGAATGACCATGAAAAGACCAGAGCTTGCTGCTTACTTACATAAACTGTGTTGCAAAATATCTCACCATGAAACGGCGTTAGAGAAGATACACATGTTTCCTATTACTGCAGTGATGTGCAGCATGTGAGATTTCCAGGACCATTATATTTTATGGCCAGTTGATAGATTTCATACTGAACTTGCACATGCACTTGGTTTCTGTACTCAAAACACAGTTTTGAATTGCTGCTAATTCTGTCCGCCATGCTCTGTTCTCAGCCACGGCACCAAGCTTTGATCCTATCAACACCTTGTACTCTGGATTTCACACTCTAGCTATCTTCAGTGACTTTTTTCTCAGCCGCAGTGCAAAGATTATTCGTGCCATACTTTCATGTCATAGCTAAAAGCATCACGTGTTTTCATTTCCTTTCCTTGTTTTATCTTTTTTTAGGATCTATCTCTTATCTTGCAGTATCTTCTCAGGGATTTGATTAACACAAAAATCACACTGTGAAGCAGCTATTGACTAAGCAGCTGGAATTGCTGACAGGTCCAGACTTTCCTTGGATCATTGTCTGCTTATATGTAAAGGAGGAAGCATGTTGCTTAATACTTGAATACTATCCAGAGCTTTGCAGGACTGGTCATATTGCAAAAAAGGGAACCACATGGTGGACTGGGCAGGAGATTAAACAGCTGTCAGATCTTCTGGCCGCCGAGTCCCCAATTGCAGTTTCTTTATTTGTGAGCCAGTGGTGTAACTTCTGGGGCCCGTTCCCCCTTTGCACATAATCGCAGGTAACCTGAGATCCAACCTGCAGCACATTCTCGAGGCTCATCTGTGCTCCTCCACCACACATACTGGTGGGTTACCAACAATCTTCCCAATGCCAATACTGCAGAGCATGCCCTGAAACTTAAACAAAATTTACCAAAATATTCTATCATTAGTAAGTTGCAGTGGATACAACTTAGCATGTGTCTGCAAATTCTTGGGGGGGGAATCTCCTTTTTTGTCTTTTTTTTTTTTAAAAAGGTCTATTTGCATCCAAAAATTGCACTTCACATGCAATTGTAAATAGAGGCATTTTTTTTACAATTACAAGGGCAATGTGCAAAGCAGACACAATTGTGCGGGCATTGATACTAATCATAATCATACTTTTGGCATTCCGAGTGCACCTTAAAAAAGAATTCACTGTAATGGTACACAGGCTGAGAATCACCCACGTCTGGCATTAGCCTTTTGAACATTTGAGCCTTATGTTACCTTTTAGTATGTTATAGAATGACTAATTCTAAGCAACTTTTAAACTGGTCTTTATTTTTTATTTATAGTTTTTATAGTTTTTAATTTATTTGCCTTTTTCTTCTGACTCTTTTCAGCTTTCAAATAAGGGGGGGGGTCACTGACCCCATCTAAAAACAAATGCTCTGCAAGGCTACGGATTTTGTTGTTATTGCTACTTTTTATTTACTCGTCTTTCTATTCAGGTGCGCGTCTATTCATATTCCAGTCTCTCATTCAAACCCCCTGGCTGGTTGCTAGGGTAATTTGGACCCTAGCAACCAGATGGCTGAAAGAGCTGCTGCCTAAAAAAAAAACTAAATAACTCAAAGTGCAAATTCTCTATGGCATACTAAAAAGTGAAAACAATGTGTTTTTGTATTTATTTGTCTGTCATTTTCCTTATACAGTCATTGTTACTACTTTTCTGTGGTGTGGCCTCTTTCTGCAACATCCTACACTATGAAATACCCAGTTTTACCCTTGTGGCTCTATTGAACTCATATGCAGAAAAGGGGTGTGCGGGATGTACCATATCCTTTTAAATGCCGAAAGGAAAGTCTGTCCAGAGGAAAATGACAGCAGTCACCAGGGTATGATACACAGGGAATGCCCCCGTTGATACACATACATTTTATAATATACCACTATTTCTAAATCTGTGAACGTTTCCAGCAAACTCCGCCGGAAGGCAGTAAGTGGTTTGTGCCACAAGGCGGCGCGCTGTGCGGGAAGACTTTACACACAGTGTGATGAGCAGTGATCACCTCAGGTGTTATGGAAGGGAGGAGTGGCCGTAAGGTGAAGGTTTCTAGCCGTGACACTCCTAATAAAGAACTTATGAAAGCGGTGTATGTGAGTCGCTTCGGAAAACACAGCCCGGGGTTCGTTTTCCAATATGGCCTTCGGCGCGGAGACAAGAAGGTGCCAAATGCTGAGGCGGGGGAGAGAAGCTGCGAGTCGCCAGTTGGGAGGAGGCTGAAGTGCAGAAGGAGGAAAGCGGAGAGACGCCTGGCGTCCCCCGAGATCCCAGTGTTGGCGCAGCCTAGACCCGCCCCCCGGAGTGACGTTACAGGTGACTGGAGACAATAGGGCTTCATTATAATGCGAGAAGTAACCCATGGCAACCAAATATTGCTCTCACGCCAACTGCAGCTGTATAGATAACAAAAAGACAATCTAGCATTACTTGTAATACATATCACATGGCGCTTCGCATACCTCCCAACTGTCCCTTTTTCTGAGGGACAGTCCCTCTTTTGACAGCTCAACCTGCAGTCCCTCATTTGTACTGGAAAGTCCCTTTTTTCTCTGCACTGAACAGCCAGAAAAAGAAGCAAGTTTCTAAATGAATTGGCTTTTAGCAGAGAGCCCAGAACAGCTAACAGGTGTAGATAAGATACTTTGTAACAATTTTGAGACTCAAAAAAACAGTTTGGATAAGGAGAATTATTTTCAAACTTTCATAACCTGACAAATTTTGTAAAATGAACATAGTAATTAGGGGGTGTGGCCACATAAAGGGGCGTGATCAAAAATTGCTGCATGCGAAAAAAAATGTTTGTCCCTCTTTTTACTACCAAAATGTTGGGAGGTATGTCATACCCATGTCTCACCTAGGGTTGCCTCCTTTTCTGGAAAAATATACTGGCCTTCTTGCTGTTTTTTCCTACTAATTACATTGGCATCAAGCATCATTTTTACCGGCCAGGCCGATAAAATACTGGCCAGGTGGCAACCCTAGTCTCACCCCACTTACTTATGGGCTGGGCTCTACATTCCCCATGGGGTGCCAGATCCACAAAAATATAACATATCTGGAAACCCCCAGATCCCAAACATACAGTATAATAGATTCTATACCTTTATCTTATGTTTTTCCCACAAAAATACCTCCTTAAATATGTGGTGTATTGCATGTGAATATGTTTGTTAAAGGACCAATAACATCAAAAAAAAATTGTTAGCGTACATCTAAAAAAACAACAAGACAAATTAAATGTTAAAATAGAAATAACTTACAGAAATTCCGCTTCCCCTCCTCTTCAGAAAAGGATGACCATCCATTCTGTGGCGCTTTATTTCTCCTCCCTGGCTAATCTACCGACAGCATGTCCCCCGAGAAGCCCAGCCTCATCTGTCCGTTCACAACATTGGGGGAAGTATGGCTGCCGGCTTGCTCATGGAGACCAGGGAAAATCAAGTGGCCCGTGGTGTCAGCGCGGGGTCCGGTAAAGCCCCCCACGGCTGAGGCGAAGAGACTGTGCTGGACGCTGGTGGCCTCCACCAAGCCCCAGTTGCGGAAAAGAAAGTTCCAGGTGGAGTTGAAGGCAGCGCTGGAGTAGGAGCTGGCATGGCCCGGGTGATGATGGTGCCCCAGAGCGGCCACAGCGTAGCCTGGAGCCTGCGAAGTGAAAGCATTCTGGCCCGAGGCAAGGTTGTGGCTGCTCAGGTTGAGCCTGAAAGCTCCGATGCCATCTGCGAAGGGGTTGATGCTCAGGGCCACCTCTCGATCCGTCACACCTGGAGGATCCAAAAGTCGTCACTCTGAGTTTAGATGCCAATGCAGTGTTTCTCTTGGCACAATGTACCTGTCTGGAGAAAATTCCGCAGTGGCCAGTTTATTTGGCCTTGTCAAAAGGGAGCGGCTGCAGGGAGTGTGTTTCAGCGACATTGTGCTACAAGAAACGCTGCATTGGCTAGACCGCTTTCACTTTGCAGGCTCCGGGCTACGCTGAGGCTGCTCTGGGGCACCATCATCACCTGGGCCATGTCAGCTCTTACTCCAGCGCTGCCTTCAACTCCACCAGAGACTTTCTCTTCCACAACCAGGGCTTCAGGGAGGCCGCCAGCGCCCAGCAAAGTCGCACGCCTCCGCCGCCAGTGGCTTTGCCGGACCCCACAGGCCCCACGCTGACACCATGGGCCACTTGAATTTCCCTGGTCTAGAGAATCAAGCTGGCAGCCACACTTCCCCCAATGTTGTGAACAGACAGATGAGACTGGGCTTCTTGGGGAAAATGCTGTCAGTAGAATAGCCAGGGAGGAGAAATCAAGCGCCACAGAATGGATGGTCATCCTGTCACCTTTTCTGAAGAGGAGGGGAAGCAAAGTTATTTCTTAATAAAGGCTTTGCTTTTTTAAAGGTAATTTGTCTTGGTGGTTTTTTTTTTCGATGTATACTAACAATTTTTTTAACAATTTTTTTGATATTACTTGTCCTTTAAGCTAAAGAGAAATATCTGGGGCTATTTCTGGAGATGTTGCCCATGGCAACCAATTGGCAATTAGATTTAAGCAGCAACCTGTAAGTTAGAAAACAAAAGCAAAGATCGGATTGGTTGCTATGGGCAACATCTTCAGAAATCTGTCCAGATATTTATCTGCAATGTTAGTAAACATGCCCCATCGATGAACAGTATGGAGTTCCAGTTATTAGTCTCAGTCTCTTCAATGTTTTGCAGGTAATCAGCATACAGATGTGCATAAGTGGAGTGAGCACACAGCAGAAATAAATGGCAGGCACAAAGCTAAAGCTCGTGAAAATCAGGTACTAGAAAGCAAATGTGTTATATTTTTCAACAGTGGTAGACTGCACACACATTTACCAACAGGCCTCGTCCAAGCTTGTTGTGCAATCTGAGCAACTTTGGTATGTAATTGTACAGTAGGGGGTGTATTTATTAACATTGGAGACCAACATCACTAGTGATGTTGCCCATAGCAACCAACGAGGTCTTTGTTTCCTAACTTATTGGCGACTGTTTAAATCGAATTGCTGATTGGTTGCTATGGGCAATATCAGAGGTGATGTTTGTCTCCAGTGTTAATAAACACGCCCCTAGAAGTCACGTCAGTTCTATTCAGTGCACGTCTGATCCTGTTATTTGATTGGACGATTGCATCCATCAGTTTATGCTTTCAACAGTCCTGGTCACACTGATCCTGCGCTAAATGTACCTGTTATGCTCAATCCAGAGTACAGGACCGGACTGGCAATCTGTGGGTTCTGGCAAATGCCTGAGGGGCTGCTATAAGGTGCAATAGAAAGTCAGTGTTTAGTGGGCTGGTGGGAGCTGTTTTAGCCTCTGTGTTGTCTGATTGGGCCTCTGTGTACCTGAAATGCCAGAGCCTATTTTTACTTCAGTACTGCCAGTGTACTCAGAGGGATGATAATGGTCAGAAAGGGGTCGTCTACCCCTAAAAAAGGGAAAATGTAATTATAAGCAACTTTCCAATAGGCATTATTTTAAAATGTTTTTAACTAATGTAATTGCTATTGAAAGCAGGATCTGTCTAGCTGTTTTTTATTCTCTTCACGGAGGAGAATTGGCCTCTGCTACATTGCTTCAGCAGTCGGATCCGCTGAACAGAAAGGAATAAGTATATTGTGCTTTCAATTGATTCATTATAATGTCATGTCTGTAAAATTTATATGCTTCATAAATAATATTGCCCTAATCTTTCACTCTGTTCAGGGAATTCTGCTTCATTTTCTGGGACTGAAAATTACTTTGTAGTTTTCAGAAAGTTAGAGAATGCGCTGTACATGCATTTTGTAGTTAGCACAATGTAGTTATCAATATCTGAACGAAGAACAGTTTTATCATAACATTAAAACTTTTATTACAGAGAAGAGCCTCGGATGACCAATTTCATTTAGCAAAACCAGCGCAGAATAATGGAACCCCTGCAACACGCAGTCAGAATATTGAGGTAGGTGGAATCGCTGACTGTGAATTTTCTTTCCATAACTGAAGAAGGGGAAAACAAAACCAAGGTAAAAGGGTAAACTGCCGGCCATTTCTTCGTAGTATTTTTGGTGCTATGCAGTCTGGGAAGATTTCAAACTCCATTGAATCCTCTAACATATCACTTGAACACACAGGCACTTTTTTTGAGGAAGTTCTTGCCTGAAAATTAGTGATGGGCGAATTAAAGGAGCCTTAAAGGAGAAGGAAACCTAGTCGGAGCAAAAACTCTCCCCCTCCAGTGTGTTGCCCACCCTCCCTCCTCCCCCCTGGCCTACCTGTCCCGCTGGGCAAATGCCCCTAACTTGTTACTTACCCTTCTGCGCAGGTCCAGTCTACGGAGTTCACCAATGCCATCTTCTTCCAAGCGATCTTCCTGCTTTGACCGGCGCATGCGCAGTAGGAGTATTTCGCTGGTAAGATCTACTGCGCATGTGCCAAAAGTCACAAAGTGAAATCGGAAAACTTCGCGACTTTTGGCGCATGCGCAGTAGATCTGTACCGGCGAAATGCTCCTACTGCGCATGCGCCAAAATGCCAGTCAAAGCAGGAAGAAGATCGCGTGGAAGAAGATGGTGCCTGTGAACTCCGTGGACAGGACCTGCGCAGAAGGGTAAGTAACAAGTTAGGGGCATTTGCCCAGCGGGACAGGTAGGCCAGGGGGGAGGAGTGAGGGTGGGAAACACACGGGAGGGGGGGAGGGTTTTTGAGCCGACTAGGTTTCCTTCTCCTTTAAATGGAGATGCTACCCAGAATGTCCTTTTAATTATGCATCCGTTAACAAAAAAGGAGACACCATCCTTCTTTTTAGAGAGATGGTATTGCTCCAAGAAGGATGGTATACCTTCTCAAGTCAGGTGATTACTGCTTGAAACACTGACTAATTAATGCATTTCCAAACCATAACTGCAATTTAACACCCTTGCACGTGGAGCCTTGTTGTCATTCTCTGTTGTTTTTATTTATGTTATATGTTGAGACATGACTTGCTTGTGAATAGACAGTAGTTTGGTATTACATTTAAGTTATAGCCACAAGTCTGGCATTATTTGATTCTGTAGGGTTCTTTCTTAATATTTTAATATTAATATCATATTTTTTTTGTCTATAGTTGGACAAGCACCATAGTGTGTTACATGTCATTGCAAAAATGTTAGAAGAAAATGAAAAACTGAGACTGAGACTACTTCAGTGCAGTCAAAAATGCAACCCTGGTAAGTTCCCACTCTATAAATTGTTAGTGTTGCATATTGCATGGTGGCACAATATAAGTTGTTTTAATGTTTGTTTTCTTTCTATTTTTTTTTTAACTCTAGAGTCTAGTTGAATAGCCTGAATTCTGCCTTGACATTCCGGTCAAATGCATTGGTGGATCTCCACTCCCCATTACACTGAATAATTGTATTGTTGTTATTGCAACAACTTGCTGTACTTTGAGCAAGTTAAGTTTGTGTTATTAAATGTAATTTGTTACATTTGTACAATAACGTACCGAAGCAACCATAGTGTCCAAGGAAAGTATGCAAGCTGTTTACATGGGAAAGTTACTTCTATGGTTCATTTCTAAAGTTTTTTTATTTTCAGCAGTTTGTAAGTTGTAATTATGATAAATTATTTTGTCTGCAATTTATGTTCAGTGGTCTTATTTGAGCTACTGTATATTCACTACTTCACTTGTCATGCTGGCTTATGCGTGTGATTGGATGCAGCAACAATAATACATTGTTGTTTTGACCTCATATTTTTAATTAATATATTTATTTATTAATGACCTGGAGGTGGGCATTGAAAGTACTGTTTCTATTTTTGCAGATGATACTAAATTGTGCAGAACTATAGGTTCCATGCAGGATGCTGCCACTTTGCAGAGTGATTTGTCTAAGTTGGGAAACCGGGCAGCAAACTGGAAAATGAGGTTCAATGTTGATAAATGCAAGTTATGCACTTTGGCAAAAATGATATAAATGCAAAGTAAACACTAAATGGCAGTGTCTTAGGAGTTTCCTTAAATGAGAAGGATCTAGGGGATTTTGTCTAATTCTGGGCAGTGTCATTCTGTGGCTACTAAAGCAAATAAAGTTCTGTCTTGCATAAAAAAGGGCATTAACTCAAGGGATGAAAACATAATTATGCCTCTTTATAGGTCCCTGGTAAGGCCTCATCTGGAGTATGCAGTGCAGTTTTGGTCTCCAGTCCTTAGGAGGGATATAAATGAGCTGGAGAGAGTGCAGAGACGTGCAACTAAATTGGTTAGAGGGACGGAAGACTTAAATTATGAGGGGAGACTGTCAAGGTTGGGGTTGTTTTCTCTAGAAAAAGGTGCTCTCTAGGATGTTCCCTGATGACAGTCCCTTGAGGTACCGAAACGCGTAGATGTTTATATGATTCAGTAAAGGACTTCTAACAACCTTTTTTTTTTTATTTTTGGACTTTATATTGAATTGGGTTAGCACCCGGCGAAATGATCAAATGGCGGAGGTGAGTGCCGGCAACCAATGGCTTTACATATATATATCTATATCTATACCCTCCACATATGGTTTTTTTGTTAATATGTTCCTTTATACTTTCCCTCCTCTTTTGCACTTCAGCTTGAGGTTCTTTCAGTGAAACTGCGTCTCCAGAATGTAGTTGTACTAAGTGAACCTCTCGTAAAACACTAAATCCCTCTCAGCTGCTTTAACATTTTTACACCTTTTGTCTAGTTCGGTCCAAACCCCTTTTTTTTATTTGTAGTATGAACTATTCATTCATGTAGACTGATGATTGTGACAAACAGTTTTAACTTATCGCACCTTTTTTAGATCTGAACAAGAATAAAGAGGAATAGCGAGTTATTTACTCAGTTTTCAATAGCGGAGTCACTTTGGCATTTTTACGCCATTATATCCCATAAAAGCACGGTATTCCACTTTCCAAATGTCACTGCATTTGCAAATCAGACAGCAAGCAGCTGCAATGCCTTTATATAATGTCACACTGGCGATTATGTTATAGAGAAAAAAAAGAATCTCCTGGGAGAGTTTATACTTTTTCTCCCACAGAAAAACATTGTGACAATGAATGTGTCTGTATGCAGGTGCAGATTAAAGCCATTTAATAAAGTTAATTAGTGTAGCATAGCTGTCTAATACAGGGGAGAATGTATAGGGCTGTTTTTATGCTGGAGAAACAGGAAATCTGAATTACAATTCAGAAAAGGTTAAAACTAAATAAGCTTTATCAGAAATATCTATATAAATACACCCGTAAACCCTCAAAGTAATGCCACATTTTTTCCTTCTATTGTGTACACATAGGCTTCTGTATCAGACTTCCTTCTTTCAGCTTAAACCTCCAGGGCAGGGCTTGAGCATGCTCAGTTTGCTCTTCTCTCCCTTTTCTCTTCCACTCCCTGCTGTAATCTGAGCCCAGAGCTATGAGAGAGCAGGGAAAGACTCAGGCAGGAAGTGATGTCACACCAAGCTAATATGGCAGCTGCTATGTTAAATAAACAGAGAGCTTCTAGTATGCACCTGATGAAGGCTGATGAGCGAAACATGTAGTGCACGACTTTTCTGCACTAAAGACATGATGACAATATAAAAATACAGCGTGCTCTCTAGGTACTCTTTTATATTTACTTGGAACTTTTTGAATTCTTACACGGGGACTGCAGCCTGTTGAGAAGCTCGATAACACAGATTCAAATGATAATTACAACCCAGTATCTATCTGTTTATTCAGGTATGGTAAAACATTCTACAGAATAAATATAGCGTTCCAGCTTTCATTGTGGCTAATCTTTTGGTAATAAACTGCCTCGGTTACTTTCCTTCTCCTTTTAGAAGGTCCTTTGGATCATTGGTGGTGCCTTCTGCCTAGTTAGGTGCTTCTCTTCTTTAAAACATGCATTGGCCATAATACATTACCTGTGAGCACCCTGCAGCTGGTATCTCTGGCATCACCCACACATCTATGTGGCAAGCGCATGCACAGTACAGAACACCAGTGAATGCACCCAACTTCATTAGGTGCAGGGGACACCTAGGTCCAAGATTACACAGCAAATCTCCAGCACCATTTCCGGGTTGTAGTACAACTAATCAATGGGTTCTAGCTCCAGCCACGTTATTTCTTATAGCCTGTGCACTTCTCACCATTCTTAACCTTTGGTTAGGGTGCCAACTTCCCTGGACCTCATGTTTAGATAAAGGAATTGGTATGATCACCCTTAACTCCCCATGCAGGAAACAAATCACATATATCAGTAGTTATTGTGCTGAGCAGGGGCGTAACTATAGAGGAAGCAGACCCTGCGGTTGCAGGGGGGCCCAGGAGTGTAGGGGGCCCAGTGAGACCCTAATTAATTAGCAATTTTAATATATCTTGGTAAAATAGGCCAACAAACAAATATTTTGGGGCCCTAAATTGAATTTGCTATGGGGCCCAGTAACAACTAGTTACGCCACTGGTGCTGAGAGTCTTACCCCATTCACGATGTGACCCGGGTGCTGCCACCCCGAGTCCGTCACTAGTAGGAACGTTATCAGCACATCTGATATTGAAAGCAGCGCACTCCCGGCTGGGCCTTTTTCAAAACATCACACGTTTCCAGACGGTAAGTAAAAACATTGTTCTTTATTTTAACATCCGATTCATTGCAAACATCGTCTGAGGTCTAACGCGTTTCGTGTTTACAAACTCCTCAGAGACCTTTAAATAAAGAACAATGTTTTTATTTACTGTATAAAACTGATGATGCATGGCTAGTAATTCAGATTACATAGCAGTAAAAAAAGCAATGCATTCTGCTTCAAGATAGATGAATAATGAATGTGGTGGCATATACTTGCAGCAACCCAGGGCATACTGAGCATGTGCAGTGTCACTGACACTCAAAAGCTGGCTTTCTAGGGTTGCTGAAACTGTAGGTAGGGTGCAGTTATCAGTACATAAAATACAATATTTCTTGCCATTTTTTTGGGATACTTCTTTGAAAGAGAATTAAACCCTAAAAATGAATAGGGCTAAAAATGCCATATTTTATTTACTGAAGTTATTGCACCAGCCTAAAGTTTCAGCTTGTCAATAGCAGCAATGATCCAGGACTTCAAACTTGTCACAGGGGGTCACCATCTTGGATGGTCTGTGACACTCATGGTGTTCAGTGGGCTCTGAGCAGCTGGTGAGAAGCTTAGATTAGGGGTTGTTGCAAATTATCCAGCAGAAAATGAGGTGTATATGTAATATAAGATGATGCTACAGGGCTGATTATTAAATTCTGATACTAGTTGCACTGGTTTCTGTGCTGCCATGTAGTAATTATCTGTATTAATTACTAATCAGCCTTATGTTGTGACATTTATATTCTATGTGTACTGTATATTGTGAGTGGGTCCCTAAGCAGCACAGAGCACGTGCAGTAAATCAGCAGAAAAGAAGATAGGGAGCTACTGGGGCATCTTTGGAGACACAGATCTTCACTGCTTAAGGGATTTGGTTGCCTTGACTGTCCACCTGATCAAACATAACATACAACATTTCTAGCTACTTCTTTAGTGAGGCCTTAGTTCTCCTTTAAGGGCAAAATACTTCCTTAGAATGTTGCTGAGAGATAAGGAGGCAGCACTTCAGGACTGACAGCAGAAGAGATTAAAGAATTGCGAGGAGCTATTTATGACCGCATGGTTTCACAATTCTTTGCTGACGTAGTAAAGGCGCTAGCTCTTTTATCTCGTCTCCAAGGAAACGTAACACTTTCATTTTTTTTACCAACCTCGCAATGCGTTTCACACTCATTAATTCTCATTAATTCATACTGGCACCGGCTCCATAATGGAGAGGCATCCGACCCCCGCTACCTGCCGGACCCGTAACCTTGCGGGGCCCGATCCCGCTTTCCACAAGCAATGAGAAGCATTAGCATAGCTACAGAAGGAATACAACCAATTTGCTGCTATTAACTTTATCCTGTAGGAGGCAATGCCGGTTAAAGGGGATTTGGAGCTGCCTCGACTTTCGAGCGGTGATTTTCGTTTCCAACAGCAGATGGCGCTGCCGTGCAAGTGATAGGGGGAGCGTTCCATCCGTATTGCCGCAGCAGCAGCAGTGTAGTGAAGCGGTGTAGTGAAGCAGTGTACTAGTGTAGTGAAGCTCTGGTCGCCTTCAGTAGCAGTTCAGCACTGCGGCCAGCTCCCGGCTCGCTCTTTACTACTTGCACTGAGATATATAAGCACCGCTGCTCGTGTCGGTAAGTGTTTGCTCTACAATCCGCCATACAGCTGATCATCGTTCATGAGCACATTCTCTTTCTCATCGCTCGCTACACTGTCCTTGTGTGTCTCCCACACAGCAGGCAGTTACAGGCAGCCTGGCTTGTCTAATAGCTCTAGGGTTTCTCCTCATTGGCATTCTTGTAAACCATAGTATTCCTGCTTATTTTGAGGTGTGGGAAGTGAGGATTAAGGATGGTGAAGCTGGGGAGTAATCTAAGCGACAAGAACAAGGAGCCTTCTGGTGAGGATGGGTTTCAGACTGTCCCCCTGATCACACCCTTGGATGTTAATCATCTGCAGTTCCCTGCTCCAGAGAAGGTAAATCTCATTCTGTCTGCTCTACTATTTATGTCAGCATCCATAAATCTATTGATTTATCTATCTATCTATCTATCTATCTATCTATCTATCTATCTATTATCATATCTCTCTCTCTCTCTCTCTCTCTCGTCTATCATCTTTCTATCCACCTCTCTATTATCTATCTATCTATCTATCTATCTATCTATCTATCTATCTATCTATCTATCTATCTATCTATCTATCTATCATCTATTATCATATCTCTCTCTCTCTCTCGTCTATCATCTTTCTATCCACCTCTCTATTATCTATCTATCTATCTATCTATCTATCTATCTATCTATCTATCTATCTATCTATCTATCTATCTATCTATCTATCTATCATCATCATCATCATCATCATCTGTTTATATATACTGTAGCAACATCAGTGCCCCAGACATTAGGTCTGGCTTTTAGTATTTCCAATTAACTGAACGGTCAGAATTGATCTATGCTGTGTGACCAGGGCTTCAGCCACTAAATTAAAGGGCAGGATTGTATGTATCTCTGTGTGAATAGGGTTGATGCATGCCTACTGACAAGATGCATTTAAAGACTGGGTGGGAATAACATAGTCTTTAAAGAGAAGATTATTATAGATATTTGTGTCTGACTGCTAATGTTAGAGGCAAGTGTGACACTGCATATGCCATTTTTATAAATGGCACGGACTAAGCACATGTGTGATTTATAGGTCTGTGCTGTGACCTAACTTTTAAAAACGGGATCTCCCAATCTGAAATAAATAAATAAATAATCTTAAGCAACATTTTCAGTAATAATTATTTACATATGTTTTTAAAAATCATTTTACAGCTACTTCTAAAATGAATTGCTACCAAAAGCAATATGTGTCTGCCCATTTTTGTTCTCTGAATTGCTGGTTCTGACTTCTGAAATGGTGTGGCAGAAGTCAGCTGATTATTAGACCTGTGAGGAAGCAGGTGGAGCATTGAGGGAATTGGCTGGCGGAGAGCAGACTGCTGTCAGAACCAGCCGTGCAAAAAGAGACAAATACTATATTCGGTTGCAATTAACTTTAAAACTACTAAAAATTGTGATTGATGTATATTAGAATTAAAATTGCATTTTATTTCAATATGAATGATTTTTTTTAAAAATCACTTTCTTAGAATTTCATCATTTGTGCAGGTTAAATTGTTTAAATATGATTGAGTTACCACTGGCATAATTTTGAAGGTTTCATAACATAAGTATTTTGCTTTAAAAACTATGGTTCTGAGCAGCCAGAATAGTAGGATATTTGAAACACTTGGTTAATCCTCATCCTCCCTACATGTACTGGTTATGCTTGTTAAACAAAGTGGTTCTGCTCACTTCATGTTTCCTAGCAGTGTTTTCTGCTTAGTGAAGAATACACAAGAAGGATCGAGTGATAGCAAATTCATTGTAGAACAGAGATCTAATTGATATCATTCTTGCAATGGACCTCCACACCCCTTGTATATTTAGCACACCCTTCTCTCTACATTGATCTTACCTGATGGAGTGCAGGTCTGGCTACATTATGTGGGTGGCACAGAGAAAAAAACCCATTCTGTCTGAGATGTCAGATGTTTGTGATGATTTGCTTTCTTGTACTATGCCACATGGATATTTACCATGAATGAATTTCAAGATGTAAGCTGATTTTCCATTGTGAATCTACCCTAAGGGCAATTTTTTTCTTGCCAATGATAAACTGAAAAAAACTTCAGCAGGGCAGGTGTAGTACTGCTTAAGACTAGGAAAAAAGTCTTAATGCCTTCAACGACAACAGAGAATGAAGTACAGGTATGGGATCTGTTATCTGGGAACCCGTTATACAGATAGCTCTGTATTATGGGAAGGCCATCACCCAAAGACTCCAGTTAATGAAATGATTAAAATTTTTAAAACATATTTTCTTTTTAACTGTATTGAATATTGAACGCCGTTCGCGAACACCGGCAAAAAATGCGAACAGTTCGCGAACAGTTCGCGAACTTCGAACATCCGAAAATCGTTCGATTCGAACGATCGAAGGATTTTAATCGTTCGATCGAACGATTTTCGTTCTAATCGAACGATCGAAGCCATTGGATCGAATGATTTCATTCAATCCAATGGCTTCGATCGTTCGATTCGAACGAAAATCGTTCGATTTTAGCGATCGAATGGTCGAATGGTCGAACGATTTTGACGCGAACGCCTATTGGCGAACGTCGCGCGACGTTCGCGAACTTGCGGCGGACGCGAACAGTCGAAGTTCGCGCAAACTAGTTCGCCGGCGAACAGTTCGCTACATCCCTACATGACAGTATCCCTTTAACAGAAAGCATGAAGATCCAAATTGCCAAAAGACCCCCTTATCAGAAAAACCCCAGGTTCCCAACATTGTGGATAACAGATCCCATACCTGTATAAACAGAGAAGATAGGCCTCTAGTATCACTTAGGCTTTTAGCCTTGGAGGACATGGGAAAAAGTGTTAATGAGCAATGTTATTTTACAAATCCATCATAATAATTGCTGAATAATATTGTATAAACTAATATTTGTTCAGTCATCAGCATTTTAAGTTGTACTTTCAGTTGCTGATCACTGTATCAGTGCGATGTTTTATTTTGCTTCTACTTATTTTGTAGCTTTTCATAATTGTTCTAGAGCACTTACTGTATCAAATGATCAGTTTTTTTTTAAACTTTTGGTACATGCAGGTTTTGTTTTAATGTCTAGATATGAAATGGTAATAGCTTAGAGTTCACATTGGATCTCCCTAAATTTGCCTTTGTGTTAGGGTGTTGTAATCTATCTTACTAAGGGTTTAAAGAAATCTTGAATTATTTTCTAGGCTCTGTCTTCTGCTTTCCATGCCAAATGTTTTTCACTCTTGAGCTTTCTTGCAAACTTCTATTGTGAGGAATGTACAGATGTAATGCCCATGCCATAAATAATTCTTCTGATCATCATTATCATCTTGAAAACTATTTCATCAAGGCATATAGGGCTGTGCTGTTGACTGGCAAGCTGTTTCTTGGCAAGTAAGGGATTTACAGCTGTATATCTATACCTTATTAGAAGTTTCTTAACACTTTTTACGCTCAAGAAGTTGCATTTTTTTAAAATCAGGTCCACAAAATGGTAGGCTATCACCTGTAAAGGTAAGCAGAATTGAGTTGTACATACAAGTAATGCTTGCCAAAGAGTGGAGTGCCACTCGAAACGTTGCAATCCTTTTGCTATAAGATAAAATAAAGGCATTTTTATGGAACAATTGAGTGCTGTCTATTGGAAGATTTATATACCAATAATGTTGCCATTAATTGTGTGTACAGTACATTTTCTAGGCTCTGTCTTCTGCCTTCCATGCCACATGGAGCTTTGTCAGTTAATCAGAAGTGGCATTAAGGAAATTATTGGAATAACAAGTATTTCAGAACAGAAGAAAGTGGTCATCATTTCATATCATTTGAAAGTAGGCATGGAATTTAGTGCTGGGAAAAGCAAACAAAATATTTTAAGATGCCTGGAAATGAGATATTGAAGTAGCAGTATGAGGGAGGTTATAATGACACTTTAGGGGTCACGTTTGTTGTCAGCAAGGCAATAATAAAGTACAGGTATGGGAGCTATAATCCAGAATGTTTAGGACCTGAAGTTTTCTGGATAAATGTTCTTTCCATAATTTGGATCACCATACATTAAGTCTACTTAAAAATAATATAAACATCAAATAAACTGGATTGTTTTGACTCTAATGGGGATTCATTTTATCTTAGTTTGGATCAATTACATGGTACTGTTCCTTTATTACAGAGAAAATCACATTTAAAAATCTGAATTATTCGACTGCCTAATTTGGAGCTTTTTGGATAACGGATCCCATACCTGTAAGAATTATTCAAGAAGTGCTACTGAGTGTTGCCTCTACATAATACTGCATATTAGGAAAGATTAACGATTAAAGCAGATGCAATGCACAGGCTTCTGGGCTGCTGATGCAATATAAACTGCACTGCTTTTTTTGAAACATATAAATGAAGCAAATCACAAAAATTAATTTTGTTGCAGGTGGTTGTGAAAACAAGAACAGATTATCAGTCTGAACAAAAAAACAAGGGTAAAATTCGGGTGCCAAAGATTGCTGAGTTTACTGTCAGCTTCACGGATGGGGTGACAGAAAGGTTAAAGGTAAGCTGCATAAATTATCATAAGAATTCAGTTGGAATTTCTGTATATGTAGTTGCATGTATGAGATAGTCTTGAACTGGCCTGCTGGGATACTGTGAAATATGATGGTAGCCTCAGTCTTAGTGGATCCTGCTTCCTCTATATTGTGTTCAACATATCTGTAGAAATAAGTCAAATCAACTGGACTTGCTGTGTTTTTTCCTTGAAGATGTTTCATCAGTCATCCAACTGGCTTTCTCAATTCAGAATAACACCAATTAAGAAAGCCAGTTGGATGACTGGTGAAACGTCTTCAAGGAAAAAACACAGCAAGTCCAGTTGATTTGATTTATTTCTACAGATATACCATGGCCTGGATGAATGAGAATCTTCACAAACATGTTCACCCTACAATTACCCATCCAAAGGCACAGTCAACATTAAAGTCGCAAGACAAGCATTGAGGATTAGCAACAGTGTGGATAGAGTTCCAGGTCTCATTACTCCAAAGGGCCAGATGAACTTGGTTAGGTAAAATTACTTTTGCTGCCTTTGTCTTGCAGTGGTGCATGGAGTACTGCTCATTCACAGATTTTGGCTGTGCTCTGATTGGATCCATGAACATGAACTTACTGCACCAGAAGCCTAATCAAAGAGATGATTTATGCTTTCAAAGTTGGCCACATGGGGTCACCATCTTGTAACTTTGTTAAACATCTTTGCAAGACCAAGACTGTGCACATGCTCAGTGTTGTCTTTATATTTTTGTATTGTTTAATACAAACTTTGTCCAACTCTACAGAACTAGTGGCTGTTGCAAAATAATCCTCCAAATAGAATCCCAGTTTATCTGTTTAAATCTGGCTCCATGATCTTTGTCCCTGCAGCTGGAGTTGGAAACCGTAAAGGGGATGTAAAGGCAAAAGTAAAATCCAAAACAAATCTCTACACAGTCGCCGACTGTTCTACAGGGAAAAAAACATTTGCTTGAGTTCTGCATGGCTGGGAAGTAAGGTGGGGGCTCCCTTGCTGTTCATAAGTATGTTTCCTTGCAGCGTAGTTAGGGACCGTCTGACAATTCCTATCCACAGCAGTAAATGAAGGGAGAATTTCACTGCATACAGTCAGGTTTCTTATAAAACGGTACACAGTTTTTAATTAAAGTATATTAGAGATAGGTTTCTTTTTCATTAAAGAAAGTAAAAATTGGATTTTAATTTTTTTGCCTTTACACTCCCTTTAAAGAGTTACAAATGAAGTTAAGAGGGAAAGCCAGCCTGCCTGTCTCACAGTGTGAAGGCAAGAGGCTCAAAAGATGGATGAAAGAGATGCAGATATGTTGAAAGTTACTGTGAAAATTAACACTGTGAGTTACTGTTTCATTTAATGCTGGGAGTCACTGTACCAATTACTGCTAGTGGTTTCTGTGTCATTTAAGGCCAGCAATCACTGTGAATACTGGGAGCCACTGTGTCATTTAAGGCTGTGGGTCACTGAGTCATTTACTTCTATGGGTTATTGTACCATTCAAAGCTGTGACTCACTGTGCCATTTAACACTGTTAATCACTGTGCCCTTTAATGCTGGGAGTCTCTGTGCCATTTACTTCTAGGAGTCTCTGTGCTCTTTAATGCAATAAATCACTGTGCCATGTACTGCTTGGAGTCACTTCACCATTTTATGCTGTGGTTCAATTTAACTCTGTGGGCCACTTTACCATTTAATGCAGTAAATCACCTTAAATGCAGTGGATTTGCCGACTATAACAATGGAAGTCATTTAACGGCATGGGTCACTCTTCCATTTAATGCTGCAAATAATAGCACTGTGGGTCATTGTGTTATTTAAAGCTGCAAGTCATGTGTACCTTTAAATGCTGTTGCAAATATATTATAAATTGCTGGGAATCACGTAATGGGGCATGGTCAAGGTGTGACCAAACCCCTCTTAAAATCACCTCTGGGAGGTTGACACTCTAAATATACAAATGTCTCGCAGACAAAAAGTGTCATGTGGTATAAGAATAATCATCATTATGACCGGTTAAACCAACCATTTATTTCTATGAACATTCATTCAGCCAAACCTTTTGCAAATGTATAAAGTTATAAAACTAACATTAATATTCTTTTTATTAACAGAGATAAAAGGATCCTTTATTTCCTATTAAAATATATCATTATCTGTCTTCCCTGTGAAAATTAAAATCAGTATGCTAAAGTGAGATTTGATGGATAAACTGGCGATTGTTGGTTCAGAACTGCCTGCAAGTCTTTTATTGTTTCTTTCTGCGCATTCCTCTTTATCTTTTAATTCAGCCGTTACAATGATAAATGAAGGGCAGAACACCACCAACATATATGTCTGGTCTCTCTAGAAATTGTAATTATAGCAATGACAACCACTTTGGTTGGTCATGCTTTGCAATATTCCCATGTAGCTTTAAATACATATTGTTTGCAAGCTTCTTACCAACCTGTGATCCTTTTGTATTACGAGTTGGGTACAGTATGTATAAGCCCGTCATTGTGGTTTCTGTATTTAATCAAACTTTGGCCCTGAAAGCTTGAAATTAAAACTCTGCTTTGTTTGCCAATGCAACTTATCCCTTTAATTCAGCTTCTTTTAACTTTTATCAGTGTTACACAGTACAACAAGTTTCTACACGTATACCCACAAACACACACACAAATCTCAAACCCCATCTGCAGGCTGTTGGGTTTGTCTGCAATTCCATTTAATTGCATCTCCCGGGAACAGGGTTTCTATCCGTTTAAATCTGATATTGATCCTACCAAGGGTTGAGTTTATTTGGCTTTACAGATAGTGTGCCTATGGGAATCTTCTCCAGCACTGTGGGGATTGAGAGGAAAAGGTTATCAGGCTCACTGCAATAAATACTTCCAGAACTGATATCTAGTTATAAAGTGCAGCTTGTCTTGTTGATAAGTCACATACCTATTTGAATGATATTTCCTATAGGGACAACATTGTACACATGAATTCTGGGAACAAGCTATTCTGCCCAACCAGGAAACAACACATAGCTAGGTTTGAAAATTGATTTCAAAAACAATAACAACAGTAATGGAATAAGATCTAGCAAAATGTTTATCACTCACTGCATGTGATTTCAGAGTACATTTTATATCACCATTAGATATTCTTGGGCAGTAACCAATATTTGGGCTATAAAAATACCATTGGGCTAGACCAGTGATCCCCAACCAGCGGCTAGTGAGCAGCATGTTGCCCAACAACCCCTTGGATGTTGCGCTCAGTGGCCTCCAAGCAGGTGCTTATTTTTGAATTTTCTGTTTGGAAGTAAGTTTTAATTGCATAAAAACCAGGAGTACTGTCAAGTAGAGCCTCCTTTAGGCTGCAAGTCTTCACAGGGGCTACCTAATAGCCAATCAAAGCCCTAATTTAGCATGCCTATGGACTTTTTTCATGCTTGCGTTGCTCCCCAATTCTTTTGCATTTGAATGAGGCTCATCAGTAAAAAGGTTGGGGACCTCTGGGCTAGACAAATAACAGCTAAAAATAGGAAGCAAACAGCTGGAGGCACCGGATTCACCAGATTCAGAAGAGGCAGGAATTTAGGTAGAGCAGTTGTGAGAGTTGGGAGAGCGTAGGCTTAGTCATTGTTATAGCTCACCACAGTGGGGAGAGACACATACTGTAGGTCAGTGGGAACTGTGAACAAAAGATGCTTCTGTGAAAAAGTGCTTTTTAGAACTCCTGGGTCTGTGGGCATTTGGATGAATACAGAATCTACAGAGTGAGTGACTTTACAGTATCTACTGGCTTCTGCTGATGCAAATAAATTGTGTGTTGGGGAAAGGTAGTTGCAGGTGGAAGAGACCGCAGATATCACTGGTGATGCTCTGGCAGGTTCGTTGTAGCTACTCTCAAAGCAACTATTGTTACATGTGTACAGTGGTAGAGTCAGCCCTCCAGGTCAGGGACATTTGAGGCACCCAAGTAGATCTACAGTCTTTCTTGAGCAAGCATTTTGCCTGACAATGGCTCATGCGCCATATGCATTGTGTGGCTCATTGCCAAATACTGTAGGGCCATTAATTATTGAGCAGATTCACAAGAAGGCATGGCAAGTAGTAAATGAAACATTACAACATGAAAAAGTCTTATAAAAACGCCAATGGTTAATGTTTGCCTGGAAAACACTTCCCTGATTTTCCTCTTTGGGGTATAATGATGGTTTGTATCTTGTATCAATGGTCACCCCTATACCCTGGGTTTTTGTCAGTAATCTCAGGTCTTTTCTGAGGATCTAACTAAGGATAGAGCATGTCAAACAAGTAATGAAGTACCAATCAGGGAGTGGGGTTGCCGGAGTTGTGATCCACTTAGGTGTTGCTAAAGCTTTTGATACAGTACCACATACGAAAGTTCTTTCTGAATCAAGGCCTGTTGGTTTTGGTGATGTTGTTTGTAAAGATCATGTATATGCTTTTAAGTGGTATGATGTTAAGTCTGCTCTTTGTTAATGACTTGTGGGGTACTGAAAGCAATATATCTGTGTTTTGCTGGTGACACAAAGCTGTGTTGGACAACTGAATCCATCCAGGGTATTCAAACAGGGATATATTCTATGCTGGCCACTTATACCCTGAATCCATACATCCCACACAAGCAGTTAAAAACAGATAACCAAAAATAAGAAGCATTTACTTTTAGTTAATTATCACTAATTATGAAAACCACTGCTTCACATTCCACTTCTCACCTTAATATGAGCTTCTCCAAGCAGTGCTAAATGTGTATGAGCACATGCTGTTTAAAACTAAATGAATAATTATTTGAATGCACATTAGGCTATGCCAAGTGCTCTCTAGAGATGCTAAAAGGAGCATGTTAAGGGACAAGAGGGTTAGTATTAACTCATTATTAATGCTTGATTTTAACTGCCTCTATTAGGCAGCACTTGAGAAATCTCCCGTGCTTGTCAAAAAGTCAAATTTGCTCCTATTTCAGAGAAAAGCCTTATGTCGTCACATCAGTATCAGAGTCTTGCCTTCATACAACCAAATGATATATAGGAATGGGACCTGTTATCCAGAATGTTTGGCTAAGGTTTCTTCATAGCTTAACATAACTTAACTTCATAACAAACCCAACAGGCTGGTTAATTAATCCAATAAGGATTAATTATATCTTCGATGGGATCAATTAAAAATTAAAATGGGGGTCTATGGGAGATTACCTTCCCCTAATTTGGAACTTTCTGCATAACAAGTTTCCGATAACGGATCCCATACCTGTAATACTAATAGCAATCACTTTTTTCAAATGTTGGAAAAATGTTGTTACTAGTGTGACAAGCTGGCGGCTTGTACATGTAACTTTTAGGGGGGGGATTAGTCAATGGTGAGCAGGCAGCATAGGAGAAAGGAGCATGAAGACAGGGACACACAGCTTCTTCAAGGAAAATACTGGTTTATTTTCCCACTTTCCCACAAACACTTTCAATAGTCCACATACACAGGGGTGACCATTTTATCATACAAACAAAATCATAAAAATAAAACCTAGCCCACTGGGCACTACCTTCCAACTCTGGAGCAGTCCCTGACTAGGCTGGGCCCCTGGTGGACTACCAGCAAACAAAACAATTGTTATGGCTCACCCCTGTACTCACAGTCTCGGAGTGAACCTTTTAGCCTCCTGGCTTTCCCTCAATGTCCCACACAGACAACAACTCTGGCTCTTAGTCACAGCCACGGGCTCCCTCTGCTTCATGCAGGATCAGGCAGCACTCCCAGCTCCTCTGGGAGTTCCTCACACAGCCAGGTCTCCTACCTGCTGTGCCCTGATGAGAGACACACTCTCCTATTCCAATTAACTTTAAATAGTCTTTCCACAGGACAGCTTTCCTGTGGAAGGTGAACTCCAATCTCTGGACTGGCTCTATGGAATGGAGTCCCTGGCTACTGAAATCTTTAAACAGAGCACTGATTCTCTGTTTAATAACTCCCTTCCTGGAGCCTATCTCAGTACCTGGGGAGAAATTAAAGGCTAGAGTGACCTTTTTCCACCTTTTCCTAGTCACTCTACCACATATCCCCCCTCTCTGCTTCAACCCGTAGGGGTGAGCACATTGAAATCCTAATAGAAATTCTTTTTCTCTTAAAGGGATTTCTACCTCTATACTCCCCACTCTTTCTGTGGATAAAGGGCTTGGGAGCTGCATTTCACCACCCTGACCACCAGGGTGTATACTTGGGCACTTTTTAGCCTGTAACATATTCAACCCATATGTTTCAATCACCGTGTACACACATAGGCTGCTTTGTATACTTGACCCGCTCTCAGGCATCACGGTGCATTTGCTTTTGTTTTTCAATTTACTCCCCCAGGTTATCATGTCCGAACCATGGGAGTAACTTTCACCACATGCAGTTTTACATTTTGCCACTAAGCCTGAACCGGGAGGCTTAATTTTCCCTAGAATACCCTCACCCATGGAAGGTCTAACTCTCTTGGATGCACCCTTTAAGGCAACCTTATTACCTGTATCACAGGGATTCAACACATGTATGGCTATGGGAGTGGTCACACACAACTCCTGCTTTTTATTAACTGGGGAAGATACTTTGGCTGGACTTGTATCAACCCAGTCAGACACACATGCTTTGGTATCACAATCATGCACACTCTGCATTTTACATTTACCCACTGTAGGGTGTCCTTCTTGGCCACAGATTTGTGTCACACACACAGACACACAATCATTTATATGCTCAGTATTAGCAAGTGACTCACATTTGGCATTACCAGTATTCATACTGGACTCATCCAATGACAGACGGATACTTTCTGTCTGCAACACTCCTTCTACGGCCTGTAGAACTGGAGTGGGGTCACACACAGGATCTGGGGTATCCAGAATCTCACGATCTGGAGTCTTAAGAGGAAGTTTAACATCAACTTCACTTTCCGCTACACTCACACAGTGTGGCTTACCATCATTGGCCACCATGTACTCATTTTCCATATCAGCAGGTCTGTTCACATTCACTGTTTTACCGGCAGTCTGTGCTGTTAAGCTACTCTCAGGCACACTCCACTTCTCAATAGAAGGCACACATTTTACTAGGGAACTTATTACTTCACATACCTTTCCCTCTACAGCACACTGTGTTTCAACTCTCACACAGATGGGCTCACTGGACAACAGTTCTGTGGTTGACAACTGCACACACACAGATTCAGGAGGCCATTGTACATTTTTATCACTCGCCTCCTCAGACACCCCATCTGGCTTATCACCATTAAGACTCATGGTACTATTTTCCAAACCATCATTTGCAATGACTGTGTTCATACACACAGCTTGGCAGTCAAGGATTTCAGGTCTCTCACCTGACATACTTTCAGGTGTCTCATTCCAACAGTTCTGCTTGCATACTTCAAACAGCCTTTGTATTGCAAAATATAGAACACAATTGTCTGTAACATGCTCTATACTAAAACAGTGGGCACACCTTTCCCTTTCAATAAGCCCAGTCAAGTTATCTACACCACCTGACTGAGACTGCTCATTTGTACACCCATCCTCATTAAGACTTTTGATAGATGAGCTACTGCAGGGAAACAAAGGGTTACCATCTATTTGCTTTAACTCCTTGTTTGCTAAAGTATTTGAGCTTTCTCTGCTCAACAATTCCCCATGCAGCCTTTCCACATTTGCTGCAGTTTCTTGCACCAGAGTTGCAGTCTCATACTCATTCACACTGGCAACATTTAGGTTTGTTAAATTAGGCTTTAAACCTTCCAGTCTTTGCACTGCAGAATTCACCTCTGCTAGGGAAAAACTCACTTTGGGGGTCACCCCTAAACTTTTTTCTATGGGTGTTACTTCACACCCCACAGTCACACACATAGGATTCACATCTGGACATTGGTCAGCAAAATTACACATAACATTTTGCATAGAACAGACATTATTAACCACCTGGTTTGATTGCTCCAGATTTAAACCTTTGTGGATTCCCCACAACACCCAGAATAGGGGAAAGTCTGTTCCCAGAACAATTTCCACCTCCCCCTCACTGGCAACTACGAGGGAGTGAACAACTGTCCCTTTGGTGGTTTCAAAGGACAGACATACGGTCGGTTCAGAGTTCACTTGCATCTCAGGGAGCTCCTGCCAGGGTAGAACAAACATTAACAGTTCATGCAACACCACCGACTTAGTTGAGTTAATGTCCAGTGTGACCCACAGGGAAATCCCATTCACTTTCACCTCTACTGACTTTTCAGCAGTACCTTTAACAGGCACAGTGCACTCTGATTGCGCACTTAACTCTTTAGGTCCCAGGACCTTGCCTTTCCTCCCACAGTCCCAGTCTTTTACCCCCCCAGCCTGCCGTTCCCTTTCAACCGCCCCTTTAAGAACAGTCTCACCATTCCTGAAGGGCATCAGACTCTCTGGAACTGCTGGGGATAATCTTTGGCCAACCTTGCCAGACTGGACTGTGAAGCCAGCATACCCTCTCTCCTTGGCATGCTGCACTTGTACCCACCGCCTGGGCTCCAACTTTGGGGTACCACCTCTTGGGAACCAGTTTCCTTGCTTAGATCCAGACACAGTGACTTCCATTGCCACTCGCGAAGTCTCCCGCACTTCCTTTGGCATCTGTTGAAAACACACAGGTCGCTGTACCTTTAAGGAAGCTTGCTGGAAGAACTCCCTCTGTGGTACACAGAAAAAAATTAGTCTTTTCCTTTAAAGACTTTTCAGGAGCTGCCACTGCTCCTTGCAACTCACAGAAACTCTCACGTTTCACTTGTGGGGCATTTTGCAGTCTCTTCCCCATTGGCATCTTTACCACATTTGGCGCGCAGACTCTCTCCCAGTCACTGTGGAACTGCATCCACCAGTCGCCATCTTGCTGTTCCTGTTTCTTTAACAGAGCCCTCACAGCCTCCTGCTGAACAGCTGAAGAAATGGGATTAGCACCAATTGCCATATTCATCACTGGCTTATAGGTAAAGTCTCTTAGGCTCATCAGCCCTTTAAACAGGTGTATGTCTTTTAATTGCTCCTTATTTTGCCCGCATCCGAAACACCATATGTGACAAGCTGGTGGCTTGTACATGTAACTTTTAGGGGGGGATTAGTCAATGGTGAGCAGGCAGCATAGGAGAAAGGAGCATGAAGACAGGGACACACAGCTTCTTCAAGGAAAATACTGGTTTATTTTCCCACTTTCCCACAAACACTTTCAATAGTCCACATACACAGGGGTGACCATTTTATCATACAAACAAAATCATAAAAATAAAACCTAGCCCACTGGGCACTACCTTCCAACTCTGGAGCAGTCCCTGACTAGGCTGGGCCCCTGGTGGACTACCAGCAAACAAAACAATTGTTATGGCTCACCCCTGTACTCACAGTCTCGGAGTGAACCTTTTAGCCTCCTGGCTTTCCCTCAATGTCCCACACAGACAACAACTCTGGCTCTTAGTCACAGCCACGGGCTCCCTCTGCTTCATGCAGGATCAGGCAGCACTCCCAGCTCCTCTGGGAGTTCCTCACACAGCCAGGTCTCCTACCTGCTGTGCCCTGATGAGAGACACACTCTCCTATTCCAATTAACTTTTAGTCTTTCCACAGGACAGCTTTCCTGTGGAAGGTGAACTCCAATCTCTGGACTGGCTCTATGGAATGGAGTCCCTGGCTACTGAAATCTTTAAACAGAGCACTGATTCTCTGTTTAATAACTCCCTTCCTGGAGCCTATCTCAGTACCTGGGGAGAAATTAAAGGCTAGAGTGACCTTTTTCCACCTTTTCCTAGTCACTCTACCACACTAGATAGATTTTTTTTTTTAAAGAACTAAAGAACACCATTGTTTTGTAATGGTGGACACCAATACTGACCTCCTGAGTGAAGTCACAGCCATTTAATTTGAATTGAAGGGCAATTATCATATAAAAGTTTCCTTTTAAGCTTTTATATGATAATTCAAATTAATTTTTTTGTTTGCCGGAATAGGTCAGTTTTTGATCGAATAAGTCAGTTTTCGTCCGAATTCGAATCATACGAATCAAAGTAATAGCGCATGCGAATCATATGAATCGAAGTTTTTCCCCCAAACAAACTTCGATTTTTCAAAGTCCACCCATTTGACTCCAAATAGGTTCTAGGAGGTCCCCCATAGGCTAAAACAGCAATTCAGCAGGTTTTAGATGGCGAATGGTTGAAGTTTTAAAGAGACAGTACATGATAAATTTCAATATTCTCATTTTTTTCAAATTCAAATCAAATTTGGACTATTTCCTAGTCGAAGTACACAAAAATTAGCTCGAAATTCCAATTTTTTTAATTCCAATTTTCACTTTGACTTTTGATATATCTGCCCCTTAGCATAATGTAAATATTATTCACTCCATTGGTGAAGGGTTTATGGCTAAATGTGTTATTCTTGTGCAATAGTTAATTAATTAGATCCACACTAAGGTTTAGCAGCTACCCTTTCTGATCTGTTATCCCCTTATGTAGTACAGGGATAAAGCACTGTATACAATATATTTGTTGGGAATTACATTGAAAAATGGGGTTGTTTATTGAAAGATATCATCACGTTTAGCCTTGTCTCTGAGCATTATCAGATGATGTGTGGCCTATCCATGAATAATAGCATTCATTTCTTCATTTTATACTTTTTAAAATGTAGTCCATTAAAGAAAAGGAAAAACCAATTTTTAACATAAGGTCTTGTCAACATTCTAAGTCTCAGAGGACAAAACATCATAGGAGAAACTAAAGGGCAATGGCTTCTACTGACTCTAAAACCAGGTACTGTTGAGGCTTCTGGCTATGACGATTTAGCAGCACAGGGACAGTGACCCCAAAAACGGAAGTCACTGTAATGTTCATAGTAGAAAATCATTCACAAGATCCATAACACAATGGACTTTGTGGAAATGAGCATCCAATCTTTTAGCTTTCCTGGGTTCGTTAAGAGTTGACTAGACAGATTTATTGCAGACATATCATGGATACAATGTGTCACCTCTAATTTCAAGGAATAGCTAGGGATGAACATGCACACTAATGCAGAAAGACGTCTTTACACATGCCACACATTCTATATGTACAGGACCCTCTATGCTAGTCAGGGACAGACTGGAAGTTGCATAAGGGGGAAATAAAAGTATGGGTCCATTATCCGGAAACCTGTTATCGAGTAAGCTCTGAATTATGGAAAAACTGTTTCCCATAGATTCCATTTTATCCAAATAATCAGAATTTTAAAAAACGATTTCCTTTTTCTCTGTAATAATAAAACAGTACCTTGTAGAAACTAAGATATAATGAATCCTTATTGGAAGCAAAACCAGCCTATTGGGTTTATTATATGTTTATATAATTTTCTAGTAGACTTAAGGTAGGAAGATCCAAATTACAGAAAGATCTGTTATCTGGAAACCCCCAGGTCCCAAGGATTCTGGATAACAGGCACCATACCTGTACTAGGACCCCTATTTCAGGGCTAGCCTTTTGGGAAATGTACTCCGTGTTGTAAACTGAGGATATTAAAAGCTGCTGCCTTGTGCCTTTATATCTGGAATTTCCTCCTTATTTATCAATATATTTTCCCAAAAAATTCTTGTGCGGGAAAAAAATCATGAAAAAAATGAATCGTACAAATTCTTTGGATTTTCCACCCAAAAACGGATTTTTGCCCGAAAACCATAAAATCTTCGGAATATTGCACGAAACCCATCTCTGATCAAGATATCTTCGGGACTTCTCCCATTGACTTATATGCAACCCTGGCAGGTCTGAGAAGCAGGATTTTCGGATTCTGACTTTTTCCATCTTCGGTTATAATAAATCCTGAAAAATGTGTGGGTTTTTTTCCACTAAAAATTCGAATTTTAAAGTAAAAAAAAAACACAATTTTTCTGGTTTTTGGCATTTGAAGTTTAATAATAATCCCCTTAATATCCTTATATTTTTCAAAGGGTATTTCAGTATTCTCTTGTTTTAAAAAGCTACACTTTTTGATTTGCCGCACACCACTTACTTCATATTGCCGGGTGCATCCATGTCCCAGGCCGCTTCCAAGCCCAACACTGCAACAGATTCCAATTAGGGAAGAAGCACACCAGTTCAGCTAGGCAATGCCTTTAGCACATTTATTTGCAGAAGTATTAAATGCACAAGCTTTGAGGGTCCAACCCCTTCCTCAGGTGCAACAAAAAGACCCATGTGATACTAACATGTGATTCATTAACCCCATCTTCACCGTGTAGTCAATATAAAGTCCCATGTAGTTTGACATTAATCCGTATAAAAGTTACAAACAATCTGGAGTTAAAAGCAGTCCTCATATTTCCTTATCTGAAAAATGCAACAATAAATGCATCATTTAAAACCATTGTTGCAACGTAACATTCAAAAGGTACATAAAATCTATAGAAAACACAGATGTGTTTCATTTCAGTAGGGAATACAAGTTTCCATGACAACCGGTGCATTTGAGGAATTGGCAAATGTCAGACATCTGTAATGGTATTTTCAGTGTAAGTCCCTTTGGCATGAGTAAAGTTAAGCGCTGCTGCCAAAATAAAGCTGAAAGATATGTTGACAGAAAATGGGATTATATGTTGCATGAAAAAGATTCTAGATACCCCTTGGTGTAATGTTACAGTTACATGGTGACATTACAGTCACCATTGTGTGGTTTCAGGATTTGCAAGTTTTATTCAGATAGATGCTTATAGCTTAGTTGTTGCTGAATTCTACTGACCCAATATGACCCAGAGACATCAACGGACTCATTTTTGTTAGGAAAATATAATAACGCTACATCTAATGAATTGTCCATCTTAGAGTCTCATGCACTTACGCACTGTGTGTAGCCCTTCTACCATTGGTACTGTCCTAATGAATATGTAGACACCTGTCTGTCCAACATCTCATTCCAGAAGTAAGTTTTTTACTCTGCAGTTGGTCCTCTCTTTGCTGTTAAAAAGCCTTCACCCTCTTCTCTTGCAGTCCATTATTGTTGGTGGAATTTATTTCGATTCTATACACAGGTTTTCAGCTGGGCCAAGGTCAGGGTTCTGTGCAGTCCAGTCAAATGCTGCCTCTTTAATCTCTTGGAGTAACAGAACCGGTTCTGGACTTTAATTTGTGTATAGGGTTACCATGCTGCTAATAAAAGGAAAGGACCTTCCTAAACTGGTACCACAAAGTAAAAAGCCCAGAATTTTCCAGAATGTCATTGGCATCTGTGTTGCCAATAATGGTTGTGGCTTAAATAGCAAATACCAATAATGGGAGGCACATTTATCAAAGGTCGAATTTCAAATTCATGTGAGTTTTGAAAACTCGACCAAATCGAAATTCGACCAATCGAAAATTATTAATAAAATAGAATGTTTTAAACTCGGATTAATAAAATCGGCTTGAATCAAATTAGAATCTGATTCGATTTGAATGTTAAAAACTCGATTTCAGTTTTTCTCTGAAAAAACTCGAATGCTGCTAACAACTCCAAATTGATCCCTGGACCTCTCCCATTCACTTAAACCTCAATTTGGCAGGTTTTAGGTGGTGAATAGTTGAATTGGAGTTCTTAAAGGGCCAGAGTATGATAAATCTCCAAAATCAAATAAATTTTTTTTAAAAACTCGAATCAAATTTGAGAGTTTTGACCATAAAAAAAAAAAATCAAAAATTAAATTGATAAATCTGCCCCTTAGTGTCTACTAATTTAATCTAGTGTCTACTAGAGGTCTCTACATACTTTTGGCCATGTAGGTGGTTATGTAATAAAAGGCACTAAGTTTGCCCTGGGGCAGTAACTCATAGCAATTAATCAGCAGGTAGCATTTACTGGTCACCTGTTTAAAAGCAAACATCTTATTGGTTGCTATGGGTTACTGCTCCTGGGCAAACGTAGTGCCTTTTGTTACATATGGGCGATAGTGTATAAACTTACATATAGTTGGCGCTAATACTGTTCTGTCCCAATCGCCATAATTATAGCAAAAATTGCATTGACCTAAATTGTCACAAAACAAACTCACAACTCACCACAAATGCCAAAATGAACACTAGGGTTTATTCTAATGGTTGCATAAATGGGTTCACAAAACAATTTAAGTACATGACATTTTAATATTCAGGCGTGGGGGTGATAATCATGGAGCTAATATGCCATTAGCATTAGTGTGCAATAGTTTTATTGACAATTTATTTGCACATTAGTGCAGATGCTGAGTTTATAATTATGTTCTATCTGGCAACCCATTGCCTAAAAGATGCAAAATGCCACACATTTCTTTTGGTGTCCTATTCAAACAAGCAATTCTGAATGTATGACTATTTCTTTATAATAAGGAAATAGTCATACTCTATCTTGATTCCAAGACTCACGTAGGCTAGTGATGCAGAATGCTCCAGTGTTTACTGGAACTGAATCTGGAGAAAAGTTTTTCTCCTCGAATTGAATATCGTCCATGACTTTTCACGTGATAGACCATGAGATAACTATTTCTCACTGAATTGAATCTGGCCTGGTAAATCTTTGCAAGACACAAAGCAATAGACTAAATCCTATGGGGGAAATGTAATAGCATTCACAAAAAACTTTGCGAATGAAAATGCGCCTGTCGCAATGTAATATTCTTTGTTAGGCTTTCATTGCATTGTGAATCATAATTGTGCATTGCGAACCTTTAACACCTGCTCCTGAGTTTCATTAAATATTTTGTCGCAAAAACCAGTTTGCGATTGCGAAATTTTATTACATACACTGGAAACGTTTGCAAAAGCAATTTGATCACAAACTTTGCGAGGAAGTCATTGAGGCCTTAATCCAGTTCCCAAAAGGTGGATCAGGATATATCAGTAGACCTTTAGTTGGTGATCTGTAGATCTCAACAAACAGCTTGACTAAATTACCTTTCTGTTTCATTCTTTTTATTCAGATATTTATTCTGTTAAGGTTACATAAGAAATAGTTGCTTCTTAAATAAGATAAATGATTAATTAAATTTTTAAATATAGCAATATAATATCGAACAATTCGAAGGATTTTAATCCAATGATCGAAGGATTATCCTTCGACCAACAAAAAGTTAGTTAACATTGGGTTTGGTAGCTTTTAGGTTGCGAACTAGGGGGTCGAAGTTTTTTCTTAAAGATACAGTACTTCGACTATCGAATAGTCGAACCATTTTTAGTTCAAATCCTTCGATTCGAAGTTGTAGTCGAAGGTTGAAGTAGCCCATTCGATGGTCGAAGTAGCCAAAAAAACACTTCGAAATTCGAAGTTTTTTTCTTCTATTCCTTCACTCGAAGTTAATGAATTGGCCCCAAAGGGTCAGATTAAATTAGATGAGAAAAACTTTTCTCACTGTTAATCACATGAAAACTCTGGGAAAATGGAAACTGAATTAGGAGACATGTTTTTTTTCCTCCTTCAATTGAATCTCATCCATAAATGTTCATGCAATAAGATATAAAATAAATGTTTCTCATTTATCTGAATCTGGCCCATAATATATTTTTGACAGCCTGTACATAACAGACAATTCGTATGATCCATGCATAATGTGGCAGTATGTCCATGATAGTAAATGTCTAGCAATACAGTACGTCTTATGGGACTGATATATCAAAGGTCGAATTGTGTAAAATATTCCATCGTTTTTAGTCTGCTCTATTACCAAGCTGAGAAAAGCTCACACCTATGCTGCCCACTGTTTCCCATTCAAGTGATAGGGAGCCACGGGTGGAACCATGGGCTGTTCAGAAGCAACTCATGCACCAAACACTTGTATAAACAAGCAGCAGAATTTCCTCAGAGATTTAATATGATACATACAACAAAGAATGAATAGTGCTGTTTTAGATGCCATCAGATGGCACACCAGTTTCTGGTGTTTATTTTATTCATTGTGCACCAGAGAACAGCACACGTGGCTGATAAATAAGTAAAGCAATATTACATTATAAGAGAATTTGCATGTTGCACTCATTAAATATCATCAACTCATCAAATATTTCAAAGGAGACTATTAGAGAAGAAGAGAAACAGCTGATAATTCTACCTGTATCTGACGATTCAGCACTAACAGTAGCCGATGTTTGGGTGCGTTTAAATGTGCCCAAATAAAATTTTCTAGCCAGCCTGATTGACGAGCCTACCAATATCCAAGTCTTCTGCTGAGTGCCTATGTTAGACGATTATTATACACATGTGCAATTTAGAAAAAAAGCCTATTGTTTTCTCCAAGCAGGGGGGGGACTCTATTAGCCCACACCTTTGGTTGGGGAAACTATTTTAGGGTGACAGGTGCACTTTAAATAATATTTGATTTGAGCCCATGCCCTCTACTATTTGTTGGTGCATAGAACGCAAAACCTGTCCACCTTCCACAGTACAGACAGTGGCTCCGATTTTTTTTCCGATCCTGTGGGTTATACATAGATAACAAGTTTACAACAGCTGAGACCAAAAACCATGTTGAAGATCCAACTCCTACAATATGTTTAAGTGCAAGTATTTCTTTGCACAAAATGTGCCTTACCCCCATGCTATATTTTCTCTTAACATATTTAATAAATCACCAGCTGAAACTGAATAACAACAGGCAACAGAAATTTAATTTCTATGGAATATGTAAAATCCAGGTCATTTGGTAGAACACACGAACAAAGACTAAATTTATGAATGCCTTTTCAGTTACATTATGGATTATGTTTCTAAAATATCTTTCATATGAGTGTCAATGTCAATTTGCTTGACGTCCCTGTGATAAAGTGACATACAGTACAATGAAAGTGATGTATATTTGTTATGATGTGTAACATATTTAGTGGATTGAGGCAAGCACTGCAAGGAGCAGCATGATTGTCTTTTTCTTTCTCTGAAAGAGAACAAAAACAGGTGCCCGTAATAGTACCCAATAAAGAATAACACTTTTTTTAAGAGTTTTAAAGGGCATTCCTATAATTTTGGCATACTTGTGCCTGCTGTTCAATTCCATACATTGGTAAAGCTTTAGTTACTTTCAATGACTGGGCTACTCTAATTTGCTAATGCCAGTACACGATGGATATGTACTGTAGTAACATAGGTAATGTTTTGCTCAAGTTTAGTTTCTCACAGCAACCAATCAATTAACTTTCCAGTTTCCATGGGAATGATTTCTCCTGTTGGTTACTGACCCAGGCCAAATCAAGGGGTGGAACTACTTAGATTTAAATTCTGTACTCAATGTTTTACTGACAGAGACACCTATGACTAGGGATGGCGCGAACTGTTCGCCGGCGAACTTGTTCGCGCGAACATCGGGTGTTCGCGCTCGCCGGAAGTTCGCGAACGTCGCGCGACGTTCGCCATTTTGGGTTCGCCATTGTTGGCGCTTTTTTTTGCCCTCTCACCCCAGACCAGCAGGTACATGGCAGCCAATCAGGAAGCTCTCCCCTGGACCACTCCCCTTCCCTATAAAAACCGAAGCCCTGCAGCGTTTTTTCACTCTGCCTTTGTGTGCTGAAGAGATAGTGTAGGGAGAGAGCTGCTGCCTGTTAGTGATTTCAGGGACAGTTGAAAGTTTGCTGGCTAGTAATCGTTTTGATACTGCTCTGTTATTGGAGGGACAGAAGTCTGCAGGGGTTTGAGGGACATTTAAGCTTAGGTAGCTTTGCTGGCTAGTAATCTACCTTCTACTGCAGTGCTCTGTATGTAGCTGCAGTGGGCAGCTGTCCTGCTTCTGATCTCATCTGCTGACTGCTGCAATAACAGTAGTCCTTGTAAGGACTGCTTTTATTTATTTTTTTGTTCCAATACAGAGCAGTATCAAGCAGATTACTAGCCAGCAAACTTACTATCATCTGTCCCTGAAATCACTAACAGCTCTCCCCCTACACTATCTCTTCCAAGCACACACAGGCAGATTTTTCAGATACATTTTTGCCCTTGATCCCCCTCTGGCATGCCACTGTCCAGGTCGTTGCACCCTTTAAACAACTTTAAAATCATTTTTCTGGCCAGAAATGTCTTTTTTAGATGTTAAAGTTCGCCTTCCCATTGAAGTCTATGGGGTTCGCGAACCGTTCGCGAACCGCTCGCATTTTTGCGCAAGTTCGCGAATATGTTCGCGAACTTTTTTTCCGACGTTCGCTACATCCCTACCTATGACTAAGTGCCGGAGGGTATGAAACGCGTAAGGTGGGCCATTTGGGGTCAGTATTTACCGAAAACTTTTTAATGTGATTACTAATAAATGACTTGTTTTTACTATAAAGAAGCCTTGGGATATATATCTTTTTTGATATAACTTATGCATACAGGCCAATCTTTCCCATGTTACCAAAAACCTCCTTAGTCTTTCGTGATATACCCTTGTGTATTTGCATAAATGTTGTTCTGTACAAGTATTAATACAAAGATTGTGTTGTGTGTGAAGAAAATTTAAAGGTGGCAAATTGCAGAGAAAATGTAAAATTTAAATAAAAATTGTAACAAAAATTGTAAAAAAAAGTTGACATGAATAAAACATAACGTAATGTTAACATTTTCCAGAAAGTGGGAGGAAGAAAAGGGAAAGGGTGGAGAAGATTGTAAATTGGCCCTTTCTTGACCCAAAAGCCCAGCTCCCAGGTGTACATTATATCATTATAGAATTAACTATACTGTCTGGTTCCATATTACTCAATCAGCAACCTTTGCTTGATCAATGACTATGTAGATCAAGAAATGTATTGCTATAGAAGTTCAAATTTTAAAAGGAAGGATCAATAATCAAGGTCATAATTAAAAATCAAAAAACACAAATAAAAAATCTAAAAGTCAAAACAATACCTTCTGTAGCTTCCCTCCTGGCCTCAAAGTTTATTGCACAGATCATTTTCTTCATATACATAAGAGGAAGAACTTCCCATTCAGCCTATAACAGTGGCATGCCTCTTACACTGCTACCCCATCAGCTAATTGGAGAGAGGAGTACAGTTTATACTGTCAGGGTGACATAGTGTACCCAAGGGTCCAATATTTTTTTAAATTGTGTTTGTTTATCATTTAGAATGCTGGTCAGTTTCTTGTCCACTAAAATCCAAGTCATTTTATTTTTAGGTTGATAGGGTTGGGGATTTCTACAAGCTGGCAATGGTTAACTGAGCTGCGATGAAAATTTAGGTGATAAGGATCCTTGTATAATTGTTTATATTCAGGATTCTATTTCCAAATTGTGCCTGGTCCAGTGGCTTGTGTAAATTTATCACAGTTACTGAAAATATCATTTTATAGACCCTGGTTCAGAATTTCATTATTTGTTTTATTATGCCTGGTTGGAACTAAATTCTATTCCAACAGAACCTCAAGTAGGGAAATGTTGATTGAAATGTGGGTGTCAGCGGGTTTTTATTTTTTGTGATTGGGAAAATCTATGCCTTGTATTTGGCTCTCAGTACAGTGCACTTTAACGTTCAACGTACGTTGCGTACGTATGTTGAACGTATCAACTTTCGAATTTGGGTTTTTTGAGCTAAAGCTCACAAACTCAAAATGTAACTTTCATCAATTATTAAGGTAAAAATGCCTGAAAAAATGGAATATAAAGCTTTGTCATCTAAAATTTTGCGAGGTCATGTAGAAGTCAATAAAATGTAAACTATTTATTCAATTCTAGTATTTTGAAACATGTTTTAGCTTGGAAACGCACAAATTCAAGTTATTCAGGTTTTTTACAGTTTTATTTCATGAATTTTTTTATGTTCGGATTCTTTCATAAATTTTTCAGTTTTTTTCTGGGAGTTTTCTGGGAGTTTATTTGAAGTAGAAAAAAAAACTCTAAAATTACACAAATTTGAATTTTGATAACTAGGCCTCTTTGTGTTGAAACGCAGTTCGCTAATGCCTTGTTTACACCGTATTTATAAAGAAGCAAATGTTACTGTAAATAATACTTCAATACTTACAGAAGAGATGGACTTCCAACACAACCCTATTAATATTGAAAATGTCCTAATATGTTAAATACTTAAAGCACTTTTAACAATCTTCGTAGCTATGGAATAGCATTGTATTTTTTTACCTAACAAAAATGGAATATCTATTTTCAGCTGATTTTGTTTGTGCATGCCTCATTTGGTTTCTTTAAAAAGCAGAAAACATTAGTGCAGTATTGAATTGGTCTTACGTTGTTGTTTGTATGTTTTATCTTTATGACTTCTCTTTTGTGTAGTACCGTTACATAGTTATTGTCGGTTGGAAAAAGAGAATGAACATCAAATTGAACTACTCTAGAGAAGCCCCAGTGTGCATACCTATACAGACCGATACACACCCACACACATATATTAAACTAACAATGGGCTTGATTCAAATCAATGCACTAAATGTTTGATAAAGTAAAGATGTGTTTACCTCTGAAAAATAATGTGCAATGGTATCTAATTCAATAGTGAATGAGTCAATGCGAGAAATGGTAAATTTGCAGAACCGGGTTATTGCCATTTCCAATTCTTACTACCGGTTTTGGAGGAAATGTTCGTGATCACTCTTTTTTCTCAAATCTACCTATGTCTAGAATTGCATTGATACAACATAAGTCAAGTTCAGAACTTTTTAATTTTTTGGTGCGGAAAATAACAACTCTGCCTAAGTTTTCTATGAACATCTTCTATTGGCTCATCTCAACCAATCAAAGGTTATTACTTTAACACCACACCTGACCTAGCAGTGACCTGCCACTGACAAGACCTTCTGATGATTGAAAGCTGCCAAGTAACAGAAAATGACAGGTTGCCAATAACTTGGTGAAGCCAGGAACTACCCTATTTGTAGGTGCCAGAAGATCAATATAATTTTTTGATACACTCATAGAGATCAATGAGACACTGGCTATTAGGTCGATATCTATCAACGACTTCAGCCTCCCTTAAGCCAGCCAGCAAGACCCTGGCTCTATATAGCCTTTTATAGTTATATAGGCAACTTTGGAAAACTAATCGCCGTGTGTGCTTTAGCGCAGGAGATTTTTCATTTTAGCCAGCGCAAGAGAGAGGGAAGGCATTCAGGGAGATTGGTTGCCACAAAGACGAGACGATAAATCTCCTTGAATCGCCCAGTGTGCCCCTATCCTTAAGGTATTTTAATCACATTGATATATTTTTGAAGTTTTGCCTTGATAGCTTTAGAATGTGACCAATAACCCAAAACACATCACATATTGACGTGTAAGGTTGAACATTATAGTGTTATTGGCAGCTGAATAAAAATTTGAGTTTTTGTCATGCCCTTTCCAAGTCAGCTTGCAGTCTGCTGGTTCAAACACTGGATACACATTTGGTGGACTTGTCCATTAATATCCACACTATGGAAAGAAATATTCAGGTTTATGAGCACATTATTGCAAAAAGAAGTTCTACCAGATCCTTGACAAGTATTACTATTTCAGAAACCGTAGAAGTAATTCAAACTATGCCTAAATATGCCTTGCCTCCAGATGCACAATAAAAAAAATGGAAAACAGGCCTTTCGGAATAAAGGGGGAAATATGGTGGATCTCCTTGATGGAAAAACATTCTGCATCAATACACCACACACTAGATAAATACAAAACAAGTTGGATCCCATGGACACTATGAAATGAAACACACACTGCACAGACTAATAACTACCCACCCAGGTTATCTCCCTGCCTGTCACATGAGTATCTCTTTGTTTCCAACAGTTTATTCACATGGTAATATTACTGTATGTTTTCTTGCAATGTGACTAACATACAGTACATATACTTTGCTGAGATATTATGGAAACATGGTAACTCTAATAATGCCAGGTGAGAACTCCCTCCCATTGCCTTCCCCTTAACCCCTCATCTTAATTGTCATTGTCTCTCTTTAACACTATACTTTACCTGTTTATTCAGTTTTATGTTAAACATAAGCTTAGCCAAAACATTCCCACTAATTGTAAAACCTGATGTAAACAGGTTTGCCTGGGATTGTATTGTATAACTACGTACTACATAAGACTATTTATGCCACCTTGTTGAAAAGAAATATTTTTAATTATTTGATTAATATAGACTCTATGGGAGGGAGGACTTGCCATAATTCAGAGCTTTCTACATAATGGGCTACTGAATAATGGATCCATTACCTGTATTCCATATTCCTGCTCTCGCTGTGTCACTCATAAGTACTGAGTCTCTGTCCTAAACTCAGGCTTTATGAGTTGTAAAATTTCAGCTATGGCATACAGACAAATAGATGCCATTATATTGTGCCGTGGTCTTTTTTTCTGTGAGCATAATAAGTGTATTGCTATAACCATTTGACGTTGAAAATATCTCAGTAATTGCAAGTAGTTATATTTGAAATAATGATATAAAATCCACAGTAAAACTGTCACTTCTGTGCTGTTTAGATTAATTTACCTTCAATGCCATTTCAAGATGCAGTAAACAGGGGGCAGATAGCTTGTAAGTGAATTGTTCGGGTCACTCCTAATGGAAAAACCGTACAAAGCCATCTTTTAAAGGTTTAAAGGGCTAAAAGCACAAACTCCTTGAAAAGCTTTCAGCCCTTTGAAAAATAAAGGCTTTATGTAATTTTATTCATGATGCATTATCAAAAAAGCTAGAAATAAGATGTGATATTAGCTTGTGAAACGTTTTGCTCCTTCCTCAGGAGTCTAAGAAAAAGATACATGAAGTTACAGTCTAAAAAAAATTACTGTGACACCCCCATTTTTTTTGTGAGAGTTTTACTTCAAAATTACTGCTGAATAATAAAAAGAAAGCCTTTTATTGGAAATGTATATAAGGTCAATACTAATAAGGTTGCCCATCATGGGCACTTCATTTTTTTCTACTAGGTAACAATCCTAATAAGTCTGGCCCTTGCCTTTCTTGCCTGTATAGTATTCCTTGTGGTGTATAAAGCCTTCACATATGACCACAGCTGTCCAGATGGATTTGTCTACAAGGTACGTACTCGGCTTCTTTCATTTACTGGAAGCAAAGTATTTAGTGTCCAAGATATTTGTTTAGTACACTCAACAATCAAGTGTTGTTAAGGAAGAGTAGAGGAGTTATCTCCTATGACTGCAATGCTTAACCTATAGGGTTAAAATGAATTTTCCTAGCCTACATTATTTGAAGAGCACAGTGTAAGCTGTCATGGTAACACCAGGGGTCAGGGAGATTGCAGAGAACACTAGTCACTTTAGGGGCTTTGTAATTTTTATTTACAAAGATCTACGGAACACTCAGTTTTGCCATGATATTTGTTGCTTTTGTTTTCTAACTTGTAGGTGACTGTTGAAATTTAATTGCAGATTGGTTGCTACGGGCGACATCACTATGATGTTTTTGTCTAATGTTTTACACAGAATGATAAATAGGCCCCATGAGTCCACCATGTGTTTCTAAACAACACATAAAAAGATATGCAAGGGAGGTAAAGGCATATTAGCCAATGCAACGGGGATTTAGTGTATTGTTCTTTGATGAGATATATGTTACTTGTCAAGACTGGTCGCTCAGAGAAGAAGAAAATCAATAATTCTTTAGTATGTACTGGATACGTCATGTGCTCTTTTTGCATCACTTTACAGATGGGCCCATAATCATCAGATCACCCACTTAGTTATAATGAGCACTTTACTAGTGAAAATACAGAATATTCTAGTCTAGAACATGCATGCACTATTTGCAAATCTAGTGTTTCTAAGTTTAAAAGTCAAATATGAATGTCGAATCTACCAGGAGTACAATCCAACCAGGTAACTCAGAGTGGTTGCCACAGGGTGTTATTAAAAAATAATTTAAAAAAAATCAAATTTACATCCAGATCACAGGAACTCCTGGTGGTCCAGGTGCTGTAGGTCTGAGCTGTAGCTAAGGAGAAATGCGGCTCAACCGCAGGGAGGAGCCCTTAAACAGACCACTAACATTGAATTTTTGACATTGTCAAAAAAAGCACTTGATATGTTTTGTGTTTAGCACTTAGCAAAATAAACTCAAGGCATGTTACGCCATTACTTTGAGATACCTTGGTGATAACAGTGTAATGAAAAGCCAGAATGTTCCAAGAGGAATTGACTGAAAGATGTACTATATTATTAGCCTCACGAATACAAATGCAAAAGAATATGCATTACTGATGGCTTTGTAAGGAATTACATGGGCAGATGTACAAATGAAGTAGTAGCAGAATAAAAGGTACTAAATAAAAGGTAATGCATAGCAGTTTGCATTCACCAATCTGCTGTTTAAAATCTGTTTGCAATTAGACCCTGATCAGAGAGATGATAATGATGAATTTGTGGGTACAGTTGACTTAAATTATAAATTACTTGGAGTGTAAATATGCTAATTTAAAGACAAACATTTTTTTAAGAAAAATACATTTTACAGAAACATCTCTATTTTTGCAGTTATCTTGGAAATAGCCACATTAAACTCAACATTTTTATTATGGATTTAGCTTTGATTATGGACTCAATTAATAAAGCGTTAAAGTAGTAACATGTATTGTTTCTATGCATCCACTAGTTTCCATTAGTAAGGGAAAGTTAGAAGAAGTTAGCATACTGTGGATGTGTTAAACACATGATGATGATAATTATAAAGGGACAAGCCAAGGCTAATGATACACAATGCATTTCTTAGCCATTGTAGAAAACACTGCAATGCTGACTTGTGTGTGTATTCACAGTTATGATTGGGATTCAACTACACCTGCCCCCAAAGGGCTGATTTAGTGCAGATAATATTATGCATACAATAAATAAAAGTTCCTGTTGGTACTGTAGAGACATTTTTTATAAGAGGGGTTGGAAATTTTGACAGATAAAGGCACAAATGCTAAAAACTAGGTATTCAATATGTAAAATTAAATTGATTACTCTTTAAAGAAAAGCCGAGTGGGAAGACAAGGGTCAAAATAAAAGTTTAAAGACTAACCAATGTGGGCAGTTCATACATTACACAAAATGAGTAAAAAAAGGCACATATTTTGGAACAGATAGCGAAACGTTGGAGGTTTTGAAGTTTGAAAGCATATTTTTTGTTGGCGTCTTTCTCTTTGAAGCAGGTAACGAAGTCTTGTGTTTTGACAGCAATAAGCAGACAACGAGCAGTAGGGAAGAGTTGCTAAGGGCACAAATAAATTAGTGGAGATAAGCCATGTTTACGTCAATGCTTTTTAACTTACTCCAGGAGAAAATTGTAGTCAGAGGATAGTCATTTTGTACTGCCTTTTCCTTTCTTTCTCCTACATGTTATTTCCTTCAGCACACAATATAAATAAAAAATGTGTATTTCCTTATGTTATACTCTTTATAGTCCAAAATCAAGCGTATATATGTTCCCAAAGGGATATATATAAGAAAGGATCAGCGCCTGTGGCAACAGAAATTAAAAAACAAGCATAGCGTAATACGTTCCAAATATGCAATCTCACCCTGTGCATACACTTGATGTTAAATGCGTGTTTTCTCCCTTTTCCCCTTCAAATAACTATTAATGGGGGGGGTGAGGTAGTAATAGAGATGATAGGAAGGTGATGGCTTCCCTACGATGAGGAAAACAAATATATTCCAGGAGTGAGAACACCTCCACCTTCTATAGAAATGCCTACTTACAAACCACAGCCGTGGTATTATGCATGTAACGAATAGCTCTTTCTGGTCCCTCCTTTGGGTCACGACATTCCTTCCAGGTTCCAGGTCGGGAATAAAACCGGTGATAGTGTAATACCGTTTTTTATTAAAAACAAATTAAAAACAATTAAAAAGGTTACAGTCGCATTTACCCTCAACGGGTTTTAGCGTATTCAGTCCAGTAAAAAGTCCATATGGGGTCGAGAGGGGTAGTTCTGCTTGCTCACTCCAGACTCCCAAGATCAGACACTTGGAATGCACAAAGGTTCTCTTTTACAGAGTGGATGGAGAAACGTGGTGGTCAAAAGGAATTTTCCCTTCCCTCCAAGTGTCTGATCTTGGGAGTCTGGAGTGAGCAAGCAGAACTACCCCTCTCGACCCCATATGGACTTTTTACTGGACTGAATACGCTAAAACCCGTTGAGGGTAAATGTGAGTGTAACCTTTTTAATTTGTTTTTAATAAAAAACGGTATTACACTATCACCGGTTTTATTTCTGACCTGGAACCTGGAAGGAATGTCGTGACCCAAAGGAGGGACCAGAAAGAGCTATTCGTTACATGCATAATACCACAACTGTGGTTTGTAAGTAGGCATTTCTATAGAAGGTGGAGGTGTTCTCACTCCTGGAATATATTTGTTTTCCTCATCGTAGGGAAGCCATCACCTTCCTATCATCTCTATTACTACCTCACCCCCCCCCATTAATAGTTATTTGAAGGGGAAAAGGGAGAAAACACGCATTTAACATCAAGTGTATGCACAGGGTGAGATTGCATATTTGGAACGTATTACGCTATGCTTGTTTTTTAATTTCTGTTGCCACAGGCGCTGATCCTTTCTTATATATATCCCTTTGGGAACATATATACGCTTGATTTTGGACTTATATACAGTTGAGAGACTGTGAAGGGGTCGGCAAGAAATTATCTAAGAGACTGACATTTTTAATTGGCTTCATTTGTAAGCTGTATATTGTTTTTATACTCTTTATAGTGTTTAGCAGCTGTGTGTAGTGTTAGTAAGATACCCCCCTGGAAATTGCCTTTCAGTAAGGAAGACCTTTTACTTACAATTATTAAACACATGCCTTATGTAACAGGAGGGTCACATTTATAAAAGAATGAATAGGCATTCGGTTATTAATCACTTAGGTCAATCACTCACTTTGGATTTTCACGGATGTATTATTTTTAAAAATATTCAGAATAACCTATGAAAGCTTGCTGTGTCAAATGGTGAGTTCTCTCCTACTCGCTCGTAATTACAATGAAACATTTGGACACTCCTTGCTCAACTAAATATTTGGTTAATTTTGTAAGTGGGATATACAACAACATATTTGCAGATGTTAATGGACAGTTACATTTTATTTCAAAAATAAAATAATAATTGTGGCAGGTGCAAAGGTTTGGGTATCCTAGTAAGTCAATATTTAGTTATACCCCCTTTGGCACAGCTCATACCTTGTAAACACCTTTTGTATCCAGGTAACGGCCCTTGTTGCCCACACTTACCCTCTTCTAGCATGGGTGACAAAATTACGTAAGTTTCCTTTTCACTGGCATTAAGGTTAATCACCTGTGGGAAATCATATGGGTGATGTAGTCTGAAGTTGCTGTGCAAGTCAACTTCAGGCTATCTGGAAAAGCAGTAGCAACATGTAAGTTTTGCCACTGGGATTTACCTTAATGCCAGTGGGAGCTAAACGTCCAAGTTTTGTCACCTGAGTCAGAGGAGTTTAAGTGCGGAGGCTAAAAGAGTCTTTCAATTCTTGTTGTAGGGACTTTATTTCTTGCAGATCACTTTAAATTCCAAGATCTTCCAAGTTGTCTTGCATGTGTAAAGGTGGCCATACACTGAGAGACCTGCTCGTTTGGTTATGTCGGTAAAGGAGCGGATCTCTCCCCGATATGCCCTTAGGTGGGCGATATCGGGCTAATCTGATCGTGCACCCTTGGGCCCAACGATCGCATCATAGCGGAGTGTAAACGTCAGGCTGTTTGCGGGACTGCATCAACGAACAGATGCGCCCACGATCCGACAGATATCGATCAGGGAAGCCTGTCGGAGGGCCCCATAAACAGGCCAATAAGCTGCTAACTCGGTCTGTCCGCAGCTTTTATCGGCCCGTGTATGGCAAGCTTTAGATCTACCCACAGATTTTCAATGGTCAGGGGACTGTGAGGGCCACTCCAAAGCCTTTAGCTTGCTTTTCTTCAAGTAGTTTAAGGTGGCTTTTGAGGTATATTTAGCATCATAAGCATCATTGTAGGAGCCACATCTAGTTATAGGCGAATATGACCCGTTTTATTTCGCCGTTTTGCCAAAAAGTCGACGCTGACAAAATTATTATAGTCTATGGGCGTCAAAATTTTTGACAGGCGGCGAAATTTTTTTGACGCACGTTATATTTTGGTCGCACGACACCATACAAGTCTATGGCCATTATTTCCGTTGCGAAACAAGGTGAAAAAATTCACCCATCCCTAGCCACATCCTTTATTTAGCTTCTTGGCATACAGAATATGCTGATAATTTATGGACTATTCTTTCCTCTACACATTATTTCCTGATACACTGCACAGCTGCATTTTTTTTCATAAATAATGGTCCTTTAATAATTATTTTAACTCGATGTAAACAAGTTCTATTTTTACATCATCAGCCCCTCATAAAAAACCTCTGGTTTCTGCTTTGCATCCCTCACATGTTGATGTTTGTGATGAGGTTGCAGGTGAGGCTTCCTACTGATGACTTTTCCATGCAATTAATGTTTGTGCAAGCAAAACACGTAATTTGCACGTATTTCAAAGTGACAAAGTATAAATACGAATTGGCAAATTGAATAGTTCATAGATAAAAATTGGGTAATTGACTAGTTAATAAAAGAAGGACTTAATAATTGTGTTTCCTTCCACTTTGGGTCCCGACGTCATTATTGAGGTGGAGAAAATATAAAGCTATGGAAAGAACCAGTGTTAAAGCTAAGCTATACCTTTGTGGGCATACATAGACGATACATGTTTGTTTGACACAAGGACAGAAGCAATGTGCCAGTTAGGTCCTACAAAATATGTTTTTAAATATTCTCTTTAGGTGTCGAAATGTTCAGTAAACTACAGGGAAGGAGCGTATTACCCATTCAAAGTTTGCATTTCTTAACACAGCATTGGGTCTCATAACATTGAGTTTATAAAACCTTAGATAACATAGGGACAAAACCAAGAAAACACTCATATACATTTGTATATACTATTATTTGCCGTGTAGCATAACTCTTATTTTAACAGTGTTGTTATTCTGTGGGTTTAGACAGCAATGGCCTTTGTTCGACCCTCGTTTGTACTGTATTCAAAAAAGTTGACAGCTCAAGCTGAGCAAAAAGGATGTTCAGTTCTTAAGTGAACTCGAAAAAGCAGAATGTAGTTTATCACCCTGGAACAATAGGCTAAACAAAAATAACAAAAATATCTGTAGAAGAAATGTTACAGGCTCAAGTTACATACAATAGTTTTTTTTAAAAAATAAAGTCAGGAGTTTATTATATGTAGAGTGGAAAACAATTTATATCGTTTACAGTATTAGTCTTTTAATTGGTGAATCAAAAGATTGGGCAAAAAAAGCTTAACAGATAAGCCTTACACTATACAACATCCAATCGTTGGCCAATTAGACCTCTATGTAGGCTGTCAGGACGAGGACTGCATCAATGCACAGATGTGGTCCTTGATCCAATGGCAAAATCACACCTGCCCGATCAATATCACGCCGGTTTTCAGCCAGATATTGTTTGGACAGACCCATCAGCTGGCACCTTACACGAGGCAATAAGGTGATGACTGATCTACATCTACAGCCACCTTTATAGTATATCCTATTCTAAATGAATGAGCTTGAGCATACTAACCCATATTTATTACTTTCTGTTTACTCCTCACAGCATAAGAGATGTATACCATCTTCTTTGGATGCTTATTATTCAGCACAGGATTCCAACTCACGGGGAAGGTTCTACACTTTAATCAGCCATTACAGCATGGCCAAGCAAACAAGCTCACGGTCTTTGTCTCCTTGGCTATCTTCGGGAACCACCAACCATGAAGCCAAGGCAAGTAAAACAGAAGGTCACTAGGAAGTGGTGTGAACAAGGAACATCCCTGTTTCCAGGCTCCAGGGCATGGCTGAGGTGACATGCGACTTTAAGGAAGTTAAGTTAAAATAAACTTGTGGGAGCCATTGAAAGAAACAAGCAAACCTTTCTTTTTGTGCATTGTTATTGTTTATTTGTTACCGAGTCACAACTTTGTACAAAGGCATGTTCAGTGTTGATTGTTAACTTGCAATGTAGAAAAAAAAAAAAATCAGCTGAAAATTGACAAACTTCTTGTATAGCTTTTTTTTTAAAGTCATTGCCAAATGTATAACCATGGATCTCACTGTTAACTGACTATAAGATGCAGAAATATGCAAGAGATTAATGTTTTGCTTTGAGCTCATTTTCAGTAGATACTGTTGATTTATCATAGGCGCAATAGAGGACTGGAGAAACCATTGGAGCCCATTCTGAAATAGAACTACAAAACTCCTATCTCTTGGCGAGGGTTGTACACCAAGCCATTTTTGTCACAATATGGCAGCATGGAAGATTTCTCATGTGGTTGGTGTGTGTAGTTTCATAGCCCACCTCAATGGAGGTCTGTGACATACAGTAAGTGCTAAGATATAAGGGGTCTTTTACAAGCAGGAAGACACTGTGCAAAGTGCAAAAAAATTTACATAATCTGCTATTTTTGGTACTTTGCATATCTTGTTGCTTGGAGAAATTGCTGCAGGTCTCTGTGCTTTATATAAAAGCACCCAGACCTGTGGCCCCCAGTGAATACAGCTCTGCCTGTATTCAGTAGCACTATATTCATGAGGCGTAGGCAGGGGATGGCATGTAGACATCCCAGCTCCTGCTTCCTACCCATCCCCTAACTTGTGGGTCTTGCAAGTTTGGGAGCAGAAGCATATGCAGGCCTCAACTGTGCCCTTTATTAACCATTTGTCCTATGGCAGACCTGCACTCTGCATGCTCTTACGCCCCTTAGTTCTATTGTACTACTTTCCCACATTCCCATAGTCTCTAATATTCCATGAAAGACACAATCTAAAAAGGAAACAGGCAAAGGAAAAAACATGTTACCTAATGCATTGCTTTTAATCCAAGCTCCATTTTGGTAGTAAGAAATATGAGCTAAAATGTGCTGTGCTACCAAGTGTACTCATAAACCTTAGGTAAAGATGTGATGTGTGCTGTTCCAGATTCCTAGTGCCGAACCTTTCCTTTTTCTGCTTTTTTTCAACTCTGTTTCACCTGTAAATGTATTGTCATTCAACAAGAAAAAACAAAACAACCCAAAAAAAAATATCACCCAATCAAATGTTTCTAATTCTGTGGTGTGTTTCTTGTTGGTAGCTAGCAAAGAATGGAGTCATTTTGGTGTGATTCTTTCACTGTTCTCAACAGGACAGAAATAAAGCTGGAAGTGTCAGAAAAAGTGTGTCTAATTATTTTCTTGTTTAGAAACCCTTAATTTATCTGTACAGAGGGAGCTAGAAGCAATCATTTACATATAGATCAGAAAGGGTGATTTGCTTACTTTTCAACACTTTTCATTATACAGGTAGGGGATCCGTTATTTTGTACCCCGTTATCCAGAAAGCTCCAAATTACAGGATGGCCATCTTCCATAGACTCCATTTTAATCAAATAATTCCAAGTTTTTAAAAAATATTTTCTTTTTCTCTGTAATAATAAAACAGTACCTTGTACATTCTATCAACGAAGGTATCATTTATCCTTATTGGAGGGAAAACCAGCCTATTGGGTTTATTTAATGTTTAAATAATTTTTTAGTAGACCTAAAGTATGAAGATCTAAATTACAGAAAGAATCCTTATCTGGAAAACCCCAGGTCCGGAACATTGACAGGTAATATACCTGTATTTTATCAGCTGTACATGCTGCTGTAACATAACTACTTATGTGACTTGTAGGTCACAAAATACTATTAAAATATACACTTATTGGCTTCCTTATTGGTTTCCCTAAAACACCATAACAAAAAGTGACCACACATGTCATATATAGAACTTGCCCCCTGCAGCTGTATGCTGCTTGCACTTATAATCTAAAAATGATAATATTTATTCAAAGATAACCTGTCTAGGGTGGGCCAGCTCTGCTGAACTATGGATTTGGGTATTTATTAAACCTAGAGGAAGCTTTTAAAAACTACCATGCATGCATTTTGGAAGGGGTGAATATTGATGACTTTTGTTACACTGTGTGATTTTTAACTGTCTATCCATACTGCATACTCTTTCTTAAAGGGTTGGAAAATAGTTTCCACCAAAAACATCTAGATAACTGTGGCAACATGGAATATATTGAGAAGTTATGGTTTTAAATGCACAATAGTGAAGTCAACCCAGCAGTCACATGCATCTGTCTCATGGATTTTTCTCTGAATTTTACTAGGCAGTAGCTTGAGTCACAATAATTGTCTAAATTGGGCCTGCTACTATTTTTGTCAAAATAACTTGAGGTCAAGAAGATGATGGTCTTTAAAATAAAAATAAACTTGCCAGCTCATTTAATTCTGAAGTTAAACCCCTCTATTATGCTGCAATGTCCAAACTGTGCTTTTAGCCATGATTCTTATGTCACTACTAATGCAATCTTCCCTAGACAGTTATCATTATCACCTACAATTGCAAGCCAGGAACAAGTGTAATTACTGAGATCCTATATACTTTGCAGAATGTATTTGAACATGCTACTGACTGATAAGGACAAATGAAATCACAGAAGGAGGAGGACACGGAGGCACTCTGTTACACGCTATAGTTAAAGGGATACTGTCATGGGAAAAAAAACATTTTTCAAAATGAATCAGTTAATAGTGCTGCTCCAGCAGAATTCTGCATTGAAATCCATTTCTCAAAAGAGCAAACAGATTTTTTAATATTCAATTTTGAAATCTGACATGGGGCTAGACATATTGTCAGCTTCCAGGCTGCCCCAAGTCATGTGACTTGTGCTCTGATAAACTTCAATCACTCTTTACTGCTGTACTGCAAGTTGGAGTTATATCACCACCCTCCCTTTTTTTCCCCCAGCAGCCTAACAAAAGAACAATGGAAAGGTAACCAGATAACAGCTCCCTAACACAAGATAACAGCTGCCTGGTAGATCTAAGAACAACACTCAATAGTAAAAACCCATGTCCCACTGAGACACATTCAGTTACATTGAGAAGGAAAAACAGCAACCTGCCAGAAAGCATTTCTCTCCTAAAGTGCAGGCACAAGTCACATGACTGGGGGCAGCTGGGAAATTGACAAAATGTCTAGCCCCATGTCAGATTTCAAAATTGAATATAAAAAAATCTGTTTGCTCTTTTGAGAAATGGATTTCAGTGCAGAATTCTGCTGGAGTAGCACTATTAACTGATGCGTTTTGAAAAAAACAGGTTTTCTGATGACAGGATCCCTTTAAGTAGTCAACATAGGTTGCAAGAGACAGAAATTCTTTGAATTGTGCTGTATTACTGCTTTTTTAAATGTGCCTTCTAAAAGTTTAATATTCACTTATACTGTATGGGGTAGATTTATCAAGGGTCGAAGTGAATTCGAGGGAATTTTCAAATAAAAAAATTCTAATATTGAATACATTTTTTGGATACTTCGACCATCGAATTTACTTTGAATTTGATTCTAAGTAAAAATAGGTTGAATATTTGACAATTTGATAACGAAGTACTGTCTCTTTAAAAAAACTTCGACTTCGATACTTCCAAATTAAACCTGCCGAAGTGCTATCTTAGCCTATGGGGACCTTCTACAGCATTTTTCTAAGTTTTTGAAGTCAAAGTAAAAATCGTTCAATCGAACAATAAAATCATTCGAATCTTTGGGTTCGAAGGATTTAATTGTTCGATCGTTCGATTTTACCTTGTCTGCAGAATAGCCAAATTCGATGAAAAAAAGTTTGAATTTGATATTCGAATTCAAAGTATTTTAATTCGATGGTCAAATTTCGAAGTATTTTTAACTTCGAAATTCGACCCTTGATAAATCTGCCCCTATGTACCAGTAGTCTCAAGGGTTGAACATTAAAAAGCCACATATTATTTTTATTTAATTAGGACATTAAAATGATATCACACCTGGAAAAAAAAGTCTATTCTGCCAACCAAATCATATTAATCATCCATAACTTTTACTGATTTAATAGATTTTTTTTAACGATATGAATAACCCCAGAATTTCCCTGAGGAATTTAAACTATTGTTCATTTCATTTGTATTCTGTGATATTAGCTGTAAGTAGTTTATATCCTTTGCAAGTATAAGATCCGTTATCCGGAAAGCTCCAAAGTACTGGAAGGCCATCTTCCATAGACTCATTTTTAATCAAATAAGTCACATTTTCAAAAATGATTTCTGTAATGCCTGATACCAAGACAACAAGGAATAACAAAACTGTACTTTGTACTTGATCCCAACTAAGATATAATTCATCATTTTGGAGACAAAACAGTTCTCTTGGGTTCTTTTGATATTTAAATGTTTTTTTAGTAGACAAAATATGAAGATCGAAATTATTGATATACCCCTTATGATGAAAAAACCCTGGTACTTAGCATTCTGGATAACAGATCTCATACATGCACTAGCAACACAACATTTAATTTAATATTTTAATGAAACATACAAGTGCAAGTTTCATCTGAAGAGAAATAGTATAGCCTCTTATCTGTGCCTCTGCTAAAGTCAACAATATGGCAGCTCTCATGTTTACTTGAGAGAAGGAACATTCTGAGCATCTATTATGGTATAACCTCACACTTGATTCTTTATTCAATGAAAGATAAATCATACATTTAAACCAGGTATAGTCATGGCAGGACCAGACTAAAACCACAAAAACAACCTTTTCAGCTCCCTATTCATTTTATAACACGGTACTGGTCAACTTATGTCTCTCCAACTGTCATTAAACGTTACACCTATTTCCCCAAGGCAGCCATTCTCTGCTGAGGTTGTGGCTTTTACTGCTTCAGCTGATGGATTTTACATTAGTCAAGTGTTACTGTTGCTGACCTCAACTTGCCCTACTCTACCGGCTATCCTCCACTCATTGTATGTCTATCTACAGCTCTGTAGGGCCAAGGACTGTCCCCTCTTTGCAACACCAGAAATACAGGTCTTGTATTAGTTTTAACCAATCTACTATACTATATTAGAGTATTCTATACTATACTAGAGAATAGATTATGCAGTGAAATTGTCAAATAACCACTGAATGCAAGCATGAAGAGAGAGCATGAACAGAGAGAGAGAGAAATAATTGGATCCTGAACTATTTTAGCTGATTATCGAACCAATGCCAATGATCATATTATTCCATTAACCAAACAAGGTAAAACCAAAACCCTTAATATGGGTGTGTATTATTATTTCTGGGTTCTGGAAACAAAACATGCAGCAGTTCTGGAGCAGAGTCATGAAATCTTTAGCCACTTGTGGAAACAAGATATCTGTATTAGCCAAAAAAAAAAATCACTTATCCCTAGTCACCAACCAATCTACATACTTATTTCACATGATCATCCCTGCTTGAATGGCTAACCACCACCCTTAATGGCAGAATTATTTGTTTTTATTTATCGGGGGGGGGGTCTATTAAAATTTAGTTCCTGATATAGATGGAATACATTTTGTTTTAAGATCTCACCGCTCATTTGTCTCCCCACAACACACCATTGCACGTCACAGCAATACAGTAAAGGGAATCAAGGTGTGTATTTAAATAGAGCATCACGGCAAGCCATCTGGACCTAATATCTTATGTTGAATTTTGCATTTCTGTCTTCTACATTTAAGAGTTCTGGTGGATTTCATGGGGCTTGAGGAAGACAGCAGATGGACAGTCAAATTATGCTGTTTAATGTTGAAAATATGAAACTTTACTCTACAATATCCTGTGCTGTTTATTTATTTTCTCATTTATTTATCTTATAGTATTTTCTATGGACACTCTCACTATCCTTGACACAGTAATGAACTGACTTCTGTGTTGCAGACACTCAAGTATATTAATAGCAGCCAGTCTGAATTATAACTAATGAATAGTGTTATTGGGTCACCTACGGTGGCAAATTAAAATGGTGTATAAAATGGTCAGTCCCTCTGTAATGCCTGATACCAAGACAACAAGGAATTTGAAAGTTCCCTGCCCTATTGATTGTTTCATTTATTCTCCTGTCAAAGTAAATGAGGTCAGATCCACATTACACTTTGAAGATTAGGAAAGTCTGTATTGATAAAGGTACAAAGTAATAGAGAGATCTGCCTTTCTTCATTTATTGATTCCCTATAATTTTATGTCAATCAGGGAGAGAGAGAGAAAGGTCATGCTTGATGCTGCAGTCAATACATGTCCTTGTTAGTCAGGGTTGTGTGCTTCCCGACATGTCTAATGTAAAGACTACATCGTTGTTCATGAACCTTTAGGACTATAAAAGAAAATAACTCACAGCATGATATTTCCCCGGGAGTTGAGAGAGTTGTTAAACCTATATGTTACACCCTCAACCTTGCTAGTTAGCTTCAAGTATTGCATTTATTTTGTTATATGGAATAACGCACACACTCTTCATACAATAAAATTAACAAGGAGGCATGGAATATGAAAATATTTAGATTTTCTCCTACTTAGTTATTGAAGGCATTTACACACATTCCCTTAAAGTAGAACTAAAGTTTAACTAAAGAAGTGGGCTATAAATGTTGTGCATTATTTTTTGGGTTTCTGTACCAGCCCAAAGCAACTACAACCCTTTAGCAGGGAAGACCTGTGTCTCCAAAGATGCCCCAGTAGCTCCTCATCTTCTTTTCTGCTGATTCACTGCACATACTCTGTGCTGCTGTCACTTACTGAGCTTAGGGACCCACTCACAATATACAGTACACATTGAATATAAATGTCACAATATAAGGCTGATTAGTAATTAATACAGATAATTACTACATGGCAGCACATAAACCAGTGCAATCAGCATCACAATTTAATAATCAGCCCTGTAGCATCAACTTATATTACAGACCAACCTCATTTGCTGCTTGATCATTTGTGACGACCCCTAAGCTTAGCTTCTCAACAGCTACTCAGAGCCCACTGAGTATGTGAGTGTCACAGACACTTTCCAAGATGGTGACCCCTTGTGACAGGTTTGAAATCCTGGATCATTGCTGCTATTGAGAAGCTGAAACATTTGGCTGGTGCAATAAATTCATTATATAAAATATGGCATTTCTAGCCATATTAATTTTTACAGCTTAGTTCTCCTTTAAAACTATCAACTGAACTTTTTGCATTGGTAAAGAAAAAGGTTAAAAGTGGATTATCACCTTTTTTTATGCAAGTTCCTTTTGCTGGACTTACATTGAGCATACTCATACTCATAGTATCCTTTTCCATCCAATTTAGAGTTTTATATTAAATGAGCAAGAGTTGATAACTGGATAACAAGTTCCATACCCGTATTTCAGAAAATGGCTTAAATCAAACCTTAATTCTTATATGCTTGGTAAAAGCAATGCAAAATTTAGGGAATCAAGTAGCACCAAGCATTGTATAAAATGTTATCAGCCCCCCAATATATATAGAACATTGATTAAATGAAACACGTAAGTGGAATCGATGGTTCAGATGTGTAGGTTCTGGCGTGTAATCACAGCGACCAATTGGATCTTTGTTTTCATTTTCTAAAAAGGTCAATCGCAACTAAACGTAATCACCTTCCATGTCTTATGAAACAAGTGCTCTGAGTTGATTTGTAACATCTCTGGCATAAAGCAAGGCTCAAATAAATCAGGTCACATTGGGGAAATACAATTCGCCGTGCCGGCATAAATAGGCACTAGTGACTTTTACAGAATTTAAAATAAATATTTTCTAGCTACAATATCTACATAATATTTTCAGATGTAACCACTTTTTGCTGTGGGGATGGTGTCCCTTTAATTTATCAGGCAAATCTATCATCATTAAATGATCAAGTATCTAATTTAAGAACAGATCTATTTCATTCTCTACATTGTTCAAGGATACAGCAAGTCATTAAAAACAACAAAGAACGCAACATTTTTCATTATGACCGGAGTGCAGTCAATACTCTACAGAACAGGGAATAGAATTCAGTTTTGATTTTATTATCTTAATAGTATAAAGAGATGATCATGTCTATCGAGAGAGGATTGCTGCTGCTGCTGTCTGGAAATGACAGATAGAGTTTGAATTGAAGAAGTGAATGTAAAAAAGCAAATCATTTCTTTGCAACTGCCTGAAAAGAAAGATTCTCTATTCCAATATTATACAAAAGTATTAAAACTGCATGCGGCATCCCCAGTGACTTTAGTTCTTCCCAGATGCCAATAACTAAAATGCTAATGTGTCCTGGTGATATTGACAGTCAGCACTAGGTTATTCGTTTATATTATTTGTGAATATTGTTTTTGCACAGGTCACTGCACCGTTAGGATATGACAGCAGAAATGAGCCTCTCCTGGAGTTCGGCATCAACATAACAACTATTAAATAGCAGCTTTACAAATGTGACATTTGCAAATGAGTAATTATTGTGCTTAAATGTTATGAGTGTGTAGAGCTGGCATTTTGCACTTTTTCTATGTTAAAGAGCGACTGTCATTCTGAAAGACAGGTTGATAATAACAAGCTGCCTTCCACCATATTCCACCCACATGTTTCCTTGAAACGTTCTCCTCACTGTGGACACAGTGTCTGTGTGTGATCACTAGGTACAATGATATATCAACGGCCATAAAACAAATTTATAATTTTTCTGTGATGTATATCACCCCCACCATACACATCTCTAAAGTGTCCATATAATAAAGCAATGGCAGAAAGTAGATGGCCAGATACTGATTTTCCTTCAAAGGCTTTTCCTGGAGCCTTAATCTTGTCCTCTAATATAGTGAAACTAGGCAACTGTGTTCTTCTAAGGCAGAATGCTTTCTGATCTTACTATACATTACTTTCTTTGTCAGTGGTCCACCATAAATGTCTTTGTTCTATGCCCAAGGAAAATTGGAGCTGCATTATCCCGCACATATCTATATACCATACAGTTGGTTAAAGCAATGTTCTCTCCCTTTAATATCTAGTATATAATTTTTTTATCTCTTTTGATGCCTAGTCTGTGTTGTATCCGTTGTTTATTTGAAAGCCGAATACTTCCCCAGGTGTTTCAGCATCTTGGCTTCTTCCACTACTTGCTGAACATTATTTTTTTTTTTGTTGGCCTCAGAAAGCTGCTGGCATTAGGGGCACAGGGAGCTATAAAGAGCTGTTTCATTAAAGGCAGTGAAACAATAATTCAGACTACTGCTTCGTCTGCTTCGTTTTGATTATCCGCTGCTGCCAAGAGCAATTGTTGGCTGAATGTCAGCATTACCAGATGTTATTGTTTGACTGCTCAGGCTAATTATATTAATATTTCAGATGGAAGCCCTTGGTGTTAGTGGAGTCTTTGCACTATTCTTTGCAGTTCATAAAGAGGCGGCACCTGAAGGATGCTTTGAGTAAACCATGAATGATTAGCACGCATACTGATGAAGGGATCGCAGGGTAATTAACAGAAAATAAACAATAATTGTTATACATTTTAAAGGCAAGCATGCATTTTATTATTATCATAACACCTGTATTATTATTATTCTTTATATAGAGTAAAGCAGCACTTTACAGAGGTTATACTTTATTCACACCAGTCTTTGTCCCAATGGAGCTTACAATATCACATTTACATGCAATATAGGCAATATTAAAGGGGACCTGTCACCCTAAGAAATAATTCTTAAGTCTAATGGCCTCAAGATGAAACTTTGAGCAACTTCAGAAGACCGAAGCAACACATGGATTTTACCACCATGGATTCACTTCTGGATAAGATTAGTTGACTAATCTCCTTGTGGACCATTGCCTAGTGATGGGCGAATAAATTCGTCTGGTGCGAATTTGCGACGAATTTCTGCATTTAGCTGACGGCAAATAAATTAGTGAAACAATTTTGGACGCGTGTCTGAAAAGTCGATCGCATCAAAATCGTCGAGTGTCAACACTATTCGGATGCCCATTGACTCTAACGCCGTCGGATGTGCATCAACATTTTTTCCGACTTTCACAAATTTTTCACGGGAGAAATTTGCCCATCGCTACCATTGCCCTTACACTTGTTTTAAAGACTTTCCTTAAAGTGATACTGACACTAGGAAACTACTTTTTAAAATATGGAAGTATATTAAATGTTACCTATAGGTCATTACTGTGATTATTTCACTGATATACCCCCCATCTCCCTTTAATCGTTTAAACTGTTCAGCTGTCAAGGCCATTCCCTAGTTATTGGTCCGCTTCGATTCTCTTCTCTGTGGCAGTGCTCAGAGGGTTAATTCACAGAAACTTTCTCACCTGAAGTATAAATTCTGTAGTTAGTATCCTGCTCGGTCCCTCAGCACGAGGAGAAACAGAGAGCAGTGTGCAGTGCTGCTTGTTTTCCGAAAATATTCTGGAAAAGTCCAAGAACAGCAAGAGATTGGTCAAATATTCTTAGTTTCCCTGCAGTGGACCTGTGTATCAGTATGCATTTTTTTTCAACACTTCAATAGACTATTTTCTCAGAAAAAACATTTGCCTGCCTGGCCCTACAGAGGTTGCAACAAAGGTTTTTTTTATTATGGATTTTGTTCCACTGAAACACTGAGGATCATATACAGTACTTTTCAGAGACAGACAGGTATTTCTGAATACCTACACAGCATACAAGGTATATATTAGGGATGCACCGAATCCAGGATTCGGTTCGGGATTCAGCCAGGATTCGGCCTTTTTCAGCAGGGTTCGGATTTGGCCGAATCCTTCTGTCCGGCCGAACCGAATCCGAATCCTAATTTGCATATGCAAATTAGGGGCGGAGAGGGAAATCACGTGACTTTTTTCACAAAACAAGGAAGTAAAAAATGTTTCCCCTTCCCATCCCTAATTTGCATATGCAAATTAGGATTCGGTTCGGTATTTGGCTGAATCCTTCGTGAAGGATTCGGGGGTTCGGCCGAATCCAAAATAGTGGATTCGGTGCATCCCTAGTGTATATATATATATATATATATATGGCGAACCCTAATTTTCCTCAATGATCTTCAGTAAATACTGTGAAAATCTGTATAAGTGAAGGAGTATTGATAAGTATCAATAAAATATTCCATGTATAGTTACATCATAGTGGATATTCAAATTTACAGAGTACACCTTGTACCTTAATGATACCTAAGTGGAGAATAGGATGCAGCACACAAATCAACATGGAGTAGATCCAAAACATGTCATGATCAATAAATATTTTGCAGCAGATTCTGCTGATTTGTGTGCTCCATCCTATTCTCCATTTATGTATTATATTGGTCTGGCTGGTGTGGCCTAATTAAGGAAAGAGAGCAGTAACACAAGTGGATTTCATTAGAACAAACCCCTCTTTGTTGTACCTTAGTAATCAGATTGGTCTGCACACTTACCCTAGTCAGGACTGGTCACCAGAATACAGGTATGGGATTCGTTTTACAGAAACCCATTATCCTGAGTGGATGAGTCATAGCTCCACTTGTGCTCCTATAATGATATCAAACCTCTTCTCTACAATTATCCCTCATGTACTGTATAAATGTGAGACAATAATTGAGCTGCACGGTTATTATTGTTGCTCTGGTGCATGGCAATTATCAAACAATGTTAAGAAAGTGATTTCAACGTGGCTCTTCCCAACCTTGAAATATATTGCTTTAGTTGATATATAGTTATATATAGTAACTCCCAGCTACTATTTCTGCAATAAGATGAGGATAATGTTACTTAGCGGCAACATTGATGTTGAAAACATATATATGTAGATGAATTCAGTATCCTAAAATATTTATCAAGATGTATTGTACTGTATGTAAACAAGTGTTCTGTTTCTCTAGGCTCAGTTCCATGAAACTGTGAATATCTACTCAGATTAAAGGCAATGCTCTCCACCAATAGAGACCCCTACTAAATAATATGTGTTTCAGCTTGTTGGGAAATTTACCCTAGAATTACATTAAAGGCAGTGGCATATAGGGCAATTTTAAGTGTTGTGGTCCCAAGATGCTTAGGCAATAATAGCCTGACATTATAGTGTATTTAGCATTCTTAGGCAATTGCCATTTAAATTAAAAGAACTTTTTTCTAAAAAAAAAACCTGTATCAGATAACACACCTGGCTTTATGTGATGCAGTGAATTTGCCAACGGAATAATGATTGTTTTTTTGAGTTCTAATTTATTTGCCGAGTTTTATTTTACTATCCAGTGATTATCAAGCTTTTTATCCCAATTCGTCCCATTATTGGAAATTTGTCCGTTTGTGATTGGAAAGTTTCCCAGTGCATAAATATAGGATTGCCTGCTAAACAGAGTGCATATTGCTATCTTTATCATCACCCTTTACTCATGCTTCATTCTTATTTTGGCAACAATCTTTCTTTTTAAACTTCCATTCCACAAATGTTTATACATTCGTTATCTATCCAAATTGTGTGGGATTTCCAGGCTTTAATCTGATATTATAGAAATAGCTATCATTAATTAACATCCACAGGAATATGCCATACCTATACTTTAAACAGCCTCCAACCATGATAATGATGAAGATGCTTTGAAGAAACTCAATTCGGTCTCATAGATGGTTGATTTACTCTTACCCAATCTCATTAGTATTAGCTATGGATTTTTCTGTTTGAAAATAGGCTCAGTGAGTCTGATAGATCATCAAATGTAGTAGAGTTTTAGCTGCACCTTTGCACTTGGTTCATAAAGAACAAATTTGTAAGATTTTGCATAAAAATGTTCATTTTCAGCAGGCTTTGATGAAGTAAATACATTTTTTTTTTCAAAAGGCGATTCTCCTGTATGAAATACAATGAACTATAGTTTTTATTCATCTTTATTCTTCAGATCTTTGTTATATAAATGTTGTAGAACAAGTGAGACAGGTGGCTCGTCAATGACTTATTATTAGATGTACAGTGGAAAGTTTATAATACTCCCCCTATACTAATTAAATTGACGTAGCTCATTCATGAGTATCACATATGACATTTGTGAATGCACAAGGCTTTTCTAGGTACATCTTGTTTCACCTCTAAGGGTAAGGCCACATGTGGAGATTCGGGGAGATTTTGTCGACTAATCGACTTGTCTTTTGAGCGACTATTAGTCTCCTTGTGTGGACTAGCCCTAAATGCAAACATTCCTCCAGACAAGAGACACAAACATAATAATTGTATTAAATGGTTATGGGAAAAGGCAAGCCTGGTATTACAGCTGCATCAGTTCCTTAAGGTAAGCAAACAAACTTTAGCCCAAATATTTTGATTATAAGCTCTAAAACTGAGAACTCATCAAGGGGCAGAAAAACAACTTTCAACCAAATATTCTGAAACCCAATTCACTTATTTAGGCTTTTTTGGTGTGGAAGTCTCATTGCACCTTTTGATAAATATGACCCAGTTGTAAAGATTTAAAAAAAAGCTAAGATAACAAAAATAAACATTTCTTAGTTATGATTTTTCTATGAAAAAAACCCCCCAATAATTTGCAAATATTTTATCATTGTTCACAACAATAACTTTCTCAAAGGGAGAACTGTTTCATTGGAGTATGTGGGTGATATTCCTTACTTTCTTCATTCTTCTTCCCCATGTCTATTTGTTACATTTTCCCTCTCATGATTTCCACCTACAGACCTTTTTCAATTATCTGGCAACCCGTTATCCAGAATGCTCCAAATTACGGAATGGCCATCTCCCATAGACTCTGTTTTATCCAAACAATCCAAATTTTAAAAGCTGCCTTTTTCTTTATAATAATATAGTAGTTCCTTGTACTTGATCCGAACTATGAAATAATGAATTCCTGTTGGAAGCAAAACCAGCCTATGGGGTTCCTTTTATGTGTTAATTACTTCCTATTAGATTGAAGGTACACAGAGCCAAATTACATAAAGATACATTATCCAGAAAACCCCCAGGTCCTGAGCATTCTGGATAACAGATCCCATACCTGTAGCTGTATTTTTTACCCCTTGTGTGATGTATATATAACTATCTCTATTATTCATGCTGATCTCTAAATAAAGATTAAATCTGCCATCGAAAGATATATAAATGTTATCCAATCTGTTCAATCTAGCAGGATCATTGTCTATTTGACACCCCGATTCAGTCACTACCCAAATAATTCTCCCTTTATTAAAGCCTTCTACAAATGACGTGTTTCTATGAACTTTAAACATTTTCACTCTGTGGGTGCGATCCAATTTTTTTCCTGCAATTGTACACTATATATATATTATTACTTATATGTTTTAGCTAAAGGTATTACATCAGAGATGTCTATCTATGAATGGCACACTTCCAGTAATTAAACTAATCTAGTTGGCCAGGGGCTGCCACAGCAAGTTTGACATAACATAGCAAGCTTGGATTACTATATAAGGATTGATTGTAGCCATCAGATGGATATAATGCAATGGCTACATAAAATGTGTTTATGGGATGCAATAGGATTTGATTAACAAATATTAACATACTGCATATAGAACTCCTGGGCAGGGAAATTCCCCACCCCGCTTTACCATTAAAAATAATTTTTTTTTATAATTTAAAAAAGGTCTATCTATAAAAGAAAATTTAATGTAACTTTGAGGGGACACCAGGAGGTTAAGTGACTTGTACCAGGTCACAAGGAGTTTCCACAGAGAATTGAACTAGGGTCTCTACTCTGAGATCTCAAATCAAAGACAGCTTGATCATTAAATATCTAGGCCAATTCCTCCTCATGAAACCCTTAGATACTTCCAGTTCCACCTCTAACAACCTCAATAACATTTTTCTAGATACTTCTCCATGTTTCTTTTACACCTCTAAACGTTCTTGTAACATTGTAAATGCATATGGGGGAATGTTTTGTTATCGATTTGCAAAGACCATTGCAAATCTTAGCGACCATGTTTGCATCCATTTTGCCAGAATACAGACTTCTTCCTTGAAAAGTTTGCCACCAAATAGCTTTTGCAAACATTCACAGTGTATGTAATAAAATCTCTCAATGAAACTCCAGAGCAGGTGTTAACATTAAACTTTGCTTAGCGATCAAATATTTGGCAGCAAAAGAATTGACATTGTAAACAGCGCTAAACATTTGCAAAAACGCCATTTTAAACATTGCTTGCGATTTTTAATTACATTTAATAAACCTTCGAATCGACCCACAAATTTAAATCCTTCGAATTCGAATATCGAATTCTTTTATATGAATGATTTTTAGCGATCGATCAAAGGATATTTCTTAGATCAAAAAAAGGTTAGTAAAGGGCTGGGGAAGGTCCCCATAGGCTAACATTGTACCTCAGTAGGTTTAAACTGCCGAAGTAGGTAGTCAAAGTTTTTTTTAAAGAGACAGTACTTCGACTAACGAATGGTCGAATAGTTGAACGATTTCTTGTTCGAATCGAAGTCGAAGGTCGTAGTAGCCTATTCGATGGTCGAAGTACCCAAAAAAATACTTCGAAATTCTACGTTTTTTTCATTCGAATCCTTCACTCAAGCTTAGTAAATGTGCCCCATATGTATGTTTTACTTTGAGACAATGCATCATAATCTGTTTTTGCTGAAAAGTTCAAATAAATGTGATTTAGCTATGAATTGAATAGCACCTAATGAGTTGCTTTAACCAAAGTCTTGAAATGTTGGGAGTCCAACATAGATACAAAATTATATTGTATTCCTTACAAACTTTGGTCTTGCAAGATATAAAAGATCTGATAAGAAATCTACAAAGAAGTTCCTGTTTTGAACACTTTTGGGCATATATTTATATTATCATCTGATAGAGAGAGATATTGGCAGATTGCTTTTTTTTCTTTGTGCACGATTGTTTTAAAAAACCCAGTTGTCCAAAAAAATAGCCTGCACTAAGAAAAAATAAGAAGAGGTCAATGTCAGAAAACACAAGCGAGAATAAAATGTCTTAACTTAAAACTTCTTAACTATTAACATGAACATTGAATGATAATAAATAAGTCCCCGTCCCCCATCGTCCCCCATCTTTTTATCCATTTCTATAAATTTCAAGACCTTTCTTCAGTGTATGAAATTTTTTGATTTTTGATTTGAACTCATTGCATAATAGTCATTTTTATGCAAAGGGAGAAATAACATACAGAATTAAGAAAGTGAAATTATAAAGAGTAAATGTGGAAAGAGAGCTCTGGGCTTACAAATTCTGCATTCACTGTATTATGCAAATGAAATCAATGATTTCTTGTCCCTGGCCCAGAATTGTAGTTATTAATACAGAAGTGAAAGTGGATTAAATTAGCAGTGTGTTAAGAATACAAATATATCTTGCCACTGTCTAAATAAATTACAATAAAAAGTATTGACTTTTTTCTAGTTGGTATGCAGCGGCTCTTAACTAAAAAGTATGTGGTTGCTATGCACAACATAAAAACTCTCTGTCTCTGAGCAAAATTCTTGATGTCAACAATTTAATTGCAGTATAGAAATCTGAAGCTTGCCTTCCCATTCTTATTAAGTGGCATTTAAGTAGAAAAAGGCTTGTTCAAGTAGGGCAGTAAGTGCAGTCACAAGAGTATTGCAATTAGTAGCCTACTAGTCATGGGGTTTCCTCCCACCTCATAAATATTCTGCAAAATTTGAGGCATTCCCTCTGGCGCAGACTCTAAACCTAAGCTTGTTTTATTCCTGTTTTTTTTTCTCAGTTTTTAAGGGGATCAGATTTTGGTCCTAAAAATAAGAATAAAAATCCACATCTCGCAATGTAATATTGTTCCTTAAACTGTTATTGCATTGTGAATTTTAATTGCACACTCTTAAGAACTGCTTGTAGGTGTCGTAATCTTTTGGAGCAAACATAACAACTTTTTCAGTAAGAAGTTTTATTACATTGACTGCACATTGGCGCCAATGATAAAACTCGCAAACGGTCTTTCACTGTCGGAAGTGGTCGCTAAACAGCTTCTATGTTAGCAAAAGCTATATTGAATTTGTGCAAAGCTACATTTGTTCACCCATATTAGGAAAAAAATAATTTTTCATAATAATGAAATTCGCATTGCGAATAGTCTTTCCGTTACCGACTTTTGTTACATTCCCCCTTTAGTCACATGTAAATGGATGTCAAAGTAATTGCTGAAGTATTAATGCAAATGTTGTGAAAGAAGTAAAAATGAGCAAATATAGATATTTTCTTTTTTGCCTGACAAAGTACTAGCAGGGAATATAGTTCTGTAATTAGATGGAGTTCAAAAATGTTCAAAGTTCAACAATTTATAAATAGACCCCATATTCCCATATATAATAAAATGGACAGTTGATATAGATGAAAGGGGAATCAGAAACATTCTCTTTAAGATGTCAACTTATTAAAGTTTTAAAATTGTAAAATTCTTAGTAATTTTTTTGTTTGTCAAAATTGCCTCCTGGGCACCGAACGTTGGTGGCCTGGCAATAAAGTGCAAACGAACACTAGCGACGGTCTCTTTTGCTAATGAATTGTCGTCTGCAGATTGGATCTCTGTCGAATTTTTGCTAGCCACCGCCACTTCGCCCTTAAATCTGCCCCTAGTGACATAGTGATTGAGGTTGAAACATGACTCACTTCAAGGTTAGCCTCTTCATTTTGTTATATGATATAAAAAAAAAACTTCTTCAAAAAACAGTCTTCATAACACATAAACTTTTTGAAACTGGCCTCAGGTGTGCAGCCACAACCCCCCCATAGTTATGTATTTGCCGGAAGCTTTGGCTAAGCTTTGGCTAAGCTCATGTGGTTATTGCACCCTCATACCCACCCCTTTATATTTTTGGTGGTCCCCCTCACTTGTTGTGCCTTGGTTTGTGCAATCACTCTCTCTTAAAAGCCATAGATGCTAGCGGCATGGGAGGATCTAGCCGTGAAAAAACCAACGTCCCATTAGACACTTCTCTATGTACACACACACTTATTGTGTTATTCATTTAGTTCTCCTTTACACTCTTTCATTCTATGCTTACTTACATACATACTCCCAAATACACATACACTTTCCCTTATCACTACCATACACACCTTCACATTTCACTTACACATGTATACACACTATTGTGCAACTGCACATATCACTCTACTCTGTTTTTAATTACAACACCTTGCTTCTACTTTTCTAAAATGGGCGTTGGTTAAGGCAGTCCCTCCCTCTTAAAAGCTGCTCAGCAGTTGGCGGGGGAGGATTTAGCACAGAGTTTGAAACCAAAGCACAGGAGATGTTTACATAAAGAATTGTTTCTACACAGAGAGGTAATATTCCTTTTTTACTATGACTAAAGATAAATAAGTTAGGGACCACCATGTGGGGTTTTACCTTGACGTGGTATGGTGGCTTATCAATATTATGATCATAACTTTGTAACAAAAAAACCCTGTTTCAAAATTACATGCACTTGCATATTTACTTGAATTACTTAGACAGGGCTTTAAACTTTTTGAAACTGGCCTCAGGTGTGCAGCCACAACCCCCCCATAACAATGTATTTCTAACCTGCAAAGTTGTAAAGGACTGATACATTATTTTCCTACTTCAAGACCTTTTTAGGGAGATGTTAAAGGAACTGCCAAAAACTCCTACATGTGCCATCTACCTTAAACATCTTGTAATTATCTATTAACCACGTGTAGTGTTATTATGTAGTGTTTTTCCTGATTGGTGTGTGAGGTTTTTTGTTTGTTTTTGCAGCAACTTTTTCCATGTAAAATAAATTGAACTCAATAGGTGTTTTTTTCTCAGTTACTATTTCTGCATACACTACACTGGAGATCAATGGGCAGTGCAGTAAAAAAATATTGCTCATCACTTATTATGATTTTGTCTAATCACTTTTGCAGTGAAAGAAATGTTAGAACCAGGGATCACTGGGAACCCTATTAGAGCATCTCCTCATCTGATTGATGGCCAAAGGCTTCTCGATCTCTCTCTTTTTTTACATTTTAATGGAAAATGAAGCATGAAAGCATTGGGCTTCACAAGATATTAGTCAGATCAAAGGAAGTGGCCTCTTGTATAAACCTAATGTACCATATACTCTCTTAGACACTTCTTCACAACACATATTTGTTGCTATGGTGCTATGTTGATTTTTATAGTTGTTGCTGTGATAAAAGCTTTCTCTCATTTCATCATTCCATTTATTTTCCTCCTGTCATATCATATATCTATGCACAGCCTATAAGTCTCAGATGTCAAAAGATTATGGTGGATTTTATCTTTGATTAACATTGTTGTTTTTTCCCTATTACATTTTTTCTAGTCAAAAATGCATTTAAGATATTGCTCCTGACAACTTCTGCCTTTTCATTTGAGTAAGAGGAATTTGACTTCATAATTATGCCTTTAAGATATGTAAATATCAGCCTAAAACTCTTCACAGGGAATTCTAAAAATAATGATAAAAGAATGATGAATATGTAGCAGAAACATTGTACACGATGAAAATAGAAATGTAATTGGGTACACCCTTTCAATATTACTGGACTTTTTCTTCTATACTTAAGTACTCAGGACATTATAGCTCAGTGAAATACATTCCATGTGATTTGCCTGGAAGTGTTCTAAGTTCCAAATTAAGCATTTGTTCTGCTTGAAAAGATGAAGATCTGTGTTTGAATTTATCATTAAATGACAAGTAGACCGGAGGGTTGCTAAAAGTGTGTGTCATTTGTGAAAATCTCTTTAGCAAACAAATGTAACAATTTCTAGATTTGCCCAGAGCTTCTTTTTGGATGCGATGTATAAAATGAGCAACCGTGAAAAGGAAAAAGATGCATTCACATTGAACAAGATTATGGTGGTCCTAAGGAGATTATGTCTGGATATATTACATCAATTAATTCATGTACTCCTACAATAAAAACATAGAGTCAATACAAGGGGGCACATGGAAATGGTGGGGAAACTGACTTATAACACCAAAATATACACATCAAATACCAGATTGAATGTCTGTCCTGAAGGTGATGGTATTATTATTTCTTGAAAATCCCAGGTTTTCTTATTGTTAAAGGTTACCCAGTATTAGAGTTTGAGACTGGCCCACTACATACAGTTATTATAAATTCATTTATAGTTTATTTCATTGTAGTGTTATAAAAGGACATTTAAAAAAAACATAAAGTAGAACAAACATAAGAAAATTAAAATGTCCTTAAAGAATTAAAACATTAAGTTCCTTTAAACACTATGCAATGAGTGAGGCTAAAGAGCCAGCACTTCACATTGGAACTGCTTTCAGACAGGCTATTGTTTTTCCTACTCAATGTAACTTATGGAGTCGCAATTTGGGTTAGCCGGACTTGCATTTTTACTATTGAGCGCTGTTCTTATATCTACCGCTAGGTGGGGCATGGCAACTTTTTTAGCAATGCAGTTGACAGCGAGCTGTTATCTGGTTACCTTCCACTGTTGTGTTGATAGGTATCTGGGGGGGAAGGGAGGGGGCTGATATCACTCCACCTTATAGTGCAGTAGTAAAGTAGTGAGTGCAGTTTATCAGAGCACATGTCACATGACTGGGGTGCATGGGAAACTGATAACATGTCTAGCCTCATGTCACAATTAAATATAAAAAAATATTAATACACTGATTTCAATGCAGAATTCTGCTGGAGGAGCACTATTAACTGATGTGTTTTGGATAAAACATGTTTTCCCATGACAGTGCCACTAACTATTTGTAACCCTCACCTCTTCTGTTTCCTCTTCACTTGAAAATCACGTCAAAAGGAAGAAGAGAGGGAAGAGGGATCACCTAGATTTCTGCTTTGGAGTAGATATTGCCATATTTAGGAGCATCCCACTCTCATTAAAATGATATGTTTGAAAACCACAAACATTTTGATTTCCATTTTTTCCATTTTAAGCTATATGCTATAAACTATGGACTACCAACTTTTCTCACACATTTCCATTAGTAAACCCATAATAAAAGCACCACAAGGAAACATGCTGATCAGATGTCATCTAGAGATCTGTTTTGCTATAGTCAAAACTCATATGATTTATGATTACCAAAACAGATGCAGATTGATTAGGTTCAACACAGTGCTGGGGACAGCATAAATTATCACCAAAGTGATGAAAAACTGTTTTCAATAGGATGAATGACCTCAAGGGGCAGATTTATCAAGGGTCGAATTTCGAGGTACAAAAAACTTCGACATTCGCCCATTGAATTAAAAAACTTCGAATTCAAAGTTTTTTCAACAAATCTGGCAATCCTGTGGTCGAATAAAAATTGTTCGATCGAACCATTAAATCGTTCGAATCGAGCGATTCGAACAAATTTAGCGATCGATCGAAGGATTTTTATTCGATGTGTATGTATAGACTTTTGACTAACTTTTTGACTAATTTGGCAAAGTATTGAAGTTTTTTTAAAGAGAGAGTACTTTGATTATCGAATGGTCGAATATTTAAACAATTTTTACTTTGAATCAAAGTCAAAGCAAATTTAAAGTCGTAGTATCCTATTCAATGGTTGAAATATCCAAAAAATTACTTCAAATTTCGAATTTTTTTACTTCGAAAATTCCCTCGAATTCACTTCAACCCTTAGTAAATTTGCCCCTAAATGTAGAAAATCTGTTTGTAATATTTGGTCTTCCTCTAAATCTTTTGGCATATTGTAACCTTAGAAGTGAAGGTGGGTTAAAACTTCAATGATAAAGTACTGAATTAAAAGAACACTCAGGTGGCCTGTTTACTAACATTTAAGTTTCTATTTTTTTCCTGAATCCACATTTTTCTCTAACAATTCATGTTATTTAAAGGAGAAGGAAAGGCTAAAATGAAGTAAACTTTATCAGAATGGTATATATAAATACATCAGTAAACCCTCAACGTCCTTTGTCAAAAGAAACACTGCATTTCTTTCCTTAAATTGTGTATACATGGGCTTCTGTATCAGACTTTCTGTTTTCAGCATGAGGCTCCAGGGCTATGGCTTGAGCATGCTCAGTTTGCTCCTCTCTCCCCCTCCCTGCTGTAATCTAGCTATGAGTGAGCAGGCAGAGACTCAGACAGGAAGTGATGTCACACCAAGTTAATATGGCAGCTGCTATCCTAAACAAACAGAGAGTTTCTGCAGCTGTTTACTCAGATATGGTAAAGCATTCTACAGAATAAATATAGTGTTATAGCTTGCACTATGGTGGCTAATCTTTTGGCAATAAACTGCTTTGGTAGCTTTCCTTCTCCTTTCAATTAAAATGTGAAAAAGCTGAGATTTCTAAAGTGCAAAAACAACTAAAAACTCTTGGCATTTAAAAGCAGTTAAGGTCCTATAGAAGTCAATGGGAGCTGCACTAATCTGATTGTACCATTTTTAATGCATTTAGACTTTTAGAGGCTTTCTGAATTTTTTTCTAGTAATTGCAAAGGTCTTCGAAGTACTTGTATTTTTTTGCAAATTTTTTAACCCTTTTTTTGTGCTTTTTGTATTCAGATCTTAAAATAACTTTCATGGCATTTGTGGTTTTAGAGAAAATTTAGAGGTTTTAGAGAAAAAGTTTATTCCTGGTTTAAAAAAACAAAAAGTACACAAATCTGAATTTTGATACATGGGGGCTAATTCACTATGCGCCGGAGCGCCTAACGCTAGCGTCAATTCGCTTCGTTGGTCATTTTAACGCTGGCGTAAATTCGCTAGTGTTACTTCGCACCCTTATGCCTGTCGAATTTGCGCAATGGACGTAACTACGCAAATTCACTAACGCGCACAGTGTACTGAACGCTACCTTTTACGCTAGACTTCCTTCGCCACCTCAGACCAGGCAAAGCACAATAGAGTAGATAGGGATTGCTTCAAAAAAAGTTCAAATTTTTTCTAAGTCCCAAAAAATGGCGTTTTTTCTATATTATGGGTGATAGACTGAAAAAGATCGAAAAAATTTTTGGGGCTCCCCTCCTTCCCCCCTACATTTCCTAACTCATGGCAACTTAACTATACAGTGGGCACATGTGTAGGGCAAAAAAAAAAAATTATTTGATGTTTTGAAGGTTTCCCAGGCATTTGTAGTGATTGTACGTATTCCTCCATTGAAATTTGAATTTGGCGCCGAATGCAAATTAACCATCGCTAGCGTAACTTCGCTTCGCTTATCGAATCAACGCTAGCGCAACTTCGCAACCTTACGCTACCCCTGAGTGCAACTTCGGATTTTAGTGAATTTGCGGAGCACTGGCGAAACTACGCCTGGCGAAGTGTGGCGAAGTGCGGCGAAGTTACGCCTGGCGCAACTACGAATCTTAGCGAATTTGCCCCATGGACCTCCATTAGTTTAAATAAATAAATTTTACGTAGATTCCACTTTCTAAAGGGCAACAGCCCTGCATTTTCATAAACATATTTTCAGATATTAGCGTTCGCTGTGAGGACATTGATTGAAAAGTGATTGTCATCAATAAGATCTGATTTCTGTTCTGATGGATTTGTGGTTTTATGATGGACAAGTCATGCCAAACAAATGTTATGAGTTTCTATTACTGAACCTGGACGAGGGAATCAAAGTTTATGTAATATTTATACATTGCTAAGACATTCAACGCCATTTCCCACAGGAGAGTCTGCAAACATGGATACAGAAGTAGCTAAAGGCCAGGCAGACTTGTAAATGGATTGTTTCTGAATAGGGATAAAATAATACATGTACATCAGGCTTTATAACTGGGTCCAGACATTTTACAACTATTTGTGAATCTGTCCCTATATAATCAATATATATCAACCATATAATCCAAATTAGATATTGCATTAATAGATTTGTTTTCCTTGCATGCAATCCATTGAGTTTTCTAATTATTAAATCTATGTATATGAGAAGGCATTGGGGCCAATAATGCTAAAAGTGTGACGTTGTAATAAATAGTACAGGATTAGGGCACCCAGTCCAATATCAGCTGTTTCCAGGGCTAACGCTTAAAAAATATATACTTGCTTACTACTGAGGTTTATACATCATCAACCCCAAATGCATAATCTGTCATTTGAAAAACACCGTAAAAACAATACAATTTGAATGAACAAAATCAAATCACATTTTTCACTCATTCCCCGGAGGTGACAAGCAATTAAGTTGAAAAATTCATTTTCTCCAGATGAATGAGTACTAAAAATGTATTGTTAAATCAATATTATATGATTTGAGACCTAATTGAAAAAGTTAGGGTATAGCTTGCCTTCGTCCCTACAACAATTGGAATCTTATGTTTATTTATCACTCCCTATAATAAACTGTACTTCATTTTTATTGTGGCCAACACAGATTGCCAAGGACAATCATACTCTGTACGATATTTTTACACTAAAAAAAATTAAAAATTGACCAAAAAAGCAAATACTGGTCGCCTGAATTGTGCATTAACTACTTTCAGACCAAAGGTTAAATTAACAATTTAATGTAGTATCTGATCTATAGTAACTAAGTTGTTAGGAGATAGCCTTTATTGCTTTGTTGGAGTAAAGAAAACAAACAACATGGGTTGCTAGACATATAAGACCCTTTCACCTATTACTATTATTTTTCCAACTTTGTTTTATTCCCCTTTTTACAATGTAAATGATCATCCTAAACATCATGTTCCATTTAAACAGCTCCAACTCATAATAGGGCTCATTTATAAAATGCAAACCACAGCTGTGGTTTGGTAAAGGCTGGCACAGTCATTGCGTAAATCAACAGCATTCATTAAAGGTACTTGTGTCCAAAACAATTCCTTTCACTTGGCCAGATTGGAGAAGAGGCGCTTAAGGGGTGATATGATAACTATGTATAAATATATAAGGGATCATATAATAATCTCTCTAATGCTTTATTTACCTTATTTATCTAATCGGAATGGATGACCTTGTGTCAAGCTGACAAGAGGGTACCCATTCCGATTAGAAGAAAAGAGGTTCCGCCTAAATATTCAGAAGGGGTTTTTTACAGTGAGAGCTGTGAAGATGTGGAATTCTCTCCCTGAATCAGTTGTACAGGCTGATACATTAGATAGCTTTAAGAAGGGGTTGGATGGCTTTTTAGCAAGTAAGGGAATACAGGGTTATGGTACAAGTTGATCCAGGGATTAGTCCGATTGCCACTTTGAAGCCAAAGGAATTTCCCCCATCTGAGGCAAATTGGAGAGGCTTCAGATGGGTTTTTGTTGCCTTCATCTGGATCAAATGGCAGTTAGGCAGGTTAAAAAAAGTTAAAAGGTTGAACTTGATGGATGTGTGTCTTACTCTGTTACTATGTTACTATGTTACATTTTGGTGCTAAATGTCAATGCTCATTTTGCCTATTGATTCGGTGATACCCTGGAGCTGTGCAGCTGTAATTTTGGTGCTAAGTGGGCATTTTGACATTTCAGATGCAATAGCCTCAGTTGCCAGTGGCGGAACTACAGATGAGGCAGACCACGCAGTTTCTAAAATGTTCTTGAGAAAAAAATTCTATTCAAAAAATCTTAGGGTGGGATGCAATAAAAAAAAAAGTGAGTGGAATGGAAATGAGATTGAAAAATGGAATTTAGCAATGTACTAATGTTCATGAGTTTATTCTGTTGTAAATTTTGATTATTCATGGTGCATTCTTGAAAACCTGCTTCAAAGTTGCTTTTTTTTGTTGCAAAATAATTGGTTTAGCATGAACGTGTATTACATACACCATGCACTTGCTGAAATGTTGTGTACCATCTTTAGTCTGGTTCTGGTTTGCATGTGCAAATGAAAAAGTATTCACTCAGAGAAAACATATTTCCCATGCATTTATTTTTTTTCCATTAGCAATAATTATTAGATTCACCCATTAGCCTGATCTGTAACAAATTTGCCATGTAAATGTTCAGTAATTAATCCATTTAGAAAATTGGTCAGAAGAGCAGTGAAAAGCTAATTTATAGTAAGGTTGTTTGTGCTGTTTGAATGGTGTATATTTTTTCAATTTAATTTTTAAATTAAGTATATGTATGGGAGTAGTTATCTGGAAACCCTTTATCCAGAAAGCTCTGAATTATGGAAAGGCTGTTTCCCATGGACTCCCATACATATACTTAATTTAATTTTTTTTTTAAATTCCATTTTATCCAAATTATCCAAATTTTTCTCTGTAATAATAAAACAGTACTTTATACTTGAAAAATATGAAAAATAAACAGCACTAGTGATAGGCGAATCTGTCCCATTTGGTCGAAAAAATTTGCAAAACAGCAAAAAATTTGCAAAACGCATTGAAGTCAATGGGCGTCCAAATAATTTTGAAGCGCGTCAATTTCAACACAAACATTTTTTTTACCAGCGACTCTTTTGTCCAAATGCATTAAAGTCAGTGGGCATCCGAAAAATGTTTACGCGCGTTAATTTTTATGCTTGCGCCAATTATTTTTGTCACAGTGAATTATTTGCAAAAACATTAGTGGGCGGCAAAATGTGCAAATTCACAGTGAATAGATCTGCCCATCACCAAACAGCACCTCCGACAACAAAACAATACTACAGGCTTGTTATTAAGAAAATAAGAACCTACTGAATATACTCATCTGCCACAGGATAATGCAATGTGCAGTAAACAATTTATATATTTCATATATTTGGTGAAACATCCACTGATCCAACGTGTTACACTTCTCAAAGTGCCAAGAAGGTGTTCTCTAAAACCAGATGTAAACATTTCTACCTTTTAGCACTTTGAGACTAACCATGACTTTGCAATGTATACATTAGAAATATTTATGGAACTGCTGGTAAACCCTTCTAAAGCTTGTTACTACAGTATTCAGGTAGACTAGACATTATTGCTGAATCTCATTACTGACTATAGGGGTGAAATGGCAGAGCCCCGGGACTTGGGCACCAAAAAACTTCACCTGGCACTGGGAGGAGTGCAAAACCCATGGCTGATTTAGCCACATTATCTATATCTCTATCTATGGGGCAAATTCACTAACATTCGTAGTTTCGCCAGGCGCAACTTTGCCGCGCTTCGCCGCACTTTGCCGCACTTCGGCAGGCGTAGTTTTGCCAGCGCTCCGCAAATTCACTAAAATCCGAAGTTGCGCACAGGGGTAGCGTAAGATTGCGAAGTTGCGATAGCGTTGATTCGCTAAGTGAAGCAAAGTTACGCTAGCGAAGGCTAATTTGCATACGGCGCCAAATTCAAATTTCAATGGAGGAATACGTATCAGCACTACAAACGGCTAGAAAACCTTCAAAACATCAAATAAAAATTTTATTTTGCCCTACACATGTGCCCACTGTCTAGGTAAGTTGCCATGAGTCAGGAAATGTAGGGGGGAAGGAGGGGAGCCCCAAAAATTTTTTCGATCTTTTTCAGCCTATCACACATAATGTAGAAAACACGCCAGCGTTTTTTGGGACTTAGAAAAAATTTTGACTTTTTTTGAAGCATTCCCTATCTACTCTATTGCGCTTCGCCTGGTCTGAGGTGGCGAAGGAAGTCTAGCGTAAAAGGTAACGTTCAGTACACTGCGCGCGTTAGTGAATTTGCGTAGTTACGTCGCTTGCGAAACTACGCCAGGCGTAAGGGTACGAAGTAACACTAGCGAAACTACGCCAGCGTTCGTTAGTGAATTTGCGCAGTAACGAAAATGCGAATTAACGTTAGCGTTCGGCGCTTCAGCGCTTAGTGAATTTGCCCCTATATGTAGAGTTTGAAAGTCAGCACATGCACCCCAAAAAAATGCAAAAGCTCACAAACCTGACTTATGTGTGTATGGGTATATATATATAAACTTTACTTAAACAATAATCAGTTTATGGAATGCCCAGAAATGGTCAAGGGTTAAAAAAACGAACTTCAGTTTTGTTAATAAGAATACGTTGTTTCCATTATGAAATTTTCTAGACATGACTGCAGTACATGGTTTAAATAGAGCTGTTTCAGTAACCGTGGCAAGCTTATTTTTTCCCTCAATCTTTTAATGAATCTCCTACGGAGCCTAAAATTGCTTTGTTTCAAGCAGCCATTGAACCACCTGCCACGTAAGTGTTATCTACATAGTCTTTTTATTAATAAGACAAACACTGCCATAAGTACTGGAGATGAGATTAGATCCATTTCTGGCAATATATAACATTTTTGTATTCTAGATTTAGAAAGAAATAATAGCAGGTTTTAAGTCCTAAACTTGCCTTAAATAAGAAAAATGACATTGCAAATCTGTTTTAAATAAATTGTGGATTGATAAAAGAATGTTGTAGCTGCTATATTTTGTATGTATTGTAACTAGGTTCCGGGGTACATTTTCACAGCAAAATAGACTGTACAGTACATGCCAGAGTGATAAAAAATACATGGCAATAATAAAAACACCTTAACCACCGTGGGGTTTCGCCTTCCCATTGACATCTGTGCATTTTGGCAAAAATCCAATCTTTTTGCAGTTTTGTGAATTTTTGGGAAGAAGCTAAATTCTCCAGTTTTGTTCATCACTAATTTTGACTTTTTTTACTTTTTATCTATAACAACCCATAGTTTGAACTGTTGGCGTTATTGCAAATTAATTATGTCGATATGCATTGATTGGGTGTGTGTTTATGTGACAAGTTTTTTTCCTTTTTTTACTTCTCTAAGTCACTACGTTATTGTTAGGGTCATTAACATAAGCAAACATTAAATAGATTATCAAGTGGGAGAACCCGAAAATAAGTAAATAATATATTCAAGAAAAGGTCAATTGTCTTATCCAACAAGGATCAACACAAGTAGTGATGGGTGAATTTATTCACCAGGCGTGAATTCGCTGTGAATTTGCGTGATTCGCCACCGGCGAATAAATTCGCGAAACGGCCGTGAAAATTTGTGAAACGGCAATGAAAATTCAATGGCGAAAATTCACAGGCGTCAAAAAAATGGACGCCGGCGTCAAAAACGGACACCAATGTCAAAAACGGACGCCGACGTCAAAAACGAGACGCCGGCGCCTTTTCGCTAATTTTTCGCTGCTTCGTGAATTTCGTTCGAAATTAGCGAAACAGCGAAAAATTCGGTGGAGTGAAATGGAGCAAATTCGTCTATCACTAAACAAAGCCCTTGTGTGGCCTGGCAGCCTACAGGAGGCTCTGTGTGGCAGTGCACCTGATTTTTATTCAATCAAAACTTGCCCCCAAACAAGGAATCCAAAACTTAGCATCTGCTTTGAGGCCACTGAGAGTAACATCCAGTGGGTTGGTGAGCAACATGTTGCTCATGAGCCATTGGTTGGGGACTACTGGTATGAGACACTTAGGGGCAAATTCACTAAGAGCCGAAGCGCCTAACGCTAGCGTCAATTCGCTAGCGTTGGTCATTTTCGTTACTTCGCAAATTCACTAACGAATGCTGGCGTAAATTCGCTAATATTACTTCGCACCCTGGCGAATTTTCGCATTGGACGTAACTACCCAAATTCACTAACGCGCGCATTGTACTGAATGCTATCTTTTACGCTAGACTTCCTTCGCCACCTCAGACCAGGCGAAGCGCAATTGAGTAGATAGGGATTGCTTCAAAAAAAGTTCACATTTTTTCTAACTATGCCTGGCGAAGTGTGGCGAAGTGCGGCGAAGTTACGCCTGGCGCAACTACGAATCTTAGTGAATTTGCCCCTTAGGAGGCAGATTTATCATGGGTCGAATTTGAGATTCGACCATCGAATTGACCAAATTCTATTGTCAAATTTTTCTTTTTGAATTTTTTGGCCGTTTTCGGTAAAAATCGTTCGTTCGATCGTAGCAATCGTTCAAAACGGTCGATTCAAACGATTTAATCGATCGATCCAACAATTTAATCGATCAAACAATTTTCAAAGAAAAACTTCGACTTTTTAAAACTTAGCCAAATTTTGGCTCTAGGTTCTAGGAGGTCCCCATAACCTAGCATAGCAATTCGGCTGGTTTAAAGTGGCGAAGTGTCGAAGTCAAGGTTTTTTAAAGAGACAGTACTTCAATTTTCGAATGGTCGAATATTCTAAGTATTTTCAATTTGTATCGAAGTCGAAGTTGAATTTGGCATATTCGGTGGTCAAAGTACCCAAAAAATACTTCGAAAATTCACTTCGCCCCTTAGGGTGATCTGCCCCATTAACTCTTTTTTTACTCATAATTTAAATGTCTGAGTAAGAGTTGACACACTGCCTGCCTCAGCTGAGATATTCCTCATAAAGATGACGCCTTTGGTATTTATAAACTGTACCTACTTTAAGGGGCATAACAAGAGCGTGCAGGACTCTCCGCACCAAAAACTTTTCAAGGGGTCCTGGCACTAACAGCCGCTCTTGCCCGCAAAGCCTCTTCCATCTGCAACTGGGGGGTTGGACTCTGATCGCGAAAAATTAAGTTTTTGCGAATATTTATGCTATAAAATGGTCTTGTTTTATGGCGTTTATTATGGCAATTTTTACTGTGACATTTATGGCCAGAAATGCATCTTCAAAACTCTAAAACTTTATTGACTGATGATTATACCATCCAGTAACATTACCAGCGTGACACCAATCAAACATGTATGCATCATACATATAGCGTTATTTTCAGCGAATGCGATAACTGCCGATCAATTATTCTTGCACAAGAAAATGTGCAAATTTATATTTACCGCAGGTTAGTAAACTGGCGATAATATATTTGGCGAAAATTCTGTCTATATATTGTGTGAATATTTTTACCGCACTTTAGTAAACTGGCCCCATAGTCTGGGCCCCTCTGTGTTTGCTTCCTTTATAGTTACACCACTGGCTACTCTGTGGAAATGCTGTTGGGCAGCTTACACTGGAATGTATAGGTTTATGGTAATGCAGGTAATAAGGCAATATACCATTATTTCATACTTTTTTTTCGTTTATGTTACAATAAATGGAGTTTGAACAGTATATATTGATAAGATACATTTACATTAGGTATGCAGGCACTTGTATTCATCCGAATCCTGCTGAAAATCGACGAAATCCTGGCTTCAGTGCATCTCTACTTAAATCATCTATATGGTAGTAAAATAGAAAACTAAATGACAACATTTTCTTGTATCAATAATTAAATATAGGTGCAGATGCCAGCCAAACTATCAGAAGGAAGAAGGAAACACATATTTGATTGGATGCAGAGAGGGAAAGCCTTACTAGGTACAAACCCATCATGGGTCGACCCAACTTTTTGCTACAGAAATGTATTTTATAGGTTCTTCTCTGCCCCATCCAACTGCCCTGCATATTTCTATGTGGGAAGAAAAGGTGGATCAACATAAATCAAGTGTGAGATAGGGAGGTGATATTTAGTACTTTACTTTCTCAAGTGTTTCAATACTTCTTCATCTAAGAATTTAAGAGCATTAAGTTGACGCTGTAAAAATGCATGTTAATAATAAAATAATAATAATGTTTTTAAAATTGTTTAGCTTTGGTTTCTAACTATGATATTGGATCTGACCCCCAAGGTGAGCTTGTATGCACAATGCATATCCCATTCTATATATCCGAATTAGTAACCAGAGATGCATGCTGGTGAATGCTACATCAAATCCATATTATAAAGAAGTAAAGTTTTAAGGAGATTTTGTTTCCTCCTCAAATCCTGCACCATCTGTAACTAAAATTGCATTCATTACCACTAAAAATACATTTCATTATCTCCTCGGTTCTTGCTAATGATGCAGTGAAGTTTTAGTTGCCTTCTTAAACTACAATATGGGAACAGTTGTTTTTCTAACATATTTGAACTTATTACAAACTTAAAAAAAACATACATTTATATATTATGAAATATATGTACAGCTGGTAAATGCCCTCTCTATATTTTTTCACAATCAAATATATTAAATAAATACAAAAATTGGAATGCATATCTTTTACGTTTATACCTATAATTCAATTGTTATATCGCTAGATCCATTCTTTACAATCACTGTAATTACATAGAACTAGCACTGCTTATTCTTTAGTGCCATTAATTCAGAACGGGCACAGTGGGAAATTATTATGTATGTTTAGGAAACACATAATTAGAAAATGGATATTTTCCTATTCTTCATAATCAAACTCTCCAAACCTTGAAGCTACAATTTGCGTTTGAGTACTTCTCCTGAAAGGTTATCTTGACTCCAAACAAGAACATTACTATTGCACTTGTGAAAGGAGGGAAGGCTTGGACAATAACTACTTAAGACTGCCAGTTACTGTTATTGGATTTACCTCTCTACTGATTCACCATTTTTTCCTTCATGGTGGTTAGCATGTAAGATTACCCAAACCAGAGCCTACAGGTTTCTTTTATGCAATTGCACACAAACAGATGGCAGCACAAGGATTTGTAGGCATCAACGTAGGTGCAAAGAAGAGTAGCATCTGTTGGCACAAACACAGGTGTATAAGTGGTGAGTCAATCTCAATTTAGTCAATATATGATTGTGCTGTCCTTCGATACAAACCTGTTTTAATTCCAGCAGGACCTCCCACCTTCCTTCTGTAATTGTCAATCCAGCCAGTTTTATATATCGCTCACATTTCAGATTATAGAGCATAACCTTAATATAGAGTAGCCATTAAGCTGCCTTGATTTACATTGTCAATGAAAAAGAATGTTAAGATGTCAGTGCATCTCTTGGTTCCAACATCTTTCCTCTTCTGTTGAATATGGTCATTAATGTCACCTATTAAAATGGTAATTCTCTACAATGCGGTTTTCATTGATCTTTAATGAATGCAGCAACAAGCCAAGCATGAATGCTGTGACAGAGGACACATTTATCATGATATGGCAAGTGTCAGAGGTAATTGAGTCTAAATTCTGTTAAACAACATGAGTTTCTCAAAAAAAAAAAAAAAATAGGAATAGATGATTCATTTGGATAAAATAATTGAACAAATTAACCAAATTACATGACTGAATGGCAGACTGTGGTTTTTATGCCAAAATGCAGAAAGGAGGAGCAGAACAGAAAGATTAATTATATGAATTTATATATATTGTATATTTCCTATATATCTTTAAAGAGGAACTATGGCGAAAATGAAAATTTAATATGAGCTTCAGCATATTGAAGCTTATACAATCGATTAAAAAGTCTGTACCGTATTTGAGTGAGCTCTAATGCATCTGCTAGGAAAGGGAGTTTTCTCAGGGTGGCAATTTTAGAACAGAGGTTTACTATGAAATTTAATGGAGAACTGAAGTTTAACCAAAGAAAGGGCAGCGATGTTGTATATTATGTTTTGGGCTTCTGTACCAGCCCAAAGCCACCACATACCTTTTAGCAGTGATGATCTATGCAGAGAAAGAGACCAATATGCAATGAATGGAACAAATAGGATTAGTTTTTGTCCGACTTCATGTTCTGCTTAAATTAACTTTAATTACGTTTAAAATATACCAAATGAAAGTTCTATTTGCATTATCTTGCGCTAGTGTCACTAGTGCTTACATTTCCTAAGTGCTAATATTTCACAAGTACTTAGAAATTAAGGCAGTTAAACAAGGCAGTTGGACAAGGCATTAACAAGGCTCAAGGGACTGGATTCTCTTCAATCACCACTGAAGCAGCTGGAATAAGAAAACAGATTTGTTTGCTACTTCATACTTTACAAATGCTTTATCCTGTATTTCTCCTCTTTCCACTTCCATGCTTCATAAAACATTTTTTACACTTCCTCCAACAAGTCACAAAGGTATAGAAATTTCAACCTCTCTACTTTCCTCCGACTATCTCCCAACCTTTCTGCTTTCAAAAGATCTCTTAAAACACAGATTTTATTGAAGCCTACCCTCAATCTGTTTAGCTACTAAATGCAATACCATATGCAACCTAGCTCACCTTGCTTATTTCTGATCTTACCCACTCCCACACCTTGGGGCAAATTCACTAAGATGCGAAGTTGTGCCAGGTGCAACTTCGCCGCACTTCGCCACACTTCGCCAGGCGTATTTTCGCCAGCGCTCTGCAAATTCACTAAAATCCGAAGTTGCGCACAGGGGTAGCGTAAGTTTTTGAAGTTGCGCTAGCGTTAATTCGCCAAGCAAAGCGAAGTTTCGCTAGCGATGGTTCATTTACATACGGCGTGAAATTCAAATTTCAATAGAGGAACACGTATCACCACTTCAAATGCCTAGAAAACCTTCAAATCAGCAAATAAAACTTTTATTTTGCCCTACACATGTGCCCACTGTCTAGGTAAGTTGCCATGAGTCAGGAAATGTAGGGGGGAAGGAGGGGAGCCCCAAAAATATTTTCGATCTTTTTCAGCCTATCACCCATCATGTAGAAAACACGCCAGCGTTTTTTGGGACTTAGAAAAAATTTAGACTTTTTTTGAAACAATCCCCCTCGCCAGGTCTGAGGTGGCGAAGGAAGTCTAGCGTAAAAGGTAGCGTTCAGTACATTGCGCAAGTTAGTGAATTTGCGTAGTTACATCGCTAGCGAAAATTCGCCTGGCGTAAGGGTGCGAAGTAACACTAGCGAAATTACGCCAGCGTTCGTTAGTGAATTTGCGAAGTACCGAAAAATGCCAAACGCTAGCGAATTAACGCTAGCGTTTGGCGCTTCGGCGCTTAGTGAATTTGCGCCCTTGTGTCTCATGGCCTTGTCATTTTAGTGTGTAAGCTCTTTCGCACAGGGCCTTCCTCACCTTTTGTACTGGTACTGGTCCTTATGTATGCAACTCTGTAGGTTCTATGTATGTAATTCATGTGGTTTCTTTGTATAAACGCATTTATTTTACAGCACTGCACAATATGTTGGTGCTCTAAAAATACATGGTGATAATAATAATGAATTCTCGGGGATGCTTTAGATCCTAAGTATTTGTATATGAAATAAGATGATGTCACGACAGTCTACAAATATACTGTTGATACTTTCCATACGAGGCAATGAGTGAGTAATATGATACTGGTTACCATGGTAACAGGCTCCTCTACACTTACCACGAGAAGCCCCACTTATAATTAAGTTGGGGGCTGTGCTGATTAATTGTTGCAGCAAATGGTTGCTTAATTTGTTTACCAGTCTGATCATTGAACAGGAACTGAAAATCTATTATTTACTGTATCACCTACATGAAACAAGTCTGCAGATTGCTAAAAATTGGGCAAGCCAGATATGTTCAACATGGGTGTGTGCAAAGATGGATCTTTAAATGGATACAGAGAATACCAATATACGCATAATACAGACATAGTCTGCAATTTGTGGACTCTATTGTTACATATAGAAACGTGCATGGATTGGACACTGTATAGCATGTTCTATAGTGGTGCTTCTAAACACAGCAGGTGGAAACATTTTATAAGGCTAATTGTCAAATGTAATATTTGAAATTATTATATAAGAAGGAAAATGTTTTGCATAGACAATAAGGATCTAGGAGCTGGACTACAGTTCCCACCATTCTTCAGCATATTATCAAGAATTTAATTGATCATAAGGTTTCCATACAACAAACTTTGGAATTAGGTTCTTCTGTGCGTGCAAATCCTAACTGAGCTAATATAAATTTTTGCTTCAAAGACATGAATCTATGGCGGGATCTGGTAAACTTTTAAATCAAGTCAAATCTGGTAAGTCAAGTCAAATCTGTTCTCCTGAAAATGGGGTATGTGTAGTGTTCAGTAAAAAAATGGAAAATCCATTCCCTAACACCTACTGATCTGATCTAATCATCATATGCCCTAGTTTCCCCATAGACACAATATTTAAGCACCGACTTCTATATTTTCTATAAAATAGAAACCTTTTCAGTGGAATGCACCATTCCATCCAAAGGTTTTGGGTTTTAGCTAAATCACAAATACCTATACAAAACAAATATATGTTCTTTTATGCTCTTTTGGGGTTTGGTTTCTAGGTCGTATTCCAAGATCAAAAAGGACCAGTATACCCCTTATTTAAAATGAGTTACCAGTGCAGAGATTATTGTCGTGCTATGTGGACTCCGCCTGAAAAAACAGTAACAACAAATGGTGAAGGGAGGGGATTGTATTTACCTAATTGCCTACCGCCCAAAAACTAAAATAAAAACAGCTTCAATTTCCCTGTTTTTCCTGCAAAACTTGTGAAACCAAAAATCCTTGATTTTTCTTGATTAAAACTGTAAGCAAACCTCATATCTTTTGGTTCTGTCCACCTATTCAACCTTTCTAGAAAGAGATTTCTGCCCTTCCAAGCAGATTTCTTCCATCACACAGTTCAAAGAAATGTTTTAACTTTCCTTTTAGGCAAACCCTTCCTGGGAATAATGAAATCAAGTTAATCAAGTTATCATAGCAGCTAAATTAGCCATAGCAGCAATATGGAAGTCAGCTGGGCTTTGCATACAAAAGAGGAAAGTCTTTCCTCAACCAAAATGCTTTTTAGTGAATGCACTCCTCCAACTCTACATATGCTGATCTGATTCCATAGTTATAAGAACTCCGAGAGCAGAAAAATATCTCACAGAAAGTTCAACTACCTTATTTACAACATGAAAAAGCAATATAAATCTTACTCTTGCCAGAATTACTGTTTGATGAATTGTAGCAGGCGGATTTACATAATAAACATCATTCCAGCTCCATGGGGACTACATTCTACAGTACATACAGTGAAGTTTTACTGATGAAATTAGCATGCTTGGTTACACTTGGAATTGGGGAAAATGATGAATTGGCAATTATTTTTTCATGTAATGGTAAGGCATATTGTATCCAAGTGAATGATTGTAGAAAGCTGGCGGTGAAGGTCTTATGGAGTTATTTAAAATGCTTATAAGTGTCTGTCTGAACCCTTAATGGACAGCAAGACTCAGTTTTGATTAGCTCTAGTTCGGAGTTCCACAGAGTTCCATGACCTGTATAAAAACACTCAACGTTCGGCCTCGAGTTTTTATATGATCATGGAACTCCTCGGTAACCTTATATTTTACAAGAGGGGGTACTTTATTCACAATATTTTGACTAAGCTTTGTCTTACTATAACTAAGCACATGATACTGGCTGTGATACCAAAACATTGTTCTTCTGCACTTGTTCTTACATTACATTAGTGTTTAAGGTTGACAATACTTTCTAAGGTTGAGGCAAAAGAAATGTAGGAGAAAATAAGTTATGGCTGCTGCTTTACAATAATCCAATAATGATATCCAAGACAATTCATGTCTTCTTGCAAGAAATAGCTCTTTAAGCTTGGTAGTTATATTTCAACCTTAGAGCCAATTACTACTAAATGGTTCCACTGATTCAAGTTAATAGTAATTTAAGTACAATGTGGTTTGTTTTAAAACCCAATAATCATAGCCATCATTCTATTTGGCATTAAATGCATAATATATTGCAAAATCATAAATGAACTGCAAATCATGTGTAGAAGTTAGAATGCATTCTTAAAAACTGTTGTATATGTCAAATTAAATGATATATTATATACTGTTTATAAACAATTTAAAATTAAAGTCATTAGCAGTCTAAATATTTTATAAACAGATTCTCTGAATGCTTTAAATCTTTTCTTTATTTCTTCCTCCTCCTTCCTTACATTGGAAAGTCATTCTGTACTCCTGGCTCCATTTTTAGTGACTTTACAATTTCTGTTTGGGGCATTGTGGGTGGTTGTCTAGTACATGGTAGTCTTTGGAAAACTTTCTGAAAGGTGTAGAAAATACCAACATGACAACGTGAAGAAGATCCTAGGCCCTAGTGCACCAGTGTAGAACTATGGTAATTGGACAAAATGCTCTTTAAAATACATCCTAACCTACACCGACTTCTTACACATCTTGCTGAATGTACTAATTCTTGTATCTTATAGTTCTGATTGACTCAGATATGAGTAAAATCAAACACTTGGTATCAGCAGTCAGGCCAAAGCAGTGCTTGTGTTTTCATAGGCTAAATTTACAGTCTGTAAAGTTTTAGAGAAAACCATGTTTATGTGAACTGTCCCTGGCCCAGAAATTTTAAAAATATTATCCATTCAGTCAGATATTTGTTTGGTTCTTGTTGTGTTTAATTTAATCCCCATAAAGACAATTACATAATGTCAGGACTCACCTTGGAGGTCTAGTGGGCAGTGGGGTCCACCGCCGCTCCTTCAGCATGGACGCCCACTGCACTGCTCCTTTCCCCTCTGTGTTCTGGGTTCCTATGGCGTGCACGCCAATGCTCTTCCTGGTTTATGTGCCGGCGTGATGACGTCATCACGCGTGGCACAAAATTCAAATAGTATAAAAAGGGAATCTAGATATCAGCACACTGCACGTTGTTAGGTTCAATTAGTTGTTCCTGGTGCTTTAGTATATTGAATCCTGGTTGTTTGATATTCTGTGTATTGACCCTTGCTTTGCCTGACTATCCTGATCTCTCCAATACTGACATTTGCCTGCCTGATTTCCCTGACTTCTCCAATCCTGATCCTGCCTGTTTGCAACTATTCTAAACTCTCTAATCCTGACCATTTGCCTGTCCACTGACTATCCTATGATCTCCAATCCTAAATCTGGCCTGTCTGATGACTCTCTGTTTGTGCTGGCCCGGCCTGCCTGTTCCTGGTGGTTTTCTTGCTTGCATGTATTAAATGATGTCAGAAGGCCAAGCAAAGAACCTTGAGCCATTTTAATGGAATGGTCAAAAGTATCAAAAGCACAGGATACATCCAGGACTTGAAGATCATTTCCAACTCTACACGGGGTCATCTCAGTTGAGTGCACAACACCCAAGCTGCATAGGATCCAGCAGATTGTTGGTGTAGAGAAAAGTTAGTAATATGAGAAAAGACAGACCCTTAATGGAGTAGAGTGTACAGGCTAACAGCAAAATAGGGTAGTAGTTAGATAAACAGGAGGAGCCAGTGTTGCCTTTTGAGAATGAGCTTGACACAGGCCTTTTTAAATAAAGAGAGGGGAGTACCAGAGGAATTTAATATATATATTTACATAACTATGAAGCCATATGGTTAGTAAACTTTTTCTTTAACTTTCTTTTTAAGAAGTATCTGTTCTCAAATTAAAACTTTTAGCTCTTCAACCTATCTGAATATTTCTGTTGCTAAACCCTCTGTTTATAAGACATTATTGACTGAGCTCTTTAACACTGTGATTCCATGCTTCTAGAGACTTGTACTTGTTACTAGTGCAATTTGACATTAGTTGATATATCCTTCAGAAAGATCCCATTTCTTAACAGTAATATCAAGGATGCCAGAGAACGTTTTTATATTTTTCACTTCTGTTTACATTCATCAAGAACAACTTTTTTTTTAGACTTTTTTTCTGTTACATTACTTTTTGGCTGTTAAATTACTGGCAGGAGTACAATTCCAGATTCATGCCACTTCTGTGATTCCCAGTGACTTTCCGCTTGAGCTCTGCCAGCCTCACACTCTCCATGTTTAACACCAGCTGAAATATTTTTTCTCACCATATTGCTGCATATTTGCATAGGACACAGCCAGGGGCAATGCCACAATTAGCACAGTGGTGCAGAGTGCACTTGTATTGGATTGGGTTAAGCACAAATGCAAGGATATGGGTGCAATGCCATGCCATTCGTTTGCCTAATTCTGTATACCCCTAATATCTGTAAATATGTAATAAATAACCCTATGACCAGTTAATAAATGCAAATGCTGTAACCATGCTTACAAGACCTACTAGGGCCAAGTATTGAACCTTTAGATCCTCTATTAGTTGCCTTAATAAAATATAAAAAGACTTTATGTACAACAACTCTTTATCCCTTTTAACCAATTATATTTCCATGTATACATGCAATCCTCAAGGTCTTATTTCTAGTATTCTCCACTGGGGGAACTATATCAAAAGCCTTAGAAAAGTCTTAATAATTACATTAACCATCATGAAATGCTCCAAATTCTTTCTTACTTCTCCATAAAAAACATAAAAGATGGGTTTGACATGACCTTTTCTCATAAAACCAAGCTGAGTCTTTGAAAATTGCATTATTTTTGATGATACTGCCTCTTATGCCTCATCTCTATCTGCAAGCCTAACCAGATCTCATTATAGAGCCCTGTGAAAAGGAAAAAAAATCTGATATGCATCATTAAAATGAGTAGAGCTCTAGATTACGTCCTGGCAAAAGAAAGTAGTATGAATAGTGAAAGAAGAATGTATTTGTCTCTATTGAAATGTAAGCAAATAATGATTCAATTTTTCTTTCTTCCTTTATAAAATTATGTTTCAGCAATGTGAGGCTTATTTGGCTTACGTTTCAATAATATTGAAAATTAGAATATTGCTTTAAATTGAATATCCATTTGGTCATAAGAAATGATGGACCTGGATTATAATTACAAATTGTATGCACAAGGTATTCCTTCTCTCCTTCATAAACATGTTCTTTCTTGTACTTGTGAGAACTAAATCTTTCATGGTGTTCAGCGGTCCATAGAACTGATGAGAGAACTATAACAAAAAGATTTATTGTCTTGCCGACTCAAACACGATGCTTGAAGAGTAAATGGCAAAGCAGGGTAATTCTGCTAGCACTGAGCTATAATATCCCAACTGATTACACATTTTATTGATGTTGATCCTTGGCATCCCCATTTGTTCCCCCTTTGGATGATGTACTTTTCTTTGACATCAGCAGGAACAAAATCGCCTAATGCTGGAGTAAATTTTACATGAATTAATTCAGCCATGTACGGGAGCAAGCACATTAATAAACCAGTATATAGAACGGTTGTTGTTAAACCTATAACTTTAAGGATTCCATGGAGCACATGGGAATATGCAAGAAGATAGAAATTCAAAGCAAACCAGATGGCAAGTAAGCAAATAATGACACAGTCAACAGTTTCTGCCATGTAAAAAAAAAAACCAGCAGGAATCCATGGTCGTTAATGCATCTCAACAGAAATCTAGATGTATTATTACTCTGGGAGAGAAAAATATATTCCAGCCTCTCCATCATAAATTGAGAATCTACAGTACTTCTCAGTTGTCAGTAATTTATACAATAGCGCAGAACTGCTGTATTACAAAGGACAGCACTGGAACAAGCAATAGTCTGTATTCACATGACTGGAGACACATTTTGACCCTTTGACTTTTAGAAAGGTCAACACTGAGACAAAATATCTTTATAAAGGCCTTTGCCGAGACCCAAAGCATTATGCTTGCTATAAAAAGAATTCTTTTCTAAATAATGGGAGCATTGCCTTTCTAAGGACTTCATGTTCTCTCTTTGATTGTATAAATTAGACTCTTTACCATCCAAGCCAGTTTGTTGACAGAACAAAGCTTTAAATATTTAAATCGCAGACATTTGTGAGATTATGAAAACATTGTAACATATAAATAATTAGGTTGTCAGCTACGCAGTATAGCCATAAGTAAAGATTAATGAAATTGAGCATATTCTGGAATACAAAAAATAAAGTAGCTGTAACTGTAGCTGGTGTTTTGCATTGTTGTTGTTTTACTGTACAGGTATTGTATTTATAAGTACAGTATGATGTGGAAGTACTTTTAACTTCACTATTTTGATTCACTTTAGCTTCACCAGTAGAGGGGTTATAAATGATGAAAGCAAGTAGATATATGCCCTGATATTAAAATATGTAGTCTGAGACACACTGAGAATTAATTTTAAGAACAGCCTGTACTACCCTTTCAGGCCCGTGCAGACCTGCAAAAAAAAAAAGAAAATACATTGGGACATTGGAGACATGAGTGGAGGTAGCGCCAGCAATGTGCCTTGAAAGCTTGAGCTTTTGTGCATGCTCACAAGTTGGAATGCCAATGTGCATAACAAAGTGAATAACACAGAGAAAAATCTATAGAGAAACATTATTAAGTACTTTAGTGCTCTCAAACCATCCCCCTGCCAGTTCTTATGCCTTGGTCCCCCAAATATATAGGTGCCACCTTGGCCACAAAATGGTTATTATTATGTAGGGTCCATAGGATTAACTTCCCCTATGATATGGAAATTCCTTACTGGTTGGAAATCCTCTGGTATGGCCAGATAATAGTTACGCCTAATTTAAAGATAGTAGGGGGAGTGTTTCCTTCTGTTGGTTGAAGTATGGCCTGGCAGTTCAAGGTTTGACTAGGAGGTGTCGGATGTGAAGTCTTAAGTCTTTATATAGGAGAGGCACCATGTGGTTTTCCTCTTTGGATGCCATATGCTGAGGAAGGTGGATGTCTGCTGGAGAGCCTGGGACTTAGGCCTCAGTAAGTTGGGGAACAGGGCCCAGTTAATAAGATATGAGCTAGTGGTAGGTGTAGCTCCTGTCATAGTACACTCTAGGAGAATAAGTCAGAGAGTTGAGCTAGAAAGTTCTTCACTCCAATATAGGGTATAGGGTAGAATGGAGGTATCTCTCTCATGCAAAGCCGCTCCTGCCATAAGAGATGGTGAGAATCTTGCCTCAGGCAGCAGCGCGTGGCCGGTTACCAAGGGCGGCAAACAGCTGCTTCTTTTAACTTTAAAAGCCGAATTTCCAGGTTTTAACCAGGAAATTCGGCTCTGCTAGCATTGATGCCTCCCTTTGACCCACTCCGACACTGAGTTTTAAGCACAGAGCGGGAGGGGGGAGCGGCATCTGGTGGCAGCATGTCCCAAAATCACCCCTCTACTGCTTGTTAGGGTAGGGATCGTACTGGATAGGGAATCAGGTTAGAGGATTTCCCAGGAGGTTCCACTTGAGGTGAAGTGGGGTTCCTGCCAAGTCTGTCATCAAAGGGGTGTCAGTGTGTGATATGTTTTGTTACTGAACATGACTTTGCCTCAGAGAAGCCTGTACTGTGTGAATACCATGTACCTGTTTTAAAATATTTTAGTTAAGAGAAAATTCTGTTTCGAGCAGATGAGCTGTACAGTTCTGCAACCCCTTTCCCTTCCTCCACACATATAAGTGAAGGCGCGTCTGAGCCTGAGGCTATGAGTGCACCAGTATGTGTCAAATCTGGGCAGCTGGTTCTTGGAAGAATGAAAATATGTTGCAGTATGCTGCCATGTATAGAAAGCCCTCTATTAAGTCAAAGGGGATGATTTAAGTACGCCAATTTGTAAGAGTTTCCAAATGAGATTGTTGGAAAGGCATAAAATCTGACAGTATCCCTGGGCTTTGTGTTTATCCCACTTGCCTTCACTTTAATTTGCCCAAGCCTTTTTAGTTTTATAATTTTTTAGCAAAAGCCAGTAAATCATTCCTTGGTGCCTTGAAGCAGGTAATACAAATAAATAGGCCCTCAGTTTATCAATGCAATTTTAAGTCATATACTTTTAGTATTTGTAATTATTTAACTGCAGATCCTAAAACGTACATATATAGTATTATCTTTGTAATTTAAAGGCTGAGCAGGGAAAACTATAGATAAGCTACCCTTCTAAATCACCTAAGGGCCATGGGAATAACAGCTTCTCTAAAAAAAAAGTCTCTAAGAAATTCTATTCATTGTAAGATAAATAATGCAAGAAGACATACATTTTTTATGTGCATACTTTTAAAGAACAGCAAAGCATGGGTGAGCTTTTTGTCAGTGCTGTTTATTTATCTGTTTAACCTCTCACATGTAACACCCAAACATTACAAGGACAGTCATTTCAGACATGTGATGAAGGCTCCCTTTACTTTCAGTAGGTGTACAAGCACAACAAGATGTTTCTGCAGAGAGAACTGTGTGCTCCTTACTCTAAGCACAGAAAGCAAATTCATTAGTGCTAGGAACAATATATTAACTCTGTTAGATATATAAAATAACTGCAGGTAGCTTCTAGCTGCATCACACCATTAAGGATAAATGAAGACCAGCAAAGTATAAGATTAGGAATTAGGAACAGTATTGCTGTTGACAACTGCAAGTATCGCAGCCATATAATGGATCTCATATGTTCAAATGTGTCCATTTTGTTGTTATATCTCAGGCACTGCACTTCTGAGATATAGACAGTGGTCTTTCCATGGTATATTCAACATAAAGCCTTGACTCTCCTTTATTATGAGGGTAGTTGTGTGCCAGGAGGAGCTTAGGGATTTAATTGAATCTGAGGAGAGTGGAGAAACCTTCATTTAAAAACCACTATGCTTTGATGTATAGTGGCAATTTAGCTTATATTCCCAGTATTTGCTTCTGATTTTCCTTAGAGAGGGGTCTTGCTTAGGCAGAAATCTGTAAAATATTGGTAACATCATACTGTAAGGAATTATCCCTCTGTTGGGTTTGAACCAAGGACCTTATGTTGTGCAGCCTGTTGCCTTACTGCTTTACTATTCAGGCAGGTTATAGGTAAAGGCTTACCCTGTTCTGAGGTTCCTATGACTAGCACTGGCACTGATAATTATACTCAGCTGCTCTGCATTAACTGGCAGGTGCAGCCTATCCCTAATTAGCTCCCAGCAGAGGGCCCTTACTCAAACCATGAACTGACTTCCCTCCATGCCAGTTCATAGTTCTTTATACCTGCTGGATACCTGGTCTATGTTCCTTTGTGCCTATGTTCTTGATTTTCTAGTTCCAGGTTCTATTCCAGGATTCTCTCCCATGCTGGTATTTCCGGTTCTTGTTTCCCTTTTTGACTAATGTAGGTCTGTCCTAAGACTTTTGTTTACCTGGAGCTGCTGAGTCAGTACATTGTTCATTTCATCATCCTGCCTGTTTCAATACTATGGAATTCATTTTCTTTATGTTGGCTAAATAAACTCCCTTACTGCAAGCATCCTTATAGTCTTCTTGCCAGTTTACTCCCTCCTAGTTTATACTTTAAATATTGACTCAGTGGCCCTGCTGGTCATTGCAATGTGGGGTTTGGGCTACTGGGCATGACACATACACAAGGAAAAACCTTCTCTCTCTGCAACTGTATGGAGGGAAATCTAACCCCCACTTTTATCCATTGAGCCAAAGTTCTATAAAACACCTTTGTATAAAAATTGTGAAGCAGAAAAAGCTGAGGAATGAAGGAAAATTAGATTTAAAACCTGAATATGTTGGACATTGTGTGAAGTGAAGGCAAACTATTGGCTTTTACAAATGATCAAAACATGTGGTGGCACCGTCTATTATTTTATAGATGCCAAAGTAAAACTGTCAAGGCTCCTTCCATATGTAATTCAGCAAGATCTAATTTTAGACTAATCTAACTTTTTTTTTACACCAGAATTTGGAAAAAACACTGATACTATATAGTGGCCGATTTATTAACGTTTGTTCTATTTCATGATTCAAACTTTTTAAAAACGTACATATGAAGAATTGTTTTTAAACACAATATTTTCACTATTTATTAAGCAGGAAAACCACAAAATCTATAATGTAAAATGATGCCATCTAAAAACTGTAGAGGTCATGTAAAAGTCAATGACTACTGTCCTTAACATTGTAAATTATTCATATATTTTGGAGTTTTATTTAGTTTTTTGTAATTATTTTGCATGTAAACACAAAATTCATAGCAATCAAAGATTAAAAAGTTTTCGTATGCTTTTTCATTCTTTGTTTGTATTCAATCTATTCATGCTTCTTATATTCAAATATTTTAATAAATAAGTAGACATTTGTGCTTTTTTTAATATGGTCAATAGTCATGGTTGAAAAAAACCTCTAAACCACACAAATACCAATGTTGATAAATGGGCCTTTTTTGATATTTATCAATATCAAAAGAAACATCAAGGGGCCTATTTACTGATCTACAGTTCGTCTTCTTTTGTATTTTTTTTTCAAAATTCCTCTTGTAAGCTAAAAATTCGAAATTTATTAAGTGTAAAAATTCAAATACAAAACTTACAAAAGTAAAAGCAGTCGAGGTCCCATAGAAGTCAAAGGAAGCTGTGGGGATCCTATGGAACTATTTTTAACCAATCAGACTTTTAGAGGTTTTTGTATTTTTTTCACTAGCAATTTTCTGAAATTTTCTGAAGTTTTGGAGATATTCATATTTTTTTCTGAACATTTTTTCTACTTGTACTTTTTATATGTGGATCTTTTAATAACTTTCAAGGCATTCATGATTTTAAAGAAATATGAGGCTACAGGTATGTAAAAAAAAGGCATTAAGTTTGCCCAGGAGCAGTAATTAATAGCAACAATCGACAGGAAGCATTTACTTGTTACTTGTTTAAAAGCAAACATCTTTTTGTTTGGCATGATTTTCTTCTCTTGGGTAAAGGAAATGCCTTTTATTACATATGGGAGATAGAGTTTAATCGTGGTTTCAAACAGCTCTAATACCACTAAAATCTGACCTTTAGTGATGGGCGAATCCGCTGCGAAAATTCGCAGGCGCAATTTTGCCATAAACGGAAGCCAGCGTCCAAAAAAACAGACAACAGCGTCAAAAAACGGATGCCAGTGTCAAAAACGAGACTCAGTTTCGCAAATTTTTCTCCATTTTCCACGCAAAACGCCCCAAATTCGCCCATCACTACTGACCTTTAATAAATGGGGCCTCCAGGTATTTCAAGCAGGTCTGTATTTATATATAGGTACCCGAGGGCTTGTGCCTAGGACAGCAGTTTTACGGGAGCAATCCACAGGTGCCTAATTAAAAAATATAATTTTTTAAAATAAAAAATGTCCTAGCCACCAGCAGAGACCTTACTGGTGGCAGAGTTAGGGGGTGAAGGGTACCTGGGTCTTCTGGAGGCATGTTGAGGTAGAAGTGATGTTGCATGCTTGCATATGTGCTTTTCAACAAGATTACAGTGCTCGGAATAACGGTGTCCTTCAAAATATGTAGACCTCATTTGACAAAATCCATGAATATGTGGGGGAATTTTGGCTATTATGGTAGATTTGGGTAACCTCTAATACTTGAATTAGTATCTCATGAAAAGCCAGATAAATATTCATTACCACAAACATTTAAAGCACTGTGCTAATGCTTTAGCTTGCAAGATGAATATTCAGGCATTAGTAAGAGAATCACTCACATAGAACATTGCTTTTCATTCAGCACAAAGAAGCCCAACAGTTAATGCTCATTCTCAGTCTCAGAGGACGGTGGATGCAGATTTAGCTAAGCTGTTTGTCTCACTAATTTAATTTTTAATAAATGCACAGAGCAGACATGTAAATAAGAAATGATGCTCTTGATGCAGTTCCTGTACTGCAGCTCCGAAATCTCTGCCTTTAAAGGCAACCTCCTTATTTCTGATTTCTGCTTTGCATTTGAGAAGACACAGATGGTAGAAGGAAGCAGAAAAAACTAAATCCCCCACAGAAAGGCGTTATATAAATCAGTCTCTAGCTAGCTGCAGCTCCTATCAGGAATACAATGCCGATGCTTGTCAAGATTTACTACATAACCTACATTCACAGTTTAGGGGGGAAGGGTAGGGTGAATTGAGTTTCTACTCTTCGGATGTGATTTCTCAAAGCCAACCCACCATAAATAATTCATTCCCTAGGTTTGTATGTTCACACCCTGCAATAGAAGAAACAGTAAAAATAAGAGAAACACTGAACTATCAAAGTGGTTTATTATTAAAAAAGAATTTCAATGTTTTGTTCTTATCTTCCTTAGGGCAAAACAAATAAAGGCAATTAAGAAATGCCTCATATTGACTTAATGGCATGCTCCGTCATCAGGTTTAACTGGAAGGCATTATTAATAGAGGTACATTGTGAGCAAAGTACTTTTTTAATTTTTTCTTAATTTACCTACAATTATATTAAAATGCTGGTTCAGGAACAAAAATTAACTGTATGTCGAGTTAACGTAAATTATTATTAACATAGTGTTGTGTGAAGCTATTCAAACCTTTGCCCAATTCTCATATTTTACTGATAACAAATCCTTCACAGAAGTTTTGTTTTCTGTAATATATTGATTTCAATGCACTGAAACTCAAATTTAGATTTTAAAGTGACTTCATTTTACAAAAATGTAAATAATATATATGCTGTTTGTACAGGTATGGGAACTTTAGTCCAGAATGCTTGGGACCTAGGGTTTTCTGGATAATGGATCTTTCTGTAATTTGGATCTTCATACCTTACGTCTACTAAAAAAATCATTTAAACATTAAATAAACCCAATTGGCTTGTTTTGGCTCCATTAAGGATTAATTACATCTTAGTTTGGATCAAGTACAAGGTACTGTTTTATTATTACAGAGTAAAAGGAAATCATTTTTAAAAATGTAGATTATTTGGATAAAAGGGAGTCTATGGGAGATGACCTTTCCATAATTCAAAGCTTTCTGGATAATGGGTCCCACTGCTGTAGCAATGACAGCTTTATTTTTTAGGACATGTGTGTACCAGTTTGGAACTATACCTTACAATAAAAGGGCACATTTATTTGAATTTGAGTTTCTGCAATTCAACCAAATTGCTGCAAAAAAATTCTGATCATGAATTTTTTGAAATCTTCCAAACTTGGATTTTTGAGATATATCAATGTGGTAGATCAAGTCAAGTAGATTTACATCTACAAGAGCTTACAATCTATAGGAACGGAAAAAACATGGTGATGGTATGTTTACCTCTTACAATTCTGGTGCATCAAATGGCTTCTTTAAACAGATGGGTCTGTTGGGAGAATCTGAAGGTTAGGAGGGAAGTGAAGACTCTAATAGGTATAGAATTGCAGAGACAGACAGAAGCTTGAGATACGGTTCTCAATAGAGATTAAGAAGATAGGACGGAAGCAGAAAACAGCAAGGGTCAAACGTAGAGCATAGGGAGCATATAGTATTATAGTTGCACTCAGTCACAGTTCTACTTCTTTCTTTCTTCCCCCCTAGTTCTTAATTGGCCCATAAACGAGGCCATACTTCACCGGTGTAAAAGGGACATGAATTATTATATCTGTAGCCATTATGATCAAATGTGACAAGTCTCCAGGGCACCTGGGATTTCATTTAAACATGATTTCTTGTTCACATACCATGTTATAGAAGAACTGCAGTGAATATATAGTATTTTTCACAATAATCCACTTCATTTAGGCCTTTAGTAAATAAACCCCAACAGGAGCATATTCAGAATCTGCCAGAACTGGAGGTAAAGATGCTGATTCCATAAACCAAAGATCTGTAACAGGACAATAAAATAATTGTGGGTTCATAGGGGTTCACATCCCTACAAATAATGGAGAAATGTTTTGCCAGTGTATGAAAGCAGACCAAGATATTTCTTTCTTTTATCCTTACATCTCCAGCATTAAAGCCATGCTTTTAAGGTTGAAAGGAGATAACAAGGTTCATTGAGGCTACAGTAATGTTACCTGGCAGCACTGCGGAATGCACATCATAAAAATAGAGGACTTGATGCTGTAAAATCAGATGGAGGCATAGAAACAGAGAAAATAGGATTAGTGCACTGACATCCATGGGTTACCTTTCTTATTTCATTTGACTTTGTGCCAATTTGAGACTGCTTTTATCAGCACTGGACAACAACCATTAGAGGCATGAGATCTATTATCTGGAAACCCATTATCTAGAAAGCACAGAACAGCATTTTCTAAAAAGATCTTTTTTTAAGCAAAAATTGTATTTTATTAAATTATCTTTGGTAATAAAACAGTAGTTTGTACTTGATGGTAACTGTTAATTGCCACTAGGGGAGCTGTTTGTGTAAATGTTTTTGTTTTCTCTCTGTTAGTGGATATGCTTTTCTAGCTTCATATCTGCTTGCTCTCTATGGTGATATACATCTCCTTCTTGCAAATGTCTGTACATATTGAGCCATGTTGGAGCTCTAATAAATCAGTTGTTAATCTTCACAAGTGAGTCCTCCACAACTTCCACTGTGAACAAAACAGTAACGAAGATGCATAAATCCACATTGGTGGCAAAGCAATTCTGTTAATATTTTTAACATGGAATATTAAAGGGATACTGTCATGGGAAAAAAAAAATCAAAATGAATCAGTTAATAGTGCTGCTCCAGCAGAATTCTGCACTGAAATCCATTTCTCAAAAAAGCAAACAGATTTTTTTATATTCAATTTTGAAATTTGACATATTGTCCATTTCCCAGCTGCCCCAAGTCATGTGCTCCTTTAATCACGCTGTACTGCAAGTTGGAGTGATATCACCCCCTCCCCCCCCCCCCAGCAGCCAAACAAAAGAACAATGGGAAGGTAACCAGATAGCAGCTCCCTAACACAAGATAACAGCTGCCTGGTAGATCTAAGAACAACACTCAATAGTAAAAAACCGTCTCACTGAGACACATTCAGTTACATTGAGAAGGAAAAACAGCAGCCTGCCAGAAAGCATTTCTCTGCTAAAGTGCAGGCACAAGTCACATGGCAAGGGGCAGCTGGGAAATTGACAAAATGTCTAGCCCAATGCCAGATTTCAAAATTGAATATAAATCTGTTTGCTATTTTGAGAAATGGATTTCAGTGCAGAATTCTGCTGGAGCAGCACTATTAACTGATTCATTTTGAAAAATTCCCCATAGAATTAAGGAATGGTGATCAAAATTATGGAAAGAGCTATTACTGGAGACTTCTAGGATTACTAGCATTCCACATATTGTATATGTGTAAAGAAAGTCTACACTAAAGAACAGAGTTCAAACTGAGCCAAATATCTAAAGCTAAATTGCATTTTTACTGTAATGGCAGATACTGCATTCACATTAGCTAGAACAAATAGTAATCACACGTAATATTTTATGCTTCTGCACAACTTTGGGGCACTAGAGAAAGTCCCTTTCTTTGCCTTCAGCTTAACAGGAGAGTTAACATTCTAAAATGCAGGCCCTAATGCTGGGAATCCAAGACAAAACCTGAAAAATACACATAAATGCTGATATTATTGTTGATGCCTAATCAGAGTATGTAAAGCATAGAACAATATAATCTACCCCATAGGAAGCAATAAACAGGTAATATTACATTTAGTTTACTGCAAACATCTGATTGGTTTCTAGGGTTCACTAGCCCTGGTGAAACCTGTCTGCTTTTTTTTTTTTTTTTTATTATTAAATTACTCCAGTGAATCAGCCTGACAGCTTGAGGACTGCAGAGGAATTAATTATATATTTTACCCTTTTCTTACATGGAGAAATAATTGAGTACTGTTAGGGATTCAAAAAAGATTCCCATACAAATAATGCTAGTAGGTGATAAGTATTGTTCAATCAGAAATTGATGCCCAATGCCCCAGTTGCCTTCCGGCATAAGCAAAAATAAATCATTTCACAAAATTGAGAGCCTACAATGAAGGCAGCCACCTGGCACTGCACATAGTTAAGTCCTCACCTTAACATTGCGAGTCCACCCAGATGCACATTTTGCCCATAGCTTTTTCAAAGCCGCATCAGCTCTATAAACAGTAAGAGCACATGATTATAAATTATATTATAAATTCAATAGAGCTTGATTCAAAAATATCTTGATGTTACATTTTGGGAGTTATTTATTAAAGTCTGAATGCAAAAAACTAGAAAAATTTTAGTTTTTTTTATTAAAAAAAAATCCAAATTTTTAGTGGGGAAAAAAACTCAAATTTTTCAAGATTTATTATTCTCCAAGGATGGAAAAAGTCTGAATCCAAAAACCTGGCATCTCAGACCTGCCGAGGTTGTATATAAGTCAATTAGCCCTGGAATTAGCACGAAAATCCGACTATTTCGGACTTTTTGGGCAAAAATCAAAAAATCAGTTGGCAATGGAGTTATTGGAAGAAAGAGGGGTCAATACATGATTCCCAATTTTATAACTGATGACAGGCGCCATGTTTTTTAATGACATATCAAAAAATATTGCTCAAGTCCAAGACTAAAAATAAGACTTTTTTTGTAATAACAGTGAATTTAACAATCAGATATTGTATAGTCACAGTGCAATCATGATGACTGAAAGACAGAGGTATTTCTTTTCTGTGTTTCTTGTAACTACAGCAACACAGCATTGGATTGCTGGAATATAGACAAGCAGTCTTCTAGTAGAACATACATCTGCTGTCATTACTTTTGCAAAATCTTTGTTTCAAATATACGTAGATACTGTGGTTTAAAAAACGTTGATGACACATACAGCCTGAACAGCAATAAAATCTTTTACAGATATCTTCTAGAAAAAAAATTTGTAAGGCAAACAGAAAGGGAAACTATATCCTACTCTTATATAAAGTATGAGATAATGAGGCAAGAAATAGTCCTCATTTACATACAGTATGTGCATATCCTCATACATTTGAAATGTTGCATATCTCGAGCATGCAGAAAAAAAAATAGATGGTGTAGCGTTTAATGCAGTATATGGGGATGCCCAGAAGAAAGCAATATGGCACTTATATATGGTCTGCAGATAGAGCAGCCATTAAAGGAGAAGAAAAACTTCTCTAAGACATAACAATGGCACGCTAGCTCTCTTTAGTAGTTATCCCACACTTAATTAGAGTTGACTGGCAGGTTTTGTTCACCAGATGGTGTACAGAGCTCCAAATGTTTTTAATTCCTCAGGTGAAAATTGTAAGAACCAAAAACAGAAAGCCAAGTGTAATCAGAAGAGGCATAAATCTCACTGGAGTTTCCTCTTGCATTGCTTGTTCCAGAAGTCATGGTGAACTTTGTAAAATGTCTAATGCTGCTTTTAGAATACATCTCGTTGCCAGTTCAGTTAAGAAAAAATCAAATGGAAAAAATTTGAATCAACGAATTCGGGGTTAACAACCGGAAAAATCAAATTGAGTTTTCAGCAAAAAAAAAACCAAAGACTTGAATCCTTCGAATTGTTTTTTTTTTTTTTTTAAACCCTCTGAAAAAAATGTGAACATCATGAAGGCTATTGACATCTTCAAATGGTTCAAGGGACCTCTGCCATTGACTTCTACATGATCTCGATAGATTATAGATGGTGTATTTTCAGATCCAAGCTACTTCCAGGGTTGGAAATGTCTAAATGAAAAATTTTAGGTTTTTTTTTTTTAATCCAGAAAAATAGATTTTTGACTCAAGCATAACCTCAAAAACTTGATTTTCTTGTGGAAAACACAACTTGAAACTTAATAAATCTGACCCAAGTCTAATAAGCATTGTCCTTCTTACAATAATCGGAAGTATTGTAGTTAATTAAAAGCTGTACTAGATATTTTTATTGGAATTTGAGGCATATTATGGACACCTGTAGGCCACTCAACTAGCAGTGTCAATATTTTTTTGTGAAAATGCTTTGATTACTTTCACCTGTCTACCTACTACATGTATTTACAGAGTGCTCAATGCCTTCTGACAGTTCCTATCTATTCCATTGATTCCAACTGTAATTGGTTTCCATAGTCACTCTAAATGCTTATGCCCTTGGCAGGAGAGCTGTGCAATACACAATACCTCCTCAGCAAGAACAATAATTTTTCTTGGAAATGGCAACAACACCTTTTTTTAAGAAAAATATTCTTCTTGCCTTGCCTTGTCCTACATTTAATAAACTTGAACCATAGCTAGTATGTTTACACACAAATAAATTATACCTGGTTTACAATTCATTAGTAATAAATGATGAACAGAAGTATTTGTGCTGATATTTAATTTAGTCTCTTTTGCATGCAGAGTTATTTTGAATTATAATATGAATGATGAAATTCAAGCTGTCTTTATATTTCCCTCCAAGAAATGTAATAGCGTTCCAAGGCCACTTGTGTTTACTATTTACAGCAATAGCCCTTGTCTTCAGTCATCATAAATAAAAACAAATTAGTAACAGAAGAAAAAATACTGTTGCTCAAGGTAGAATGATACCACCTAACCCCTAGTCCACCACTTGTCTGTCCCATGCCCTACACCCAAATTGCAATAATAACCACCCGGTTCCTCACTTAGCCTGGTACCTAAAACCAGAAGGGTTGCTCAAAAGGCTATTAAAAGTGCCCTGAGGACCATCAGAATGTATGGCCTTGCTGAAAAGCTATTCCCCTGCTGAGATGCAACTACAGAATTGTTACTCTTACCACATTGTGTTGGTATGTTGTTGGTGTTGCTAAAGTACCATTTATTAAAGTGATAAAGTGATGCCTTTGAGGTGGTGGTAGCTCCAGGCTTTACAAGGGGCCTCTTCAATTAGCCTTTCACTTTCAGTCATCGCACTGAACCCCATTGTTACATACTTTAATGAAACACCAGGAGACAGAAATGGGGTAAAGTGGCCAAAGAATTTATTCACATTTTATCAAAGAAATAGGATCTAGCCAGCCTCACCCAAGGCAATATTCAAACCCAGAATTCCATAAGAGGTTGCTACGATGCTCTGCCGTTCCTCAATGAAGACATGAGATCAGCACTGTCATGATATTCACCACTGAGTATTAGGCCACCTCTACCTACAGAGAGAAGAGTCCCAAAATCTGCTACCAGCAGGAGCTGCATCTACCACCATAAAAGAAGTTCCACAGCCCTGCTGCTGCTCCTGAATCTGCAGTGTCTCGATGATAGGAAATCCAAGTAAGCTGTCACTTAGCACAAGCAGTAGTAGCGTCTGTATGAATCAACCAACCCACTGTGCAGTTACAGGAGAGAACCTACTTTCTCCCTCTTCTAAATTTCCTGTGCAGTACTCTGGCAAGGTCCTACCACTGCTGTGACAAATAAAACTTAAAATATCATATGTGCACTGTTTTGATACAGAGGAAGGCAACAAACTCAGCCTGAAGCCAGTGCCAATTATGCCTCAAGAAGGAAAAATTTCCTTCCTGACCCCAATGGCGATCGGAAACATTCCCTGGATTAAGCATTCAGAATTAACATGAATGAATACAATGCTGGCTCTCATGTTTATAGGCTCAGAAGCCACCATATAACATTCAGGAAAAATCTACATTCAGTTATTAATAGATAATATGGGAACATAAAGAAGAAAACCTGACCTTTTTGCAAAACATACAAAAAGTGAAGGGTGGGTGGGATGTTTCTAAATGCTCAGAAGATAAGGAAATCAACTAGTTTTTCCCTTGACATCATATCCCTCTCTTTCTCCACTCCCAGCCCAACTTCCCCCTGCCTTAACTAATTGCTTTTGGGGAAAAGGCCAAAAAGTCAAGCTATTCGGGTTTTCACTCAATTTCATTGAGTTTTTCCGTGATCTGATTTGATCTAAGTTTTTTGTTAATAAAAAAGCTAAAATGGGGCTTTGGAGTTTGGTTGTGTTTTTTTAAAATAAAATATGAGATAAATTCAGATTTTAGTAAATATCAGCGAGTTCGGGGTTTGGCGGGAAAAAACGTGAATCGCTCCAATTGGTCCAAGTTTTTGGGCAAAAAATCTTTATCATGAAGGCTACTACCATCTTCAAATGGTTCAAGGGACTTCTGCCATTGACTCCTACATGACTCCTACGTGACCCAAGCTATATGTCATTGCATATAAATACTTAACTTTTTTAGCCTCCCTAAACAAAAAATGCGAAAGTCAAAGGAGCGGTTTTGGGGGCAAGTACTTTTAATGAATGCCTTCAATTAGACTGTTCATTTTTGTGTAACAGCAATAACATTTATTGTTGGAAATGAGCCCTTGAAGATTGGAGACTTTGACCAACATATCATGACTGCTACATGGAGAGATTGCATAATCAGAGACTTATATCTAGTTATCCATTAAAAAAATATAATGTTTAAACTGTTATATTGAGTCTTTCTGTGCATGCTCCAGTTTATAATAGTGAAATTCATGGAGACGACCTTAGTTCTCCATGCTCTGTTTTGGCAATTAATTTAGTGTGCAGGGCAGGTTGCAAAATGGAAAAACATTATATGCAATTTGCACCCTGTCTTTCACATCATGAATGACCCCTTAAATCTGCAGCACAGTGTGGGATACATTACCCGGAAACTCGATATCCAGAAAGATATGAATTATGGCACAGCCATTTCCTATAGACTCAATTTTAATCGAATAATTCATATTTTAAAAAAATTACTTTTTTATTAAACCTCAAATTTATCTGGTCTGGCTTTTTGGGGCAAAAACTTGAATTGTTCATGGAAAAAAACTTCAAATTGTATTATACCCTGATGCTGCAAAAAGACAGAATCTGAAAATCTCAGACCTGTCGAGGTCATGTATAAGTCAATGGAAGATGTCCCTATCACAATTTGAAGATATTGTGGTTTGCACTGGGTTTAGCTCGATAATCCGATAAATGCAGGGCTTTTCGGCATAAACCCAAAAAATCAAGAGAAATGTCATGTAAAAATCTTATGATTTGGGTTTTCGCACAATTTTACTGGGGTTTTCCCCGATCCGAGTTATTCAAGTTATTTTTATTAATAAATAAAGAAAACTAGGGCATGGGTGTTTGGTCAAGATTTATGAAATAAATTCAGATTTTAATAAATAACCCCCTTAAAGTATGGAGATCCAAGCATTCCGAGCAGGTCCCATAGCTGTGTTAGATTTATACATTTTTGAGAGAAAAAGGCTCTTTAAACACATATACTGCAGGACAAATACAGTAACTGGGTATTTGTATTCAAGAACACATAGCCTGCAGTTAGTTACCTAGTACCCAAGCATGAATTAAAAATAAATCCTATTATTCCTACTGCTTTTGGCCACCCAATGTTATTGGAAATCAGTAAGAACATTCCCTCTGCAGCACTCATTGAACAAACAAGGAAGCTGTCCCTTGATCAGGTCACTAGAAAAGTCAGTGGCATTTTATTCACACATCCCTTTAAGGTTACAAGAAGAGAAAGGCTCATGTCTCCTCTTCACTTCTTCAGGACTTATCTATTTTTTTTTGAAGCATAATTACTGTTAACAGTGGTTCTTGTAAATGTGCCTCTCCTTTCCTATTCTCAAATGCTCATAAACCACTTTGTTTAGGCAATAAAATCAATATCCAAGCACATTACAGATAAATTAGCCACAGTGAGCTTCCAGCCACATTAATCTTCCACTTTGTCAACGTGTGGTTCTGCCTATTGACTAATTAATCTATCATTCTGTTTTCATGCATCTCTGCCTATTGATTTAAGTATCTATCAATGCACACAAATGTGTTTTACTCTGGGGCATCTCCTGCCACAAACTCACAACTCATTTACATTTTTTACAGCCAATTAATATTTTCTTTTGGCTATTGAGTTACGCATTATAATTTATAAAACAACTGGATGGAGCAGAATAATGAACATTTTTATAGGCTTCCATATCCTCTCACCTTAAATTTTCTATATATAATCGATGTCCTAAGTAGTTTAGTATTCGCCTCTATTTATCTATAGATACAATTAATATAATATTTAGTCATGTTAAATTGTGCTGTGAACTTGCCCAGACCATCCAGTCAGAGTCAGACAGGGTCCCCCTCGAGGTCCTCCGAAGTACCTGATGCTGCAACATACCTCTACTGCCACCTCCGCACTAAGGATTTTGATTGCCTAAGTGTATAACTGAGCGAGTTTGTGCCTAATATCATAATAGTTTATTTGCTTACCATTCTTGTGGAATGTTAAACTTTCTCTAGAAGAATCACATGTAGAGATCTTAAATCATGCCATCTCAACTCAATTTCCAGAGCAATTGCATCAAGCACAATTCCCCTTTGAGGCCACATTTAAATTGGAATTACACCCTAAGAGATGGTACATGTTAAAGAAGGGAGATATCCTTGCTACACGTCTCCTATTGACAAAAAGGACACAATGCTATGTGGAATACTTGGCATGTCCACACTGGGAGAACATTCAAAACTGTATTCACACCTGTGTACAAACAGTAGTAAATAAGGAAGACTATATATTTAAATATGCTGATTTATGTTTACAAATGTCGCACCTACAATTTGGTCACCAGTTTGGATACCACTATCATGGTGCATGCAACCATTTTCAGTCATGTTTTCAACAATTCAGTATATGAGTTCCAATTATGCATATTATGCTTACCATCACTTTGATGGAGATGCTGTAGACCAAGGTCATTGCAATATTTATTGCTCTACATTTAAAGGAACAGCTCAGTATAAACATAAAAACTGTTTAAATAGATAGAAAAATGTTTCTAATATAGTTAATTAGCCAAAAAATTAAATGTATAAAGGCTGGAGTGACTGGATGTCTAACATAATAGCCAGAACACTACTTCGTATATTGCAGCTCTCTAACTCAGAGTTAGTCAGGGACTTGAAGGGGTGGCTACATGGGACATAAATGTTCAGTGAGTTTCCAATTAATTAAAAAGCTACTGAACCACATTGCTCGCGACTGTGAATCTTGAAGCACAAAATTAAATGTCTATGCACTACCCCACATCCCTCTCTTCTTCTAATCTGCTATTTTGGCTTGTATTTTTCTTCTTAAATTGTTTTAAGTTGCTGATTTACCTGACAACAACAATCCGGCTGTGCAGCCAGTAGACTCAGTTTCATTAAATTCCAAGCACACCCTGCTACAGCAGGAACTGAATATTAAGATCTTTTTTTCCCATTGCTTTTCTGTTGAGTCATTTAAAGATCATACAGAGGAGGCAAAGAAAGGTGAATGCTGGGGAAAAAAGTCCATGGTTTGTCTAGGGATCTATGTGGAACTGTGCAAGCTGAACCAGTCAGACAACTACTCTTTACACATTAAAGACTGATCTACTATTATATTATATTACAGTATACCTTTGCTTTGTTCTGAACGTCTAATGATGTTGCCCTTCATAAGCCAGTTTTGTGTTAGTGCTTGTTTCCTAGAACACAACTTTTGGCAAAGTCTGTTCAATATAAACACATCAGACATTATAAGGAGGGGATTTTAAAACAAATACAGTTTATTTCTTCTATAATATTAAATGTAATTTTAGGAACACTCAGGGTTATTTACTAAAATCCGAATTTATGTCATAATATTAATATAAAAAGTTGGACCAAACTCCCATGACCAATTTAGCTTATTTATTAATAAAAAAACTCAATAAAATCAAATGAAAACACAAATAGGACACATTTTTATACAGGACCTCAAAAGATCTGAGATGGCGGATTTTCAGATTCTGGCTTTTTGCATGTTTTCTAGTGAAAAAATAAACAAGCCCCACAATAACTACAAATATAATTGCCATTTTACGAAACAATTGCCATTAAAAATATTCTTTCATTACATTTAAGGACTATGAATATGAACTTTCAGTAGCTGCACTGCATTTATGAATGCAGTGCAGTATGCAAAGGGCAATTTTCATAGCAGCAACTTTCATTTATAATAAGAGCTGTGTTCACATTTCTTCAGGTACTTATGGGTTCCAGAAATGTAAAATATAGAAATTAATGATTGATTTATACTAATCATCTTAGCTAAAGTTTTTCTTTGTTCCAAAAGCCCATTTGGGTAAATTTACAGAAATTGCCAAGGTTTCTCAGCTTGAAAACTAGCATGAGTTAGGAAACTCTCGTGGGGTTTCCTTAAAAGAATTGTTCAGTATAAAAATAAAAACTGGGTAAATAGATAGACTGTGCAAAATAAAAAATGTTTCTAATATAGTTACTTAGCCAAAAATGTAATATATAAAGGCTGGAGTGAACAGATGTCTAATCAAACAGCCAGAATCCAACTTCCTGCTTTTCAGCTCTATAACTCTGAGTTAGTCAGCGACTTGAAGGGGGGCCACATGGTACATTTCTGTTCAGTGAGTTTGTAATTGATCCTCAGCATTCAGCTCAGATTCAAAAGCAACAGATATGACCCATGTGGCCCCCCCTCAAGTCTCTGATTGGTTACTATCTGGTAACCACAGTAACCAGTCAGTGTAAACCAAGAAAGCTGAAAAGCAGGAAGTAGTGCTCTGACTGACTTGTTATACATCAAATCAATCCAGCCTTTGAACATTACATTTTTGGCTAACTAACTATATTAGAAACATTTTTTATTTTGCATAGCCTATTTATTTACCCAGTTTTTATTTTTACACTGAACAATTCCTTTAAAAGGATCCTGTCATGGGAAAACATGTTTTTTCCAAAACACATCAGTTAATAGTGCTGATCCAGCAGAATTATTCACTGAAATCCATTTCTCAAAAGAGCAAACAGATTTTTTTATATTCAATTTTGAAATCTGACATGGGGCTAGACATTTTGTCAATTTCCCAGCTGCCAGGGGTCATTTGGCTTGTGCCTGCACTTTAGCAGAGAAATGCTGTCTGGCAGGCTGCTGTTTTTCCTTCTCAATGTAACTGAATGTGTCTCAGTGGGACATGGGTTTTTACTATTGAGTGTTGTTCTTAGATCTACCAGGCAGCTGTTATCTTGTGTTAGGGAGCTGTTATCTGGTTACCTTCCCATTGTTCTGTTATTAGGCTTCTGGGGGGGGGAGGGAGGGGGTGATATCACTAGGGATGTCGCGGACTGTTCGCCGGCGAACTTGTTCGCGCGAACATCGACTGTTTGCGTTCGCCGAATGTTCGCGAATGTCGCGCGACGTTCGCCAATTTGGGTTCGCCTTAGCTGGCGCTTTTTTTTGCCATTTCTCCCCCAGACCAGCAGATACATGGCAGCCAATCAGGAAGCTCTCCCTCCTAGACCACCCCCACACCCCCTGGACCACTCCCCTTCCATATATAAACTGAAGCCCTGCAGCGTTTTTTCATTCTGCCTGTGTGTGCTTGGAAGAGCTAGTGTAGGGAGAGAGCTGTTAGTGATTTGAGGGACAGTTGATAGTAAGTTTGCTGGCTAGTAATCTACTTGATACTGCTCTGTATTGTAGGGACAGAACTCTGCAGGGATTTGAGGGACATTTTAGGTTAGGTAGCTTTGCTGGCTAGTAATCTACCTTCTACTGCAGTGCTCTGTATGTAGCTGCTGTGGGCACTGATCTCTTCTGATCTCATCTGCTGACTGCTGTAATAACCCAATAGTCCTTGTAAGGACTGCTTTTATTTTCTTTTTTGTTTTTTTACTTTTTACTCATCTTACTGTTCCTTAACGTGTCCAGTGCTGTTTGATGTTCTTCATAGTAGTGCACCAATAGTAGTGCACTTGCAGGCATTATTTGCCCAGTGTGTTCTTCAAACAACTGCCATCTAGCTGTGTGAGCTTGTTCACATCCTGTCAAAATATCAATAATAATACCCTCTCCAGAAACACCACCCGAGTGACGTTTTTCAAGCAGCAATAATATATTCCGTATCCACTGCTGTAGTAGTGTATACGTTGACCTTGTAGGCATTGTTTGCCCAGTGTGTTCTTCAAACAACTGCCATCTAGCTGTGTGAGCTAGACAGCCTTGTATGTCCACCGCTGTAATCCACAACCGTATGTGTGTGTTCAAATAAAGCCAACCTTTTGCATTGATGCTGTCGTCTGTGTGCCGCGTCTTGGATCAGCGCCGATGGTGACGAGAATATTGCCAGCTGTGTGAGCTTGTTCACATTCTGTCTAAATATCAATAATAATACCGTCTCCAGAAACACCACCCGAGTGACGTTTTTCAAGCAGCAATAATATATTCCGTATCCACTGCTGTAGTAGTGTATAAGTTGACCTTGTAGGCATTGTTTGCCCAGTGTGTTCTTCAAACAACTGCCATCTAGCTGTGTGAGCTTTTTCAGATTCTGTCTAAATATCAATAATAATACCGTCTCCAGAACCACCACCTGAGTGACGTTTTTCAAGCAGCAATAATATATTCCGTATCCACTGCTGTAGTAGTGTATACGTTGACCTTGTAGGCATTGTTTGCCCAGTGTGTTCTTCAAACAACTGCCATCTAGCTGTGTGAGCTTTTTCAGATTCTGTCTAAATATCAATAATAATACCGTCTCCAGTAATACCACCCGAGTGACGTTTTTCAAGCAGCAATAATATATTCCGTATCCACTGCTGTAGTAGTGTATACGTTGACCTTGTAGGCATTGTTTGCCCAGTGTGTTCTTCAAACAACTGCCATCTAGCTGTGTGAGCTTTTTCACATTCTGTCTAAATATCAATAATAATACCGTCTCCAGAACCACCACCTGAGTGATGTTTTTCAAGCAGCAATAATATATTCCGTATCCACTGCTGTAGTAGTGTATACGTTGACCTTGTAGGCATTGTTTGCCCAGTGTGTTCTTCAAACAACTGCCATCTAGCTGTGTGAGCTTTTTCACATTCTGTCTAAATATCAATAATAATACCGTCTCCAGAAACACCACCTGAGTGACGTTTTTCAAGCAGCAATAATATATTCCGTATCCACTGCTGTAGTAGTGTATACGTTGACCTTGTAGGCATTATTTGCCCAGTGTGTTCTTCAAACAACTGCCATCTAGCTGTGTTGGCTTTTTCACAATCTGTCTAAATATCAATAATAATACCGTCTCCAGAAACACCACCTGAGTTGTTGTTGTTGTTTTAAAAAAAATGCCAGGCAAAGGCAGGCCGCCACGCAGAGGCACTAGGGGCCGTGCTGCTATGCTATCCTGTGGCCCTAGGAAATTGCCCAGTTTTACAAAGGCAATGACCCTGAACTCCCAAAATGCTGAAGAGGTAGTTGGCTTACACAGCACACCCCATCCTCTACCGTTTCAAACTTTACCACAACATCCTCATCCTCCACTGCTATGGGCACCCCACGTAACACTTCCTCCACCACCGGCGCCCCTTCTTCACTGGAGCCAGAGGAGTTATTTTCACATTAGTTTCTTGAACTGAGTGATGCGCAACCATTATTGGCAGAAGAAGATGAAGGAGATGAGGACGTTACACCAGATATAATTCTGGCAGAGAACACAACAGAGATGGACATAATGAGTGATGAGGAGGTCCCCGCTGCTGCTTCCTTCTGTGAGCTGTTAGAAGAAATTGATGCATCTGAGGAGAATGATGATGAGGAGATTGATGTTATGTGGGTGCCCAGTAGAAGAGAGCAAGAGGAGGATAGTTCAGATGGAGAGACGGAGAGTCAGAGAGGCAGGAGGAGAATAAGACTTAGAAGAAGCAGGCAGGACAGCTCACAGGGAACAGTAGGGCAACAACGTGTATCGCACCTGTAGTAAGCCGGCCAACGCACCCGCCGTTGCCGCCAACACCGCCAACTTCTACTGTTAACGCCAGATTGCCAGCTTCAAAAAGGTCAGCAGTGTGGGATTTTTTTAATGTGTGTGCCTCTGACAAAAGCGTTGTAATTTGCAATGAGTGCAGTCAGAAACTGAGTCTTGGGCCCAACAGCCACATAGGTACAACTTCTATGCGAAGGCACATGAACGGCAAGCACAAAGCACTTTGGGAGCAACACCTCAAAGGCAGCAGACAAACTAAAAGCCACCCTCCTTCTGGTCCAGCATCTTACTGCTCTACCTCTGCTGTCCTTGACCCATCTGAACCACCCTCCACTCCGCCTTCCACCTTGACCACCAGTTCCCAGTCATCTGCCCCCAGCCAAGTTTCTGTGAGGGCCATGTTTGAGCGTAAGAAGCCAATGTCTGCGAGTCACCCCCTTGCCCGGCGTCTGACAGCTGGCTTGTCTGCACTCTTAGCCCGCCAGCTTTTACCATACCAGCTGGTGGACTCTGAGGCCTTCCGCAAATTTGTAGCAATTGGGACACCGCAGTGGAAGGTACCCAGCCGCAATTTTTTTCCAAAAGGGAATACCACACCTGTACCACCATGTGCAGAGCCAAGTCACCGCATCTCTGTCACTTAGTGTTGGGCCAAAGGTCCATATGACTACTGACGCATGGTCCTCCAAGCATGGTCAGGGCAGGTATGTCACCTACACTGCCCACTGGGTGAACTTGGTAATGGCTGAGAAGCAGGGAATGTGTGGCTCAACAACAACAGTGGAGTTGGTGTCACCGCCACGGATTGCACGCGGTTCTGCCACCACCTCTACTCCTCCTTCGCTCTCTACCTCGTCTTCTTCCTCTTCTTCCTCCTCTGCTGCTGGGTCCTCCTCCTCCACACCTGTGCACCCCCAGCTCCCCCTAGGCTATTCGACGTGCCAGGTACGCCGTTGTCATGCTGTCTTGGGGATGACGTGCCTGGAAAGCAGAAACCATACCGGATCTGTACTCCTGTCATATCTGCAGTCACAGGCCGATCGGTGGCTGACCCCACACCAACTGAAGATCGGAAAAGTGGTGTGTGACAACGGAAGCAATCTGTTGGCAGCACTGAGACTGGGCAATTTAACACATGTGCCCTGCATGGCACATGTTCTGAATTTAATAGTCCAACGTTTTGTCTCGAAGTACCCAGGATTCCAGGACGTTCTCAGGCAGTCCAGGAAGGTGTAAGCCCATTTCAGACGTTCCTACACAGCCATGGCACGCCTTGCTGACATTCAGCAGCGGTACAACATGTCAGTCAGGCGTTTAATTTGCGACAGCCAGACTCGCTGGAATTCAACGCTCCTCATGTTGGAACGTCTGCTGCAACAACAAAGAGCCGTCAATGAATACCTGTTTGAACTGGGTGGTAGGACTGGATCTGCAGAGCTGGGGATTTTTTTCCCCCGTTACTGGGTGCTTATGCGCGATGCCTGCAGGCTCATGCGCCCTTTTGAAGAGGTTACAAACATGGTCAGTCACACTGAAGGCACCATCAGCGACCTAATACCCTTTGCTTTCTTCCTGGAGCGTGCCGTGCGATGAGTGACAGATGAGGCTGTAGACCAGCGTGACGAGGAGCAGGAAGCGCACGATTTCTAGTCGGAATCACCAGAACGAACCCAGGCACCTGCTGCAACGCAGGGAGAAGTGTCAGAAGTGGAGTCAGAGGAGGAAGGTGGCTTTGTGGAGGAGGAGGACCAACAGGAGCAGGCTTCCCAGGGGGCTTGTGGTGACCTTTTGGGGACCCCTGGTCTTGTACGTGGCTGGGGGGGAGGAGACTGTGGATGATTTAGTCCTTGATAACGAGGAAGCGGAGATGGATACCTCTGCAACCTTGTGAGAATGGGGTCTTTCATGCTGTCATGCCTGTTGAAGGACCCCCGTATCAAGAGGCTTAAGGAGAAGGACCTGTACTGGGTCGCAACGCTACGAGACCCTCGGTACAAGCATAAAGTGGCAGAAATGTTACCAACGTACCACAAGTCCGAAAGGATGCTGCATTTACAAACCAGCCTGCAAAACATGTTGTACAATGCTTTTAAGGGTGATGTCACTTCAGGAACTCATCAACATTCCAGGGGCAGAGGTGCCAGTAATCCTGCCACGAGCGCACCTGCAAGGACAAAGCACTTTGGCCACTCTGTAATGTCAGACATGCAAATGTTTTTCAGTCCAAGGCAGCGCCAGAACCCTTCTGGATCCACCCTCAAAGAACGCCTCGACCGGCAGGTAGCGGACTACCTGGCATTAACTGCAGATATCGACACTCTGAGGAGCGATGAACCCCTGGACTACTGGGTGCGCAGGCTTGATCTGTGGCCAGAGCTGTCACAATTTGCCATGAACCTCTTGTCTTGCCCCGCCTCAAGTGTCCTCTCAGAAAGGACCTTCAGTGCAGCAGGAGGGATTGTAACTGAGAAGAGAACTCGCCTAGGTCACAAAAGTGTGGATTACCTGACCTTTATTAAAATGAATGAGGCGTGGATCTCGGAGGGTTACTGCACGCTGGAAGACTTGTTCTGACTCCCCATGCAGCTGTCCTTCTCTGCACGCCTCATGACTCCACACACAGCTGTCCTTTAGCGTCCTCCTCCCTCCGCCACCGTTACAAACTAGGGTGCAAACCCTACTGGTTTCATTTGAATCCAGGCAAATCCTGAGTTTTTCTGGCCTCTGTGCTTCAGTGGCTGCGACAAATTTTTTTAATATTTTTAGCATTTATATGGCATATTTTTTCTGGCCTCTGTGCTTCAGTGGCTGCGACAAAAAAAAATTAATATTTTCAGCATTTATATGGCATATTTTTTCTGGCCTCTGTGCTTCAGTGGCTGCGACAAAAAAAATTTATATTGTTAGCATTTATATGGCATATTTTTTCTGGCCTATGTGCTTCAGTGGCTGCGACAAAAAAAAAATATATTTTTAGCATTTATATGGCATATTTTTTCTGGCCTCTGTGCTTCAGTGGCTGCGACAAAATTTTTTTATATTGTTAGCATTTATATGGCATATTTTTTCTGGCCTCTGTGCTTCAGTGGCTGCGACAAAATTTTTTTATATTTTTAGCATTTATATGGCATATTTTTTCTGGCCTCTGTGCTGCAGTGGCTGCGACAAAAAAAAATTATATTTTCAGCATTTATATGGCATATTTTTTCTGGCCTCTGTGCTTCAGTGGCTGCGACAAAATTTTTTTATATTGTTAGCATTTATATGGCATATTTTTTCTGGCCTCTGTGCTTCAGTGGCTGCGACAAAAAAAACCCATAATTTTTCAGGAAAGTACACATGCCTAATTTTTCAGGGTTCTGCAACAGTGGCAAAATCGCATCTTTTATGGTCACCGCAGGTGATCAATAAAGTAGACCAAAACTGGGCCCACACTGCAGAATCAGTGTTTTTTGGTTCACTTCACTGTACATTGAATTACTTCTGCCTGACCGTGCACGTGCGCACAAGCACGGTGACTGCTAAACACACCACTACAGAAATATTGCCACCAACAGGACGAACATCCTGGAGGTGACAAGCTCAACTAGTAATTAACAACTATTATTTGCTCACTTGACTGTATCATTCATTAAAGCTCTTTGCGTTTTTATGCGTTGCAGTAAGCGCCGCGTTTCGTCTTTGCGTGTGAACAGGCTGTAACCTTTACACGACTTGATTGGCATGTAGACGCCGGACGTTTTAAAGCAGTTTATTACACAGGTTTAGAAATGTAGTGTGATGAAAATGCAGCGCTGTGTCAACAATGTATTTTTCAGATACATTTTTGCCCTTGATCCCCCTCTGGCATGCCACTGTCCAGGTCGTTGCACCCTTTAAACAACTTTAAAATCATTTTTCTGGCCAGAAATGTCTTTTCTAGCTTTTAAAATTCGCCTTCCCATTGAAGTCTATGGGGTTCGCGACATTCGCGAACCGTTCGCATTTTTGACGCAAGTTCGCAAATATGTTCGCAAACTTTTTTTCCGACGTTCGCTACATCCCTAGATATCACTCCAACTTGCAGTACAGCAGTAAAGAGTGATTGAAGTTTATCAGAGCACAAGTCACATGACTTGGGGCAGCTGGGAAATTGACAATATGTCTAGCCCCATGTCAGATTTCAAAATTGAATATAAAAAAATCTGTTCTTTCTTTTGAGAAATGGATTCAGTGCAGAGTTCTGCTGGAGCAGCACTATTAACTGATTAATTTTGAAAAAAATATTTTTCCCATGACAGTATCCCTTTAAAGATTGCTCATGTTGAAAAGCATGGACAATCTTAAATAGGCAACAAAGCCTGTTTAAGCCTTTCTAATGGGAATTTCCTACATTTTGCTGTTGCTTTTTGCTCAAATGTCATTCATGTTCTTGTGAGATTTTTCACCGCAGTTTCACCTCAATAGAATAGTTTAATGAATCAGTGTATACATCTTTGGTTGTTAGTTCATGAGGTTAAACTTACCATGAAATATTATATCCTATTGTTCCAAATCCAGTTGCATGCTTGACACAACACTTCACACCAGTTTGGTGACCAAACAGTCTTGGTAAATTAATGGTACATACAGTAGAATGAAACATTTTGTCCTGACTACTTGAATGGCTGACCTATGCACTTAAGGTGGTCATAGGCATAACCATTACGATCTTTCTTGGAAAAAAAATGTTTTCAAGAAAGATTGTTTGTTTCAATACACACGCGTAGAGCTGAATGGTCAGATATACACCTAGAAACAATAGAATTCTACCTGTATCTGATGATTCAGTGCTAACAATGGGCAATGTTCAGGTTCCTTCAAAGGCGCCTGATCAAAATTTTCCGTCCAGCCCCAACGAGGAGCCGACCGATATCCTAGTCTTCTGCCGATATTGGTTGGCTCATTTCCCACCATACACTCACTGAATATCGTACGAAAATTAGTTTTGTACGATATTATTTGTATGTCTATGGCCACCTTTACAAATGAATGCAACCAATTTCTTTTTAATGTTTTTGATATAGCTGCACCTAATGAAAATATGCAATAAAAAGATATAGTACCAAAGTTCTCTTTTTGTCGAAAGATATATTTACTTATAAGTGATGAGTGAAACTACTGTGTTTCGCTTTATTCAAAAAAATAACGAAATGGAGTCAATGGGCACTCTTTCTAAAGAAAAATAATGCACAGAGAATTTCTAACAATGCTGTTTTTTTTCTGCCACAAACCATGCATTTCTGGTCATGAATATATGGTAGATTTTATTTTACAAGAATATTAGCTCTCTTGCTTTAAAAAAATGTTGACTTTGCTCTCTGTGGTCTCCTTTTCTCTGTAAATGATTTTATTTTTCAAACTATGAAGCAAAGGAAAGAAGCAATGGAACATAACATGGTTGTGGCAGTTCAGTGGTCTGTTATTAATATCCATAAACCTAATAAAGTCATATTGTTCCAATTGGCTGCAGGATATATGCAAATTTGTACTGAGCAGACATTGAAATCCTACATGTATTCTTTCATGACTTCAAAACATAGTTTTTAAAGACTGTGCTTGCCTGATTTGAGATTTACCATTGTTGACATGAAGTGCAGTTGACAGAGCACAGAATTCTATACATTAGAAACATTACAGCTATTTTGTGCAAAAGGGATTTGATGACAAATGAAAGACACCTGGCCCAGCTACCATTTTGTATAGGTATTAAATCTATTCAGCATTTACCTGTAAATTTACACAGCTTGTGTCACTGTATATGTTTCATTTGTAAAGGAGCTTTCGATTCCTGTACTTCATATGTGTGCTGCTTGATTTTCAAGACGCAGATCTTAAAGGGCAAAAAAGAAATGCATTTTCCATCTATATGTAAATATAACAATGCCGCATCTGCTCTATGATGCACTTTAGTCTTGAAAGGATGGTATTTTTAAAAAAGTGACTTAAATTGTATTGAAAGACTACACATATACAGATCTACATGAGCGATCAAGTAGTTTACAAGTGAACTACATTCATTCCCAAAGGCATGGGCATGTGTGCTTACAGTTGTTTTGTGCTTGCCTCCATCCTGAGCTTTTGGCATCTGCTGTCCCTCTTATATAAGCCGTCAGGTGATGAGGTTCTTCTTTTTTCATCTAATGACCACTTTTTCCCTGAGGATAAAATCTGACATATGGTTACTGACATACAGTTTAAACATACGTCAACGCATTATAATAAAGGTAACTGTCAAGTAAAATTCATGACCTTTGTAATGCAGAGGTGGGAATAAAGGGAAGCAGATACCATAACCGCGGCAGCACCAAGAATTCTATCCCTGAGCAATGAACAAAGGAAACGAAATACACATAATGGACCATGGATTTGTGCCACATCACTTCTAAATGCTATTCATTGCTGCATAAAAACCATCGTATTAATAAAGCTTTGCATTGATTGACGTGCGTCTTTTTTTTTTTTGGCGCACAACGCCATACAAGTCTATGGCCGTCATTTTTGAGGCGAAACAAGGTGAAAAAATTCGCCCATCCCTAGGCCTGAATAGAAAGTAATAAAAGTAGCAATTAAATACATTTGTAGCCTTACAGAGCATTTGTTTTTTTAGATGGGTTCAGTGACCCCCATTTGAGAGCTAGAAAGAGTCAGAATAAAAAGTCAAATAATTCAAAATCTATAAAAAAAGAAAAAAAATGAAGGCCAATTGAAAAATTGATTAGAATTAACACATTATAAAATACTAAAAGTTAACTTAAAGGTAAACCACCCCTTTAAAATAATTTTTTGGGATACAAATTTTGTGAATCTGAGTATAATTTAAATATTTATACTCCAATTTCACAGGAAATACAGCTAAATCTGCCTCTCTAAAATAGTAATGAGGTGAAATTGGTCAATGCATTTATCCATTGTTTAATCATTAATGTTAATGGGATATTGCCAATATGTGACATAGGGAACTAAACCTGCCACTAACCTGTTTCTCTAAGCCTTTTTTATTCTCTACTTCAATAAAGGAGACTATCAAGAATGCTATCACCAGCACTGTTTCATGCCGGCACGTGAACATATGCTCGAATATGTAGCCCAGCAAATCTCTAATAAATAGTAAAAAAAAAAGTAAAATTGTTTTCTATTGCTTTTACCCTTTCTTTTAATATCCCTTAACATGGTCACTTTAATAAATATGCAAAAGGAACACTTGACCAGGGCCCATCATAAGCCATTTTATCTGCAAAAATGTTTGACCGAAATATTGCAAAGAAAAACAAGACTCTTTATTTAATTCATTATTTTATTTATTTTTTTGTTTCACTTTCAATCATTAAAAATCATCTTTAGCATACCGTATCTATATAGAAATAAAAATATGGTGCATTTGTTTACATCAAGTTATTTGTTTTTATTAATATAGAAACAGATATTTCTGCAATGTAAGGACCAATAGAAACGTATTTGAGCATAAACTATAATGGTGTACTTTATGTAAGATGCCCCCAAAACTATGACTCACTTTAGTAAGAGATCAAGCCTGAAGGGAACGTGTTGAAGTGAGAACTCTGCTGCTGCCTCCTAATCAATATGTGAAACAATATTAAAAATTTGAATCAATGAAGCTAATCCATGGAGCCTTTGGATAACTGAATTGAAAGGTTATCTAAAAGAATAGTAGAGGAGCTTAATACAGACTTTGAACATTGTTTTGAATTTTTTCAGAAGCATTTTTAAAGGAGAACTAAACCCTAAAAATGAATATGGCTAAAATGCCATATTTTAAATAATGACCTTATTGCACCAGCCAAAAGTTTCAGCTTCTCAATAGCAGCAATGATCCAGAACTTCAAACTTGTCACAGGGGGTCACCATCTTGGAAAGTGTCTGTGACACTCACATGTTCAGTGGCCTCTGAGCAGCTGTTGAGAAGCTAAGCTTCTCGTCACAAATTATCAAGCAGAAGATGAAGTTGGTCTGTAATATAAGCTGATGTTACAGGGCTGATTAGTATATTCTGATGCTAGTTGCACTGGTTTCTGTGCTGCCATGTAATAATTATCTGTATTAATTACCAATCAGCCTTATACTGTGACATTTCTATTCTATGTGTACTGTATATTGTGAGTCGGTCCCTAAGCTCAGTAAATGACAGCAGCACAGAGCATGTGCAGTGAATCAGCAGAAAAGAAGATGGAGAGTTACTGGGGCAAATTTGTTCACTGTGAAATCAATCTGCTCTGTGCAATGTTTAAAAATGAGCCCTACTAAGTGTGTCAAGGTGCAGTAACCCATAGTAACTAATCAACAAGTAAAATTTACTAGTCACGTGTTTTAATGCAGACTTCTTTTTGGTTGCTACTGGTAAAACTTAAAGTAAAATTAAATTTTACTTTAATACATTTAATACATTCCTCTCTATGTTGAAAGACATTAAAGAAGCCTTTTTTGGGCAACAATTTTTACAGGCAAATCATTTCATTCGGGTATTATAAATGGTTACATTTTCAACTAAATTATTTTAAATGTGAGTAATTTTAGAAACCTGCTTTTTTTTAACAATGTGACCCCATTCTTCAGTGTTATCATTCGTAGCATAGGCCAGAAGTATCATTTTTAATAGTGTTTAATAAACCAGAATCTAGCTGTTTTAAAGACTAAAAGATTTAGAATAATCCACCAGTGTGGGATAAACTGAGAACAATGGTTGTTAAGAAGGAACTCAAGCCTTACAGTTTAGCACAGTTCATTGTGTTTCCTGTACTGAGGTCCTTGGTGCAAATTCACTAAGCGCCGAAGCGCCGAACGCTAGCGTTAATTCGCTAGCGTTTGCCATTTTTCGTTACTGCGCAAATTCACTAACGAACGCTGGCATAATTTCGCTAGTGTTACTTCGCACCCTTACGCCAGGCGAATTTTCGCTAGCGACGTAACTATGCAAATTCACTAACTTGCGCAGTGTACTGAACGCTACCTTTTACGCTAGACTTCCTTCGCCACCTCAGACCTGGCGAAGCGCAATAGAGTAGATAGGGATTGTTTCAAAAAAAGTCAAAATCAAGTCCCAAAAAACGCTGGCGTGTTTTCTACATGATGGGTGATAGGCTGAAAAAGATCGAAAATATTTTTGGGGCTCCCCTCCTTCCCCCCTACATTTCCTGACTCATGGCAACTTACCTAGACAGTGGGCACATGTGTAGGGCAAAATAAAAATTTTATTTGCTGATTTGAAGGTTTTCTAGGCATTTGAAGTGGTGATACGTGTTCCTCCATTGAAATTTGAATTTGGCGCCATATGCAAATGAACCATCGGTAGCGAAACTTCGCTTCGCTTGGTGAATTAACGCTAGTGCAACTTTGAAAACTTATGCTACCCCTGTGCGCAACTTCGCATCTTAGTGAATTTGACCCCTTGGGTTTTGATTCTCTGCAGGCTCAGGGCAGTTTAAATGCTGGATATTCTATTTCAAAAGGCACTTCAATAAACAGTGTTTATGCAAATCAAGACTTGAGCCTCTGTTTGCATGTAGTCAATTAAAAAACACAGTTTATAAGCAATAAAGCAAATGACAATCAACACTACAGTATATTTTATGTGGAACTTTTGATAAAACATCTCCCAAAGTGGAAAAACATTACAACGTATCATGTCCACAAACACATAAAAACTATTCAATCCCTTCACTAGTAGGATGTAGGCATATTCCTAGATAAGGATATACTGTATCATAAGCTTTTCAGTCTTTTCTTAATGTAGTTGGAAGCTGTCTCTGGTAACATCGGAATAATAAATATTGTGCCTGCAGATTGGCTGATTCCCACTGAGGCTCCAGCAGTGTCATGATCTGCTACACGGTCTTAGAAAGTAAGTTAATTACATACAGAAAAACACAGAACAAATATGCAATCCTAGCACAGTAAAAGGAAATATAGTAGCTCCTCAATCAAAGTATGAGATGTGCAGTACTATTGTATTAAGGCTCGCAACCCCAATATTGGTCTGGGTCTGTTCAGAGATGGGGGTGGGTGTTGTTTCCATTTTCAAGTTAAGACTGTAAGGCGCTGCTGGGGTTTAAACCCAAGACCATCTGATTGTTGGCTGCTCTCCATATTCACAGGGTCAGGAGAGCAGCCCATGTGGGCTCATTTCCAGTACACCTGTTGCCCAGGCAACCTTAATGGGAAGGAGAATAAAGTGAGACATTTTACTAAACTGATCAACTACCACCCAAATGACCATGTTCCCTTTCAAGGGAGTTAACTCCACAATGAAATCCATGAAGATGTGGGTCCATGATTTTACAGGAATAGGAAGCGACTGTAGCAGCCCCTGAGGTAAGGATCTGAAAGGCTTAGATCATTCACAGACAAGACACAAGTTATACGTGCCCCTAGGATCAAGTTTTGAGAAAATAATGACACCCTTAACTCGATCGAAAAGCTCTGAATTCACAGGAAGGGGTAACGATTTTCACCGTGCTCTTGTTAAAACCCTTATAATCTATACAAGGCCTGAGACCCCCATCTTTTTTTTCTAAAAAAAAAAACCCGTAACCTGCCGGAGAGGAAGGGGGTCTTCTGAACCCTCTCTCCAGTTTTCCCTTAATGTACTCCTCCATAGCCTGGGACTCTGGGAGAGAGAGAGAATAGGTTCTACCCTTAGGAGGAGAGGAACCTGGAGTCAGGTCAATGGCACAGTCATAGGGTCTGTGTGGGGGCAGGGTTTCAGCAGTTGTGTATACAGGAGGTAGCCCTTCTAAAAAGGTAGCAGCCAGCACATGATGATTTCTGAAACACAAAGGCTCACAACCTGTACCCCAATGGAAATGCTTCCCTGTGAGCCAATCAAGTTGGTGATTATGTTCCTGCAACCAGGGGAGACCCAGAACCACAGGAGTTTGAGGGCAATGGATGACGTAAAAATAAATTTCCTCAAAGTGGTTCCCAACAGACATGACAAGTCTTTCAGCCTGGGAAAACACCAACCCATTCCCCAGGGGACTACCGTCAATGGCCAGTAACTTGATGGGGTTGTAATATGCCAGGTTTGTGAATGGAACGGTTACAAGGTGTCCTCTGTGCCAGCACATTGCACAGCTTTACATTATCATTGATGACAACATTACATTATCATTGGTAATTCTGTTATGTATTTTAGCACAATGGAAAGAAATGGACAGCAATATTTCCGATTTACGTTCAATTTCAAATGTGTTTGATCCAGGAACATTGTGCACTTTGTATATCTCAGTGGTGCAGTATGTTTACACAATCAACACATCTACCTTGAGCTATACTTATGCTACCTTAACATGGTGCAACCTTGATTCATGTTGGTTATTTTAATCTCTTCTTTAAGAGTGCATAGTATTCTAAAGGACTCTTATTGGCAGCTGAAGAGTTAAAAAAGTTATTCCTGATTATCTAGAGACACTGCTGCCTTTAGGAACAATGCAATAATGAGTTATTCAAAGTGTCTAGTTATTAAATTAAACATTATTGAAGAAGGGTTCTGAATTTAATATTAGACATATAACCAAAAATGAATAATGAAGATAGAATTCTATATATAGATTGATAGATAGATCTAATGTAAAATCAGCTTTTATTATGTGGGAAACAGTAATCAATAAAATAATTTTGGTCCACATGTGTACAACAGCATCAGTGTTAACATATGAGAAGCTACAAAAAAAGATGAGGTTCACCAATTTGTAAGCAAAATGCAGAACATATGGACATATCCTGGGCATCCATTCTATTCAGTTGGCAGAAGATAATTTGTTTGCTGGCTCAGATCTCTATAATCCTTGACTCAAGAGGTGGACAAATGCAGATGTAAATTAGAGACCTTTTGCAGCTAAAATGTTTAATACAATGTTTACACAATAGTTGGTTGTATTGTCTATTCAACCTCAGAAAACATTACTTACCATAACCTAATATTAGTGCATCATGTAGTTGTGGAAGGATTTGTTTTGGCTTCCTTGGTGCAACAAGGCTTAGGGTAAGTACTAATTAACATTGCGCAACTCTTCTGTATGGCATGTTTTTGCACCTTGCACTGGAAGTTACCTTGCTATATGAGGCTTCCATTTTATTTGAACAAAGAGGGAATTAAAAAGCAGATAAAGTAAATAATAAAAAGTAATAAATAATAATAATTAGGATAAAAACAATCGTTTTTTTTCCCTTTGAATTACTGTCAATTTTTATGTATGCAATAAATAATAATATATCATTATTTTCTTCTTGCAGCACTATATCAATCTCTCAATCCAGAGAGCTTTCCAAAGCCTTTGTGTAAGGCTAATCAGAATATGCTGGTAGAACCATAGTTTCTATTCTATTCAGGGGGCAGGTTTGGCTAAAATACAAAGTCACGTATGCCTAGCACACACTGCACAGATATATCATTTACACTCATATATGCAGTGGGATTCCATAAGGTAATCATGGCCCTTAAACCCTTCCTATAATAATAGAAAAATACTTTTTATTCCTGTCTCAAAGGATTTCCTCTTGTCAGCTACAGCATGACACATTTTTGTATTGACCTTTAATGGTTTCTTCACGTTGTTGTTCATATCTTGTCTAAATCATCCCTTTTATAAACCAACAACATCAATTCAACACTCCTGTCTTTGTCATTTAGATCGCCTATACTCTTAATTGATCTCTAAATCTTTTAGATTTTTTTAATTGATGACCAAAGATTTTACCCAGAATTAAGGTGATTCTAACCAATAATTTATTTATAGGATGAAATGTGTTTGCATCTTTAGTATAAATGATACAATCATGAATCTATTTTGAAAGCAATGCTATAGAGATTGTCAATAAAACAATGTTTTTAGGGCAAAGTAGGTACAGCGGATAGTACAAAGTATCATTTTGTTTCAATAGAGGTTGGCTAAGGGCTAATTTATTTTTATACTAAAGGCTTCTGATTACACAGTGGAGCCTTTTGCTTTTACTGCTTCTCCCCAGGATATTATCCATAATAAATGTATTGTTCTCACCAGACTTGCAATCCTCAGCATGCCAAGCCTGAAATGACGAGGCCATATGTCCTAACTCAAAAAGCCTTCAGTCTCTGCCACTGCTTCTCTTAGTTGTGGGTATATTTGCCAGTGCCGCAAGTGATTTGCATATAATGAAAAGCAGACACTCCTATAAATGCAAATGTTATATAGTGTGTTGCACCATGTATATTTGCAGTCATAAAACCTGAACATGGCCAATAACCACAAACTCACCACATATTATGTTAAACAAAGTTTCACATTTATAGTTTTGAGTTTTTTTGTCATTCAAGAAAAAAATGTGTGAAACAAAGCAAATATGGTCAAGAATATTTTTTTAAGACTCAAACACTGTATATACTTGAGTATAAGCCGAGTTTTTCAGCAGCCAAAATATGCTGAAAAAGTCTACCTCGGCTTATACTCAAGTCATTATGGTACCTAGTTGATCGACGTGACGTTCCCCCGGCAGCTCACACACTTCCTGATTATGCCCATCTCCTAGCATAGCAGCCTCCTATAGCACCGCCCTCTACTCGAAGAGCCGCTCCTTAGCAACCCGTGATTGACTGCCTAGCAGCTACTCCCATGAGGGTGACGACATCTGCCATCACTCAGTCTCGCCCGTCAGCCGCACGTCAGGGAAGGGCTGGTCAGTTCGCTTGTGCGATTGCGCTATGTGTTGGCTCGTACCCCTGCAGGGCGATTAATAACAGCAAGTCCCATCATGTTGCTGTGCAGCGTCAATGCAGCTGCAATGAGCACTTTATGCTGCGCAATGGGGGAGCTGCCATATTAAAAAAGGAATCACAGGCAACAAAAGTGTATAGACTAAGGAATGTATTAGCCAATGATTTTCTGCTGGATTCATTGCAGTCATCTCCTGGACAGCCTACACTGTGCCCTCGCCTCCCTCCCTTTCCTCTACAGCATGGATGTACGTTATTCACCTACTGTATTCTCCCTTGCTGTGAACTGCTGGAGCAGACATCCTCACCCTATGGCCTATATGTACTACAACTCCCAGCATTCCCCGGGAACCCTTTCAGACAAGATCTGTAGTTTACCAACTGCACAAGAGGTTAAAAATGTATGATCCATACGACAAACTGTATAAACTGTCTGTGCCACTGCTTTGGCCTCAGTCTTTTGGGCTGTGTGTAGAATAAAGTGCATGGAATTGCTATTTAAATATATATGGAGAGGACTGCTTGTTTTTCCATATGTAGCATTGGAGGAAAATTACCAGTAGCTGCTGCATTTCTCACCCTGGGCTTATACTCGAGTCAATACGTTTTCCCAGTTTTTTTAGGTAAAATTAAGTACCTTGGCTTATACTCAGGTCGGCTTATACTCGAGTATATACGGTAGTTGCAATTTATAAAAGAGATTTATCCAAGAGTTTATTAATAAAATTGTGCATGAAATATCTAGATTTCAAGCAACTTTTATACTATTTTTCCTAGTTTATTAAAACAGTGAACATTTTCAGTCTCAATGTTTTCAATTGTATGCACTTTTTTCCATGACAAAACAAGTTTTTTCTTTAATACTCTAGGGGGCCCATTTATTACACCTCAATTTTTTTCTGGTCAAGTTTTTTTGTGGGGAAAAAAATACCCCAAATCATAAATACTCCATCTCAAACCTTTCAAGGTCATGTAGAAGCCAATGGCAGATGTCCCTGAAGTTGTTTCTTGAAATCAAGATCTGTGCTGGATAATCCGAAAAATCGAGTATTCGCAGAGAAAATTTGCTAAATTCATGTTTTCTGAGTGTCAGTCATACAATTCAAATTGACACTCAGTTTGGGCGAGAAAAATTATTGATAAATTAGTTCAATTCATGGAAGGGAGTTTGGTTGACTTTGTTTTCAGAAAAAAAATAGTTAAATTCAAGTTTTATTTATTCAGCCCCCTAGTGTACCAATGAGTTTTCTTTCCTCCTCAACCATGTTTTTTCGAACTCAGAAATTGATAAATCTGTCTCCGTTAGTATAACTTCTATTAGATTAAAAAAATCTGATTTTAAATGAGACTTTAATCATAGCACAAAATAGAATGAGAAAATAAATTGCAGCTTTCAAACTGCAGTGAGGTGCAATAAATAGATTTAAGTGGTCAGTTAAACAGCACATAAAATGGGTTTGCCTTGAAAACATATTGAATATTGGTGTACAAAGGTCTAATGGCATTTTCAATTCATATATTTTCCTGTTTTTCATTCTGTGAAGACTTGCCATAAATAAATACTAAGTAAACACAGCAGTGGTTATGAAACAATCTCTGCCAATTGACTATGTTGTTATGGATTTGGAAGAAATAAAATAGCAATTTTGTGGTTTAGAGAGTTATTCTGGCATATGTCCACCTACCATTATACCTGGAGGATGTATATAAAGGTGGGGAACTTGGCAGGAATGAGCTGGTAGGTGTATCATAGAGCCAGCTGATTTTCCAGATGGAACATATTATAGGGAAAAACCAATGTGAAATGCTCTCGGCTAAAGTTGTAAGCACAATCCTGACCTCATTTTCCTGCAAGGTGAAATAAACCTACTGAGTGGTCAATGAACCCAAAACCAAGTGAAAACACTGATGTGTTTCAAGTTTAAAACAGATCTAAAAGCAACTTTCTTTTTACAGCCAGGAATTTCAATTTGAATCGCTCTATTAAGCCCCGAACATTTCATTTTTAATATTGACACACCAATGGTTACAACCCTTAATTAATTATTTCTGTAGTCTAGAACAGCCAGCGTCAATTAATTCCCATGACTGGGTTCAAATCCTCTGAACTGTAAAACCATTTTGCCTTCAAAAATTAAAATATAACAGGTTTGAGTTTATGGTTGTTCAGAACTACAAGTGAGATTCAATTTAATGCAGTAAAGCAATTACAGCAAATATATTTTGCTTACCCATGTTAATTATTTCTGCATTTCGAGGCCCTTTTTTAAAATGACTGAATCTTAATTTGTTGCCATAGTAACCCAGGAAATGAATAAATCTTTCTCGGTCCTTACTCTATGCAAACTGCCACTAAAAAGGAGAATAAAAGCAGAATGTTTTCCGATTGCAGACTTTTATTCCATAGTGACAAACAATGCCAAATGATGCTTAGCATTGGTTGATTTGGGTTGTCAAGCCCTCCAAGACCTGAAATATTATTGGGATTATTGCATTTTTTCCATCAAAAATTGCTCATTCGGAGTACTATTATCTGGTTTAAAGTATATTTCTTAGGGAGACACGATAACCTTACGAAGAAGGGCAAATCAAGGAAGATATTTATCTTGGGAATCTTACTGACATTTCAAACTCTCATAAGGTTTTGTTTAACAGCACAGTTTTTGTGAGGCAAACTTCGCTAATGAGCCTCAAAAAAGATCAGCAACCAGGTTGACTTGTGAGCCCTATAAGCAGTCACTCAGCAACAGGTTGTAGAGAGGACCAAGGAGCAGAGAATGCCAAGTCCAATAGGTGGTAGCCAAGGGGTTAAGAGTTTTTGAATTAATTTTTAGGTGACGTTCAGGGCAGGCAGTGATCAGAATAGTCAGAAGGTCAGAAATCCAAAGATTAAGTAGACACAGCCTGGAATTACTATGTAAGACCAATACACATAGCAGGGTCCCCAATAGTGATGGGCGAATTTATTTGCCAGGCGCGAATTCGCGTGATTCGCCGCCAGCAAATACATTTGCGAACTGGCCGCAAAAAATTCGCCAGCGTCAAAAAAAATTGGACACCTGCGAAGCAAAATGCCGCAAATTCACCCATCACTAGTCCCCAACATATTTTACCTGTTAGCCACACTCCAATGTAAAAAGAGTTGGGGAGCAACACAAGCATGATAAAGGATCCAGCGGGTGCCAAATATGGACTGTGATTGGCTATTTGGTAGTCTCTATGTGGACTCAAGCCCACAGGAGGCTCTTTTTGGCAGTAGACTTGTTTTTTTTGCAACCAAAATTGCTTCCAAGCCAGAAATTCAAAAATAAGCACATGCTTTGAGTCCACTGGGAGCAACATCCAAAGGGTTGGTGAGCAACGTGAGACACTGGTTGGGGGATCACTGACTCATAAGATGTATGCTACAGCGGCAAATTGCTTAGGGAAGATTGCTTCAAGTGAGTGGATAGGGAGTGGATAGCAATACGTTAAGTGACAAATTAATAACAAAAGGATGGTAGCAGGAAACACAATGACTGGTAATGTGGTCTTCATTATAACCAGCATGAGATGGAAACAATGCAGCTTCTAGGTTACAGTAAGTGAATTTTTTCAAGAAACTGAATTGTATCTAAATAAGATATAATTGTGAATGGGCGTTTGGTCAAGTTTGTTTTAGAAAAATCGTGTTTTAGTAAATAACCCCCCTAGTCTACTAAAAATTATTTAAATATAAAAAACCCAATAAGATTGTTTTTGTTACCCCTATGGATTCATGCAGCTTAGTTACCACCATTTGTGACAACTAACATTCACAGGGGATAAGCAGGGTTTTTAAAGAAATGCTCCAAAATTATGATGTAAAATGCGTAAAATCCAGGAAAGGCTCCCATTGGAACCTGAAGGGAGTATAAAAAAACAACATAAAATCAGGGGATGTAAAATGGACAAAAGTCCATTTAGAGTAACAGCTTTACACACCAAGATGTGGGATTTGACATTACAAAAACCTTTAATTTTTTGTTATACGTTGTTATTAATGATAATGTTTACAAGCCTGAGGTCCATGCTTTGGGCTCTTACAATACTCAAGTATTCAAGTTTTTCTCAGATTGCATTCATTCGAGTTTTTTTACATTTGAGTTTTTTCCATGAATAAGCAAACATTCAAGTTCTGTGTTTATTCGAGGTAGAACAATCTCACAAACTCGGTCTTTGATAAATAACCCCCTAAATATATAAAAGCATGCCATATTGTTGTGTTATCATTAAATACAAATATTGTAAAATACATTTGTAAGGCTGCTTCCTCATCCATTTAATACCAGCCATGTGCGAAACTCAAACATGTGTGTTAATCGTTAAATCATTTCTGTAATTTGGATCTCCATACTTTAAGGGGGTTATTTATCAAAGTTTGTGAGATTTGTGAGATTTTTTCTACCTCGAATAAACTCGAATGATTTCTTATTTGTGAAACAAATTGAATGTAAAATACTCGAATGAATGCAATCAGGTTATCAGCAAAACACTGGAATGGCTTGAATTGAAAAAAACACCCTGAAAAAAATGAAGGCGTCTTCAAAACATCTTCAAATGGTTCACGGAACCTCTGCCATTGACTTCAACATGACCTAGACAGGTTTTACCTGGTGTATTTTCGGATTCGAGTTTTTTGCAGTGTCGGGACATAATAAATCTCAGGAAAAATTGGTCAGCACTCACCCAAACCAAACAATCTATCGAGATGATGCACGTGCAAGGTTGTCCACTCCAACCGGATAAATAATGCCAAAACGGAATCACAGCACCATCCAAAGCGTATTTTTCTTAAAAAGCCTTTATTGCATTTTCTGGCTTGGATCCTTTATCAAGTTGATAAAGGGCCACATAGGCCTGAAACGTTGTTCATTTGAGATCCAAGCCAGAAAATGCAATAAAGGCTTTTTAAGAAAAATACGCTTTGGATGGTGCTGTGATTCCGTTTTGGCATAATAAATCTCAAACAATTTGAGTTTTTTTTTCTATCTGGACAAATTTGAGTTTTTACTGAAACTTTTCGGGAAAAGCACAACTCGACCTTTAATAAATAACCTCCTAAATCTCCAAAAAAATCCCCATCAAACCATTAATTAATCCCAATTAGGGATGCACCGAATCCAGGATTCAGTTCAGGATTCGGCCTCGGGGTGGGGAGGGAAATCTCGTGACTTTTTGTCAGAAAACAAGCAAGTAAAATGTTTCCCCTTCCTACCCCTAATTTGCATATGCAAATTAGGGTTTGGATTCGGTTCGGTATTCAGCCGAAACTTTCACGAAGGATTCGGGGGTTCAGTCGAATCCAAAATAGTGGATTCGGTGCATCCCTAATCCCAATAGGATTGTTTTTCCTCCAATAAGGGAAAATGATATCTTAGTTAAATCAAGTACAAGTTACTGTTTTATTATTACTAAGAAAAACTTTTGAATTATTTTCTTAAAGTGGAGTTTATGGGAGAGGGTCTTCCTGTAATTTGGAAGTTTATGGATAATGGGTTCCGGATAATAGATCCCATATCTGTACTCAGTGTTCACAGGTATCAGGGTCTTTTTAACAGCTTGAGAACCCGTAGTTATGGACTTCTGATGGGTTCCATGAACAGTGTGACTGATTGATGTTTTTGAGAGAAATAGAAGAAAAAACACAATATGAGTTTACTCCTCTGTGTAAGAGAAACCGTTTACTTATTACTATTTTCCAAGGCTACTTCAGTTTTCTAAACTAAGCTAAAATAATTTATTTTAACAATATTATCTTTTTAAGCAGCAACAATATGCATTAGTGAAGCTACTATACGAGTTGTATAGTATAGGGATAATTATATTCACATGCCTACTTGTAATTGTTCAGATTCATCCCCCCTCTTTCAGGATCCTTGTCATTAGTTACATAATCTTGCAATTAAAAGTTATATTCTTTCCATGTTATACATATTTGAAGCTAGTTTTGAAAAGCGGTTAAGTCTAGAAGAAGAAGACATTGATTATATAAGTTGCTTTAGAATCCTGTAGAAGATGCCTTGGATACTGTGCTGCAGAGTATGGCAGTTAATTACTGTCACTTGCTAGTTTTTACATTTGACACTTTCAGCAAAAGAATACATTTTGAACCAGCCTTGGAAACTCTGGCACATTGAGTTTTGATGGGTTTTTTTTTCAATTAGAGAAAAAATTTGAATAAATATTTATCCTCAGAATTCTGGTTTGAAACTGAATAGCTGAAACAGATTCTAATGTTTGATAATGAGTTTTGTTTCCTTTCGATGCATGTCATGAGCATCCTAATTCTTTATTGACGGAAATTAACGGGTCGCATTTCAGTGCTGCAGCTTCCATTTAAAAGCCTCAGGGAATATGTCCTTTAACTCGGTGACTGAAATTTTTTTTTTCTCATGCTTCGTGAGAGATTTATTTATGAAAATTATTTATAAAAGGGAAAGCTAATGCGAGTTAATTAAAATCATTGCTCTGCTGGTTTGAATAAACCAAATCAGGGCTGAATGTCAAAGTGATTATCTCCTGACAATTAGCTTGTGTTTGTAATGTATATTACTTTGCATGTTATTTAAATTTTTAGTGGTATTTAGTAGTATTTGTTAATTTTTTTTGGAGTTGTTCAATATATAAACGAAAGGGGAGCAACTTGCTTGAATGCGACTGGACGGCATGCAGCCCCTGAATTTCTGCCGTCCTAGGCCCGGGCCTTTGTGGTCTTGCCACAAATCCAGTCCTGGTACTGGATTGCCTAGTGTGACAACCTGGCCAAAACCACTGTAGTGAAATTGTTTAGAAGAGATTTGATTGGCCAGGGAGCAGCAATTAATGTCAGAGTGTCTTATGAGAGTTTTTGTGCAGAAGTGAGCAAGACAATTTGGAGATTTTCAAAATTATTAAAATCTTCAGGTAAAGCTGAAGAGTCAAGTTAAAATTAGAGTATCTTAAAGGAAAACATTACCCCAAAATAAATACTTAAGCCTCGGATACTGTAGTTTACCGAATATCATATTGAGTGGCATATCAAAAGCATAGAGCTAGTGATGGGCGAATTTATTCGCCAGGCGCGAATTCGCGGCAAATTTGCGTGATTCGCCGCCAGCGAATAAATTCGCAAAACACCCACGAAAATTCGCAGAAAAAAAACGGGCGCCGGCGCAGTTTCGCGAATTTTTCGCCGTTTCGTGAATTTCGTGCGAAATTCGCAAATTTTCCGGCGAAACGAAACGGCGCAAATTCGCCCATCACTACATAGAGCTTAAAACCCTGATTAAATACCCTTTGCAGTTTCAGGTGCTAAACTAAGCTGAAGGACCCACGCCTGCTTCCAAGGTCAAACAATCCAATTAAGACACATACAGTATAAGCAGCACACTGTCGATTTGAAGAAAATGTGAAGTTTATTGTATCATTCAAAAAAGGGCAACGTTTCGGGCCTCCTGGGCCCTTTATCAAGGCATGATAAAGGGCCCAGGAGGCCTGAAAATTTGCCCTTATTTTTAAACATTAAATAAACCCAATAGGCTTGTTTTGCTTCCAATAAGGATTCATTATATCTTAGTTTGGATCAAGTACAAGGTACTGTTTTATGATTACAGGGAAAAAGGTTATCATTTTTAAAAATTTGGATTATTTGGATAAAATAGAGTCTATGGGAGACATCCTTTCTGTAATTTGGAGCTTCATAACGAGTTTCCATATAATGGATCCCATACCTGTACTAAAAAAGTTTGTCATAAATGTTTTATTTACATGAAGCAGGGTTTTCCATTTGAACTGATATATGTTTTTATACGTTTTTATAGCGTTCTTCTTTGTTCAGGGTTTAATGGTAACCACGCCTATTATATTTCTGACTCTCTACACCCCATGCATTCTCCTATGGGCCCCATGTAGTTGCAAAATGAAAAAAAAAAACAAATAAGATTTTCTTTGCAGAACAATATTTTATGAGCACATAGCGTATAATTATAGCAGGGAGCTCGTAGTTTCAGTTCTGACTGAAACAGTTAACAGAATTTTCAGATGTGAAACAGTGGAGCCCATAATACTTGTACAACAATTTGTCAAAATCAGCACCTTAGTTATAGCTTTACCCTTCCTTCATTTAATTGCATTGTGGAATGAAGTCATCAGAGAATATAATGGACGTTCCCAGAACTCTGAAGGTGACTGACTTTCTATTCATAGCTGCTGGTGGGAGCTATTTATGTCACTGCATCAAGGAATGGTCACTGCTAATGCTATGTGAGCAAATGTACTGTAAATATTTTGTGTTTAGTGTATTATGAGAATGCAAAACTGATGGTGCTGGCTTGTGCTTCTTGTTGTTACTGAGGGGCAGGGTGCAGTTCAACCCCCTTTTTTTGCACCAGCAAAATCACATTTAGTTGAAAGAAATGTATGTGAACACCCAGAGCTTGCAGAACATTTACAAACGTGCACACTTTGTGCCTAGCAGTCCAACCAAAAGTTTGGGGAATCTCTTGGCAGACAAGTTTGCAATGGAAATCTGAGGGGACAAATAAGTAGTAAGTAAGTAGTATATATGATCACTAGTGATTAGAAGAATTTGAACTCCTGATAAATTCATGACTGGGCAAGTTAAGTTAGGCACTCTAAGGAAAGCCTTAAACTTGCAAATACATGTAGAGAAGCATTAAGTAGCATTTATAGAGTAACAAGATCTTCCAGTGAACTATACAAATTTTTGGCTTATCAAATGTCCCTCTCGAGGACAATGACAGCAGTAGATACTTTCTTACGCCACATGGGCTGTCTCCACATTTTTTTATCTAAACAATATTAGAGGCCAACCCCAGACCACAAAAAGTCTAATCCAGAGGGAATGTGTTAAATTTCTGTTAAAGAATCTAGGGTTCCAGATAACTGTTAGTCCTACTCCAGACCCGTTTTTTATGGGATTCTCCTAGATACTCTCTCTCTGAGCATGTTCCAAGAGAAATTATATACAGAAAATGGAGTATATAGCACCTTCCACCAAACAGAAAAGCACAAAAATGGTGTGCAGGGTCAATGATTAATAGTAAATGTTTAGAGGACAGAAAAGAATGACCCACAATTTGCACCACCCCATTAGTCATTCAGTGAATCCCATGACAGGAAGTGAAACATAAAACGTAACCTTTATTAAATTACTTAAAAGTGACCAAGGTGAAAAATTCACAAACAATTAAAAATACAAAAAGGAGGAGCCCATCAAAAGCTTCATGTAGTCTCATACCCCCAAAGCTCTAATAATCGATCGTGTTCAATCTATCAGGATCACATGGAGCAAATCCTTCATGGGGTAGACTGTTTTAAGTCCTGTGCATGATAGCTAAAAGCAACTACAGTGGCATTAGGTACCCAAAGGGTTACTACACTTGTATGTGCAGATGTTTTCAAAGATTGCCTTTGACAAAGCTCGCAGAGCGAGTGAAACGCGCGTCAGGCGCCTCTCAATTATTTTAGTTCAATTAGGCAAGTAGAACATCAGCTTTATTAAAAGTCTTTTTGCGCCGTAATTTACCTTACCTCGGACCCGCCAGGAACGCTGGGGGTATACCGAGGAGGGATAGTTTAATGACACTAGCGCCGCAATATATATTTTCTCACAAGACCCGCCAGGAACGCTGGGAGTGTACGGTGAAAGGACAGGCTCAAGACAATACAGTGATTAGACTGGGGCAATGCCGAGTATGTAACCCTCGAAGACAGATCTCTTGCCACTACATATCTGTCACACAGAGGGGTTGTGGTTACGATGTGGGGGCAATAGTAGCATTGCCCACAACTATTTGCTCATTTGAAAACATCTGCACATACAAGTGTAGTAACCCTTTGGGTACCTAATGCCACTGTAGTTGTTTTAGCTATCATGCACAGGACTTAAAACAGTCTACCCCATGAAGGATTTGCTCCATGTGATCCATCCTCATCCTTCAAGCCTACTTGAAGCGTCTGCTAACTAGCTTTTATCATGAATATTCTCAATGTCTTGTTCCTTATTCTCAATGTCTTGTTCCAGCTCAAGCTTCAGTTGTTTCTCCAGCTTCTGTTCCAATGCCCTTCCAAACACCAAACTTCTTTTGCTTCAGCACTGTTTTCCACTAATATTCTTACTTTGTTGATAAACCAAACAAGAAAGGTTTAAGCAGCAGTTCTATCTCACTCTCTGCTTCTTTCTTATAACATTTTTTCAGGGCAGTTACCTCCTATATCTTCCCCAAATCTACTTCACTAGAGGGTATCAACATCTCCTTTCTTGGTAAGGTGTTTGACACTTCCTTTTTTCTCAGGAAAAAAAGAGGAGAAGGAACCAATCATTATTTGGTCTCATGGCCATCTGGAAGGGCTTCTTCATCAGTGCAGGACAATTTCTTCAATTCCTTAAACTGTGCAGGTTCTTTCAGCAAGCAAGCTGTTACCAGGAGTCAAGCCCTTTCCCTAGAACACATGAGGTCTGATGAATTTCTTTTTTCAGGTTAATCCAGATGTAATGTTCTGCATGAACAATAACATTTTATTTAATAAAACTAGGCACCAAGGGATAGGGCTCCAAATTAATTCCCTCTAGTAGGACTGATGTCTTTAACAGTTGTGCATGGACATGTCCAGTATCATCAGCCAAGAGGGACAGGTGCACTTTACCCTATGGATTGCCACTCAGTATTAAGTTACCTTTGTGAGGGACATTCACATTATTTTTTTGAACATTATTGTGGAGATGTATGCTAATGAAAACAAGTCAAAATGAAAGATTTTTTTATAGTTTTTGGCAAGCAGAGGAAGCTGAAGTTGATTGATTCTAATTGCGGTGTTGGGAGTTTTTTTTAATCCTTTCAAGCACTTAGAATCTGTCAGAGTATATCTTAAGGAGAAAAACTGAAGAAAAGAAAATTATGGGGGTTATTTATCAAAGGTCGAATTTAGAGTTCTGTGAGTTTTTTTAGACCTCGAATGAACTCACTACTTGAATGGTTTCTAAGAAAAAACCTGAATCAGCAAGTTTGGGGTTAACAACCCGAAAACTAGAATTAATTGAGTTTTTGGCAAAAAAAACCCTCAAAACTCTTGAATTGATTGGGTTTTCGAGCAAAACCCTCTAATAAAAATTTGAACATCATAAAGGCTATTAACATCTTCAAATGGTTCAAGGGTCCTCTGCCATTTGACTTCTATGTAACCTTGACATGTTTTAGAAGGTGTATTTCGGGATTGAAGCTATTTCTAGGATCAGGGTATAACAAATATAATATTCTGTATATACTCGAGTATAAGCCGAGTTTTTCAGCATCCAAAATATGCTGAAAAAGTCTACCTCGGCTTATACTCTAGTCAGTGGGCAGTAGCTGAGATTTGTAGTCACTTTTAATCATTCCTATACCAACAGTTCGCTTGGGGAGAGACTGCAATATCACACCGCCCTCTGTTGGTTATATGAAAGAATAACAGAGCGCCGTCTGTTGGTTATATGAAAGAATAACAGTGACTGCAATATCACACAGCGGCCTCTGTTGGTTATATGAAGGATTAACAGTGATGGCAATATCACACAGTGCCCTCTGTTGGTTATACGAAAGATTAACAGTGATGGCAATATCACACAGCACCATCTGCACATGGTAGTGGGACAGTGGGACAATGCACACAGTAATCCATTTGGCAATTCTCTGTCACCATCAACTTTGCAAAGAAGTCCGGTTGATCGCTGGGCAGGTCGCTTTGGCGGAATGTGCGCTGCTGGGAGACAGGGCTGTAGTTGTGTCTAGGCTTATACTCGAGTCAATAAGTTTTCCCAGTTTTCACATGTCCAGCTCATAAGGGCCCAGCTCAGAGGGTAACTTCTTCCTTCTTACCCAATCACAGCTACATCTGATTCTGTCAATATCAAAACATAAACCAGTGTAACGTGACTGCTGGTCATTCAGATCCCTTGTCATGCAGCCTCTGTGCTTATAGCTTCAGGGCTTTCCATTATTTACGAGTTACTTATGAAAGCATGCGTTTTCATTGACACCAGTTCATCATAATGGACAAGTAAAGTAAAATTTATACAAACTGTGCACCTCGATTGAAACTTGTGGAAACTTTATTGTCACCCATGTAACTTGTCACCCTACCAATCTCCTATGTGTCTCAACCCACCTTACTCTACACTTGTCCAATCAACATGTCACCTCTGTGTATTCATGGGGTCAGTTTATGCTCTTCTAATTCCTCTGTCATTACATTACTCTGATGGGTCAGGGAATTCATGTCAGGCATAATCCTCAGCTAGATATTAATTAAGTAGTGTTAGGCAGTTACCTCACCCAATCAATATCAGCAGATAGCACTCAGTATAACTTCAATGTTTCCTTTTGCAGTTGAGGATTTTATGCTCAGTGGGGTCTCTCATGCTTAATACTGGAAACCCAGTGTCAATAATTTCTGTACATGCCTCAATAAAAAAACTAGCTATAATAAGTAGTTTATGCTTCTTGAACAGTGGTTTCTGAGCTCACCAACCTCTAGGATTTTGCTCCCAGTGACCTCAACGCAGGTGCTTATTTTGAAATTCCAGTCTCTTACACAAATCAATGCATGGTTGCTAGGGTAATTTGGACCCTAGCAACTAGATTGGTGAAATTGCAAACTGGAGAGCTGCCGAATAAAAAGCTAAATAACCCAAAAACTACACATAATAAAAAATGAAAACCAATTGCTAATTGTCTCAGAATATCACTCTCTGCATCATACTAAAAAGGGAATTTAAAGGCGAACAACCTTTTAAGAATCAATTTACCTTTTGCCTACACATTTGCACCTTTATATGGCTACTCAGTGGAATTGGCAGATGAGTGCTTATTAGAATGTTTTTCTCCACCCCATGTGGCTGGTTAAGTGGGTAACTGGGTGTTAGGAAATCAAACAGTAATTTATAGGGCTCTGGTCTGTACGTAAATCACTGTATGAGAAATGGAATGCTGATTAGTGATTATTATTAGTGCAGCTGCATTTGTGAGATGCAACCTGATAATTACCACAAAAGCAGGGTGTATTAGCAAAGCAGGATTTGGGTTTAGGAGACATTAGAGCTAAATGAATCTCTGGATAATACTGATTAGGTATGCTGCTTTTTTCCTCATTGGTTTAAATAATCCACAACAGACACGGGCTTATTAAAAAACAGCGAAAATACTTTGCTGTTCTTTATGTGCATTTTATCCTGCAATCATTATCATAGAATTAGACTAATAAATTAAGAATAAAATTACATTTAAACGACTTCCCTGACGATGTTGAAATTTGCCATACATTAAACAAATAACCGTGGCTGTTGCGCTTAATGGCAGAAACATATTCTGTGACTGAAATCAGTGTGTGTATCTGCATTAAATAATGTACTAAAGCATATGTATTCTGTTTGTTTCCTTTATACTATCCACAAAGCCTGCCTTTTGTTTAACCTCATTAGATGCAAGTGAAGCTTCTTCCTTTCCGGTTTTTCTAGCTTGCAGGGAGTTGCTGACCTCCCACACAGACACCCACACTCTAATAAGTTCTCACTCTGCAGAGAAACATCATATGTTTAAACAGCGTCATTATTACTTGTACTGGTGTTTAAACCATACAAGGTCTTTAGTGATATACAGAGCTGATAAACTGTACATGGCAGGCATAACAATATATTTATAAACTTATAACTCATAACTGTGTGGGTGTTAAGTATATGTGCAGTATGTCAAAACATCACAGACAGTGTTGTTATGTAAAGCTTTAAAGCCTCGGTGAGGAACAGACAATGGGTTAAACACTGCTATAATCGACATCAGGTATGGGATGCACAAGTACCCTCCAGAATAAAATGTATATGCCAGCTTTCAGTGAAGTACTTACCCTTTATTTACTAATCACTTAACTCCTCCTGCTTCTTTGTTTGCACCCTCTGCAGAAATCATTTCAAAATCATTGCACAGTCCTTAAAGGGCTGTATCCTATCAGTGGCTGGCTGTTCAATTTAATAACTTATGTTTAAAGTTTAAATCGTTTCATCCTTTTATATTTATAAATCTGAACATTTTGCAAAATAATTGACATAGGGAGTATGGCAGTAATGTAAAAGTATGCTCCAGGATTATTATGAAAAGCATGCATGAAAGCTACATGCTCATTGTATATAGTACAATGCATTATTTTAACAGAAACAAACTTAGTACAGGTTATTACACAATTCTGTAAGCACATTAGGGGGACTCCACCCCAGATTTTCTTATTCACAACAAAGCCACTTCATATATTCATTTAAAAAATGGTTTTAATGTTATTTCTAAATGGTATTGGAAACAAAAGCAGTGTTTTTGCCCCTTTTTTTTCCTGTTCTTTCTGACTTAAACAGTGGGTCAGATTTTTATTTCAAAATTAATTTTCAACTTCCCCCACAGGCCACAACTTTCGGCGCATCCGACTTGACGCCAGCGTTTCGTTGCGTGGCGTCCGACAGACAAGAAAGAAATTAAATGGTAGAAAAAACAGCTTTACCATTCCCACCCACTTACACTAATTATATGTGCAGCAGGCAGATATTATTGCATTGGGCCTACATAGGGCTAGATAAATAAATAAAATATTCAGAAATCATTGTTAGAAAAGGAAACTGAAACATTATAGGCAACCCTGGTTTATCGGGTTTTGAAGGAAATCACTTAAGGTAAAAATTATAAACTTCATTCATAAAAGCAACATATTGTGCCAAATGCAATTTTTTAATAGCCCTAATGCTGCACATTATGGAAAGTGTCACCTGTGATGGGGTAAGAAAACAAAATAATGTTTGCTGAGTTATCGTGGCTTATGACAAACCACTTTATTTAACTTGCAATGTAACAGTCTTGACCTGTCTCTTTGAGTGAACATTTCAGGTTCTAAACAAACCCTAATGTATTCTTGCAAACAGTTGAATATATTGAAATAGGTTTGTTAAAACCACCTTCACTAGCATTGTGCTGAGCATTACATAAATCTGTCAATTTTTAAATAGCCTCCACTGTGCACAAAAGGAAAGGCTTTTATTGCTGCTAAGTGTTGCAGAAATTTGGATCCAACCCATTTCATTTATACAATGAAACCAGTGAACAGATTATAATCTGCTGTCATGAAAAGCCGATTCCCCAAATTGCCTAATAGAATGCTGTATTGTTAAACAACCTTGATCCTGTTAAATGTTACAAATGGTTTAATGACAAAGAAAGAAAACATAAATAAGGTTTTTCACTTCTTTTTGGTGGAGGCTTAATATTCCATGCAGTGTGCAAAGTGCATTTCACCCTTTGCATGGGCCATTGTGTAAACAGCCACAGGTCTCTGCACTCATATTCAGACTGCATCTAGAATTGAATGCTACCTACATTAGGTATCACTCTAAATGAGATGGGCAAGGAAGACAGGTAGACATGCCCCCTCCAACCTCTACTATGTGTGTCATTCATTTGTGCAAGGTACAGAGCAGCAGGAGGTGCAGGCCTTTGCACCTGCTCTGGTTCACCTGTGACTCATGATCTAGATACAATATCCATACATTCTCCACATCATTGTAATGAGGGCATCTTGTCTATGCTGGTTGTAAAGTACAAAGCAAAAAAGGCATGGGATGCCTTCTACAGAAAGCTCCAAATTACAGGAAGGTCATCTCCCATAGAGTCCACTGTAATGCTGTTTTTTATCTTTGAAAGTTTTATGGTTTTACTTGTTTTATTTTTTTTGTCACCCCATCCTCATGCAGAAATATATCTGCGTTGATTTTTTTTACAGGTAGGGGATGCAGGAGAGAACAAGCAGGTTTGCATTCAGCAGAAGAGCCGGGAGCAGAATGCTGTGGCAGGGCAGAGATTGCTTTGAGTTTTTCTGCCCCTATACTGGGTTCTGTTGAGGGAAATAACTTTGCTTTATATTGTGTGGAATAGGTTAGGTTGGCAGATGACAAATCCTCATGGCTCATTCCCCCTCCCCAACTATCAGTACAGCCAGAGAAAGAATGCTTGTAATAATAACTGCTCCAGCTTTTTTACTCCTAACTTGGTGGGTTTTATTTACTCCGTCTACATCCTCATTTCCCTTATCATGTAGCTATTTTCTCCTCCCTTTCTTCCACAGCTATTAACTCTTTCCTTGCCTTGATTAGTCTTTTTGAATTTTAATAGCTGAGTTGTTGTAAATGAAAATTACATGTATTGCATGATGGAATTGCCACTGTGCCACCCTGCTTGCGTTTTGAGGGTATTATACATGAAATGGTCACTGAGCCATCCTGCTATGAGTTATGGAGGAGTACCCCCTTCATTTATAGATTTAAATTCTATATATTCACTGGTGGTGTTCTGTAAGATGGGGAGTGGTTTCTTTGCAGGAATTTCTCCCAAAGTGATCGTACTGGCATGTGTGCAGTTAATGGAGTGCTTATTGGATTTACATCTTGGTTGTGTTTTAGTAAAATATGTGTTTTATTTAGGGGTGTGGGTGTGGTTTTAAAAAAAAATACCTCACTGTGCTTAGCAGGATGTTAAGTGCCCATCATTTAGATCTTTCCCCAGCGCCTACCAAGGGCTTAAAATGGCTTGGTGCAATAGAAGTGTATTATGATTTACTATCTGCTTTTCAGCATTTTTTATTTCTCTTTCTCCTTAGTAGGTCTGTTTAATTCCATGCGATATGTGTTTTCATCATCTGTGCACCCCTGTCAGGCATGGTACATGAGCAGTAACGGAACTAGGTGGGGGCGGGCACTGGGACGGGCCGTGCAGCCGGGCCCGCCCCCACCCTCGTCTGTGTGATTTTTCAATGCGGCTGCAGCCGAATCCAGCTCCGGTCTGCCGGGGGGCCCTGCGGGGGTGCGGGCCCTGGCCCAGTTGCACCCCCTGCTCCCCCGGTAGTTACACCCCTGCCCCTGTACATGAGCAATACTGCATGGATAATTTGCAGAAGCCGACCTAATTTATTAATCTGTTTAATCTCTTTCTTATTTCCACCACCCACCATCGGACATTTACAACAGCCCTAAACACCTCATGTACCAGTAATGTGTTGCAAGGAGATGTTTATAAACAAAAGCAGTGTCAGGCAATTAAAAATGACCAGGTCAGTGGCAACGCTCTGTATGAAAAATGCTATTGTTTACTTTAAATTATTCATCCCACGTCTGCAATAAATATTTTGTGACAGTTCAGATTATTAAGACAGAATTTACTTAGAGGTAAAGTTTATGAGTTTGGTATTTACTGATTTAAATTCTATGCAGGTCTCCCCTACAGCATTTTGTAGCAAATGTGTTCTCAGCACAAGATTCCCAGCGGAAGCCATGGTTATCTCTTACTTGCTGGATATTTGACTGTATCCTTGGGATCTATGAATCACTACTGTGGACAGCAGTGCTGCTTTGTACGGGACGTCAGTTTAATATAGTCAAAGGCAGCATGAATTGCTGGAAAAAAAACTCTAGATTTGGAGGCGGATTTATGAAAGTTTGAATCTCGAAGTTATGGGAATTTTTTTTAACTAATAAATTTGAATGTACTCACAACTCGAATGGGAGGCTATTTATGAAAAAACTCCAACGTCTAATATTCAATCAAATAGGAACGACCTGAAAAATCTAATCAAATTCTAATCGAGTTTTCCTCCAAATAAAAAAAATTTTAAGCGCAACAATTTTTTCCTCCCATTGGAGTCTATGGGGTGTCATTTTTGCAGCGAAACTTGCCAAAATTTTTTTCTCATCATTACTATTAACATCTTCAAATAGTTCAAGGGTCCTCTGCCATTGACTTGTACATGAACTCGGCAGGTTTTAGGTGGCATATATTCAAATTTGAACTGTTTACAGGGTCGAAGTTTGATAAATCTCACATTAAAATTCAAATTCAAGTTGGTGCTTTTAAATTCGAATTTGTGAGTTTTGACCAAAAAAAAAAAAAAAATTTAAAAATTCAGATTTCAAATTTACCATTAAAACCTTAAAGAGATACTGTCATGGGAATTTTTTTTTTTTCAAAATTAATCAGTTAATAGTGCTGCCCAGCAGAATTCTGCACTAAAATCCATTTCTCAAAACAGCAAACAGATTTTTTTATATTCAATTTTGAAATCTGACATGGGGCTAGACATATTGTCAATTTCCCAGCTGCCCCAAGTCATGTGACTTGTGCTCTGATAAACTTCAATCACTCTTTACTGCTGTACTGCAAGTTGGAGTGATATCACCCCCTCCCTTTTCTCCCCAGCAGCCAAACAAAAGAACAATGGGAAGGTAACCAGATAGCAGTTACCTAACACAAGATAACAGCTGCCTGGTAGATCCAATAGTAAAAATAGTAAAAACCCCTGTCCCCCTGAGACACATTCAGTTACATTGAGAAGGAAAAACAGCAGCCTGCCAGAAAGCATTTCTCTCCTACAGTGCAGGCACAAGTCACATGACCAGGGGCAGCTGGGAAATTGACAAAATGTCTAGCCCCATGTCAGATTTCAAAATTGAATATAAAAAAATCTGTTTGCACTATTAACTGATGTGTTTTGAAAAAAACATGTTTTCCGCTGACAGGATCCCTTTAATAAATCTACCCCTTGGTATAATATTAAAGTAGGATTCACTTGAGGCGAATAGAACATGAAATACACAGGGTTTGAATCCCTTTTTTAAGTTGGCAAGAGTGAGGTGATTGTCTGTAAGTAGGATGCGCTGCAATTCCAAAAACGAGTTGGATAATTATCAGACTTTTGACTCTGCATAAAAATAGAACATTTGAAATGTGATAATTCTTTTTCTTACATTTTTTTTTGCAGGCACAGAAAAGAATCAGGCTTTGGTCACAGATTTTATTTCTCAGTAAGAGATTTGTACTGATGAGAATCCGAGTCAGTTGGCCACCTGCTTAGGCTTATACCACATGGGGCGTATTCACTGCTGGAGTTTTTTGGCCTGAATCTACCCATGCCCCCTGTTATATATTCTGTAAAAAAAAAAGTGGTGTACTCACATAACCTGACAATCATTCCTGCAGGATATTTTGAAAGCATTTCTCATTATAATAGTGGTGAAAACAAGATGATAAAATTTTGCAATAAATGCCAATTCCATTGACTCTATGCGACTGAAACTTGGATTTTCAATAGAAAAAAATTCTTTGTATTTATGCTAAGACCTGTGAGTATAATTTATTTTGTTACAGTGTCTAAGCATCCATGCAACTAACCTGTGCAAACTCTCCCCTCCAACCTGTGCATTATGATGACCTGAGCTCTTTAACTTGAATGATCACAACACACCTAAAGCTGGCCATAGATGCAAAGATCCGATCGAAAGAATCATCGTACGATCGGACTTTCCCATCTCCCGACCCGCCACTAACCATTCAGATCAAAGTCTTACCAGTCAGATTAGTCAAAGAACAGATCAGCAATGTTCTGCCCCTGACAGCAATGGTACGATATCTATGTCCAACCAGAGCTAGTGACAGTCTCCCACTGAAAATCCTACGATCGGCAATACACGCAGAGATATTATCGGCAGCCGACAGAAATTTTCTAACCTGTCCGATCGACCAAACGACCGATCTCCGCCGAACAAAAAATGTCGGGACTCTCCACACACGTTCCGAAAATCGTACGAATCCTCGATTCGTACGATCAGATCTTTGCGTCTATGGCCAGCTTAAGTATTAGTGTCCTTTGAGGTGTTTTCCCTTTGTTTTATCTTCTGCTTTGACTGTTATACCTTACATTTTATTGGGTTAGCCTATACACAACAGGGGGGAATTCAATAATAACTGATAACAGAAATATGCACAATACAGATACAAAGCAGATTTTTCTTTGCACAAAATGTTTTCCTTTGGACATATATTTTTGCTTTTCTTTCCTGCCAGAGGAAAAAGATTGTGCATTTGTACTTTACAACAAGGCATGATGTGTTGTACTTAATGAAAATGCCTTTATTCTGTGCTAAAATAACTAACCCATCAAATGGGTTATGGGCATTTACAAATCACAATGTATTAAAAAATACCTAATGCACAATGTTATATTGCAAAAAGGTGGTTTTCTTTTTTTTGTGTGTGTGAATTTATATTCCGTTTACATACCACCCAATATATATTCAGCCTTGATAGAAGGAAGCCCTTTTGGTATTGTGATGTATGCATTTATTCAAACCATTTTACTTGGGTCTGTCATACATTATGTTTAAAACAAATCAGAAGAGGCCATGAAGACACTGATTCACTGATAATTAAATTGTATTTTGAAAATACAATTGCTCAGAGGTTGCTGAAATTCACACACTGTTCACTGAACTATAGCCTTTCATGATTCCAGTCTTATCTGACAACTCACTTACAACCATGTGATATTGCTAAATCTTAGAGACTCTTCTCCTTTTAAAATAAAATATAAGCATTTTCTTGTATGGCTGGTTTGACGGTTATATCAGACAATATGCCACTAACGCAGAGTATTCATCGGCAGGAAATTTCCATTAGCAGAAATGTGCTTCCACGCAGATGACATTACACAAGGAGAAGCAATCTTTTCAGGGGTCTCTGACAATTCTGAGATAAAAAGCCATCAGATGATTTTAATGGCCTGCCCTCAGGCTTTGGGTAAGGCATCACTAACTGTCAGTATGTTGAAAAGCATGATATCAATCAATGCTGCACTCCCCTTTTGCAGTCAACAGATGCTTTTACAAGACAATGTTGTGACATTATAATAATGTTCATTGTTGCATTGATATTTTAAATGCTCTTGTAGGTTGTTTCCTATCATAGAGCTAGAGAGTGTTCGTAACCACGCGGTCACGGCTCATACTTCTGCCTATAACAGCCGCCTTTCATGTTGGAAGGAGGCCTTCACTACTCAGATGCCACCAGAACTTGATTGAACCAAGGCGAGGGTTCTGGGCAGGCAAGGGAACTGTAATGTGTGACAGGAGTAATGGGGTTAGAGCAAAGTGTAGTCGAGGAAACAGGCAGGGGTCACTAATCAGTCAGACAGTACAAAATCAGGATTCGGAAGAGTAGTCAGTAAACAGGCAAAGGTCGGTTCAAGCAGCAGACAGGAATGGCCAAGAACAGGCAGGGGTCTAGGAACAGTAAATCAAACCAGAATCGCACCCTGGACAATAGATCTATGTTGGCCAATGAGAATTAGGCTGTGGCACCTTTAATATTTTAATTTTGCACCAAGCACAATGACGTCATGCAGCACAGTCAAAATAAAAAGATGCACGCATATGAACGCATATCCCAAAACCTGGAAGAAAATGCGTAGGAGCATGCGTTCCACTTCAAGGAAGATGCACTCATCCCCGCACGGAGTACAGTGTGCATCCCCGCTGCCCCACTAGACCACCAGATATCCTTACATCTGGTTTTTAAGAATTAATTGCTTTACACAGTATTATAAATAGGCTCCTTTGTCTCTTCTGGGAGTGTAACCCTAACCCTTCACTGCTTTATAGGGCTCAAAGGATAACCCTATCCTACCAATTGCAATATACAAAAGAGAACTTACTATCAATTCTCAATGAATGTAGTGAACTTCTTTTAAAAAGTTGCAGGCCAAAATACATTAAATACAGAAAAGGAACACTACTAAAAATTCAGATGAAATCTGTCCTGGCTTGCATGTCCTATGTTTTTTAAATATTTATTTCCAAATTTCAAGCACAATCCCCATGTTTTTTTTTACCTATAATTGATGTAGTTGTGCTTGCACTTTGATGTAAATCACAGTTGCTCAGAATGCAAGAATAACATGTGCATCCTATTCTTTTATCACAACTGCATTCCGGCAACCAGCACTCTGTGTTGGCTCTGTGGTGATGGCTCCAGGATCCCCTACGCCAATAGGCACTACTACACTAAATTCAGAAAAGGAAACAAGCCATGTAAAATACATGTTCCATTTGCACCTCTAGCTCTCCAAAGGTAACATCACAAACATGGAAATACTAGATAATTTTCCATAATCACTGTGTTATATCAGTCATGGAGAGATTACAGTGTAAAGAGACAACACGTTGGACAAATAACAGTCATTTTATATCTGGGGCAGGCATGAATCTCACTTGAAGCTCCTAGCCTTTGAGAGCTGAAAAAGGGGTAAACCTTCCCTAAGGGTCAGGCCACACAGGGCGTTTAGGGAAGGCGTTTGGGGAGATTGGTCGGCCCAAAATGCCATGTGTGGACTTACCCTAAAACTGTTTCTCTTGTGCCCCCAGCTTTCCAAGTAGACATCCCAAATTCAAGTGGCTTTTCCAGTAAGAACCTTCCCAGCTAGCACTTTGTCAGTAATCTCACATATTGAATTGAATTTTTGATTGCCTAATGCCTATACTATACTGTTAGAAGTGTCGATGGAGGTCCAAAATGTGTACTGTCTCCATTGGCTAAAAGGAAAAATCCCTTTATTCAAAAAAGTCTTCTGGATAAACACGGATATTGTTGTTGTTGCTCTAGCTAACTAGGAAGTCATGCAAACATTTCAGTTCTTCCTGCACCCTATACAGCATGGATGCAATATTATTATTTGTCATCAAAATTGGAAAGCTACAATAAAATCCCAAATAAATCATTGAAAATACTCTAGGTTTCCCGAAGTAATACAACATTTTCTGTTTGGACTAAAATATTTTTCTAGCCAGGCCATTATCCTGAAACAGAGAATGCTTATATGCAAACTCCAGCCCACGGCTTAGTTGATACTATGGAGAATATTTAGCAAAGATTTAAATACAGTTCACCAGTTTAGCAGTAGGAAAATTATTAAATTCCGCTCTTCTAAGTCAAAGGTTTGGGGCTCACTACCCAAAACCACCATTTACAGTCTTTACTGCTTCAAACAACTGGGAATTTATCCTTTTAAGTGGGAAAACTCCACTACTCTCTAGTCACTTGTATGAACTTACAAGTTTTCCAGTGGCCTCAAAATCTGTGTGTACTAGGGAATAGCTGGATTGTTGGCTTCATGCTTTTTATGCAGAAATATATGCTAAGTAGGTAATGTCAAAACCCCAAATTGTTTGTAACTAGTTGTGGTAACGTTATACTAGTCTGTTTGGTTAATAAGACACCCTTTAACACAGTCATGATTTCAATAACCATTTTGGAGCCATGAAGAAAGACTGAAAAGTTGAATTTTAAATTCAGCTCAGACAACAGTAATCTGCATCTCAGCACTCAGCAAGCCTGGAAGAAAGTGTGTCCTCTCAGTTAGCCACAGGAAGTGTGTTATCTCTCTAATTAGGAATTATAAAAAAGAGCAAGAAGGATACTCTGATACCTTTTACAAGGGTCTCAGTATCCAAAGTAAATTACTATCATATACCGGATATAAATGCTTTACAAATAATCAATCAAAATAGTGATGGGCGAATTTATTCGCCTGGCGGGAATTTGCGAATACGCAGCGAAAATGTGCCACGTCGGCTCACTTTGCTTATACTGATTTCTGGAATTATAATTTCCTCCATACAAAGAACCCAGAGAAATCAACTTCCTGGGGAAAAATGCATCTTTGCCAGACTCACAGCAAATTCCATTTCCCCTGGTTACTCCCAGTTCTACTTGGATCAAGCCCAGTTATATTTGGCCACATCCCTTGGTCTGTGAGAGATTCCCAATAAATTCAGTAAATTCCCAATACATTCAGGAGGGTTGAAATCTCTGAGATGTTTTATGTAGGTAACTGCTTCTGTCATTAGAGAAGCAGGCATAATAATTCACAACCATTCAAGATAACACAACTGTGGCTACAAAAAGATATGGTAACCCTGAAAATTCAAAGATCCAAAAACTTTCACATTTTACTTGTGTTAAAAAATACAGGCTTTACAAATATGTAACCAGTATATGCTATGTTTAAATGTGTCGAAAGAGCTTACTGCTGTACATGGTGGGCCCCAGACCTTCAGCAAGTGGAGCAAATACCAGGAGACTTCAAAGGAGACTGGCACAAGCCTGGGACCCACGAAATAGTAAAGCCGGAGTCAGATAGTAAAAGTTTCCAAAAAATTAAGAACCAAGGCCTGAAGCGTTTCGTGTCTACCAAGGACAATTAGTCATAGGCTGAATTATATTTAAAAATACAGCTCAGAGTTCAAGGGTAATATACAATATAACCTCTAATTTAAGTGTACTATTTGGCCATGTGCAAATTAATTTGAGGCTTTATGTACCCAAACTTATTATTTATCATGTAGCAAACTTACAAGGAACATTTTAATCACTGATCCTATTTTGGACATGGGATGCTTCCTACGAAAGCCCAGTTAGTAACCTTTGGTCATTTAAATATTATGGACGAGTGGAAATCGTCTTGCCACAAATGCAGATTTTATCCTGCAATTTTTGCAGTAACAGTAGTGGCAATTAAAATACACTCTATTTTATAGCCAATAAAATGTCAGTTCACCTTTTAGTTTGTCACAGAATGTTCTGTTTCTAGAAACTTTTCAATTGACCTTCATTATTCATTATTGTTCCATGATTTACCTGCCTCTTCTATTTCTTTTCAGCTTTCAAATGCTGCCCACTGACCCTGCCAACAAAACAAAAAACGAATGCACTTTGTTATTATGCTATTTTTATAATCTTATATTTGTCTTTAAGCCCCTATTCATATTCCAGTATCTCATTCAAACCTCATTCTAGATGCTAGGGTAAACAAGACCTTAGCAACCAGAGACCTAATGAACTAAAAACTAAATAATTTAAAAAGCCACAAAAAATAAAACTGCAATAATATTACTGTCCACATAATAGTACAGTTTAATTCAAAGATGAACTACCCCTTTAAACCCTGCATGCCTTAAAAAGAACAGTGTTAGCTAGAAAGGCTTGAAACAAACGTCTCTATATTTAACTGGTGACAGATGAAGACAAGATTCTAGGAAAAACATATTTTTAAAATTGGAGGAAGGAAAAGCACAATGTGTCACACACATACAGCATTTTACAACCAAATGTCACAAAGACTACAAATCACAGAGGTCTGTGAAACAGAACTGGGGAAAGGGATAACAAATGAGTGGTGACATGACAAATGAGAATGTAACATGGTATGAAAACTGAAGAAATGGATAAAAAGCTTGATATTGTAAAAGAAAAGTGTTTTGGCTCTCTTTTTAATTGCTGTGAATTGTGATGCCATAATGTAAAATTGTATATAAAGGGTTAACATATGACTTAAAGATAGTCCCTTACATTGCTGCTAAATGTATGGCCAGATTTACACAGAGGGAGCCCCTAGGCCTGCTGTTGTTCGTCACCCCCATCCCCTCCCCTTTATTTGCGCAAAATTTTTGGAGCAATGGGGATTGGCACAAGGGAAGTTTAAAAAATGATCTCCTAAAAGACAATTTTGATTATTTGTACAGTTCTGATGGTGATGATAATAAAGCAGCAATAAAAGAAATGTTTGGTTAAAAAACTAGTTGAATAAATAATACAACTAGATAGTGATCTTTGTGATTTGATGATTTTCGTGATGTGTACGGGAATACTATTTGTAAACTATCTGATTATATTTACTGATAATTGTACTCAGTATGCTTCATACGTGATACTTTCTATATCTGTTCAATAAACAAAACTTTGATTACAAAAAAATGATCTCCTGCAATGATCCCCTGCAATGATCTCCTGCACATCTCCAGTGTTTCTGAACCAATGTGGGTGTGGTTGGGCAGCATGCCACCCCCTAAATCCTGCCACCGTAAGCCCGTAAATCTGGGTCTGGCTAAATCAATACATAACTAATCAATACTCTGCAAATAAAAGATGAGTGATTATAGAGGAGAAACATGAATTTAGCATGATTCAGTATCATGTATAAATTGGCCAGATTCAGTTCAGTTAAAATTTCAGATGATAAATGACAAGAAAAGTAATAAATCCGAAAATACAATCTGAAACGTTTCTACAATAAAATCTACTGTATCCTCAGCAACTGCACCTTGATTGATGTTTCTGAACAATACTGTATATTATGTTGCCCATGATAGAGTTAAAAAACATCCAGAACTAGGGGTAGGCAGACAGAGAAGGTAAATGCCTAGTCCCCCTGCTCTAGGCACAATTAGTTCCTTTGGTTCCAGCCCTGCCTAGTCCTATTTTGTTTTGTGCCCTTTGTGTTATCCTTTAAGGTACAGTGTGTACTCTCATTGATTTTGATGCATACTTAATATGTATCTAGGACCTTCCTTGTTTTTGCTCAACATTGGCCAGCTGCAACTCATGGTAGAGCATGCATTAAATGGGACTTTCTCAATGAGGTGGGCCCTCACTGTATTAAGCAGCCATACTGGGGTATGTTCATGTGCAGACTGAATGATGGATTCAACTTGTTTAAAGAGAATCTCTCTTTTTATGGTGTCGTTTTTAATGCTAAATTACACTGTTTATACTGCAAAAAATTCACTCTGCCATATACAATTTTAATCCTGAACCAGCAATTGTTTTTTTTTTCTAGTTTTAATATTGATCTTCCATCTCAGTTCATTTTGCCTGGTCATGTGCTTTAAGAAAGAACCACAACTTCACGTTGGAACTGCTTTCAGATAAGCTATTGTTCCTCCAACTCAATGTAACTGAAGGAGTCGCAGTGGGACTTGGATTTTTACTGTTGATTGCTATTCTAATATCTACCAGGGAGCTATCTCATGTCAGAGAGCTGCTATCTTGTTCCCTTCCCAATATTCTGCTGATAGGCTGCAGGGGGGGAGGAAGGGAGGTAATATCACTCCAACGTGCAGTGTAGCAATAAATAAGACTGAAGTTTAAGGGCACCCGGCAAACTAACAACATAACTAGCCCCAGATTTCAAAATTAAACATTAAAAAATGTGTTTGCTTTTTTAAAAAAACATATTTCAGTACAGAATTCTGCTAGAGCAGCTTTATTGACGGACGTTTTTCCAAAAACATGTTGAAAAAAACATGACAGAATCCCTTTAAGAATACAATTCCCACAATTTCAAGCCACGTGAAACTCACTAAGTATGTCAAATGCAAAATCACCTTTACTGTCCAGTGGATTTCTTTGCTGTTATCTCACCTAAAAAGAAAATCCTATCTTTTAATATTCAGAACACATTCATTTTACACAGTGATTAAGGCCCATGTGTTGTTTTTATCAAGAGGGAATTGGGTTATCAAATCAGATTGCAATCAGTGCACCCAGCAAGCTGTTATTAAAACATCCCAGTTTTTACAATTCTGTAGTATTTTTTTAAGATGAAATAAACTTTATTACAATTTAAAATGTTACGGTACAGCTGTTAATAATTCAACTTACTACAGTATCATTTGATGCTTTTCTAATCCTACTAACAAGGACCCAACGTTTAGTCACCATATAGCATTTACTTTGCCATGAATATGATTAATGATAATTTTGTAGTGCAAAAAATAGGACTAACCGTCAAAGGGAAATAAAGTTTATTTAAGGATAATATAAAGAAAACCCGGGAACCTCATGCAAGGGTTTGATTAAAGATAAAATATATTACAGCATCTGTTTCTTACATTTTTTGCCTGGTAGGGAGCCCAAGGGATGATGCCAAATGTTCTAGACAAAAAAAGTAAAAAGAAATTAATGCTAACTTCAACTTTTAAACTGCAGAAAAAAGGATCAAAGGAAAATTAACTTTCAAGTATAAAATGATGAGTCATTAAAAGGCTGCATTATAATTAACAATGGGATTAATTAGGATACCCTCAATGATTTACATGTCAGAGCTTACAAATATGCTTAAGTTATAATAGAATAATTGTTTATGTGGTGGCCTTTTTATAGCCATTTACTGAAATAGGAGATGTTTTCCTGGGCAGAATAAAGTACATTTTATCATTGTGAAGATTGCAATAATCTGATAAAATGGTACCATGTACATCAATTTCCATAATAAAGTAAATTCAGGAAATTGATGAGCTCCTAGAAAAGGAGTTAAAAGTCATCATTATAAATGGATTAGGGAGGTCAAGCAAATGCTGTCAAACTCATTGTAGCTGGTGGATAAACTACCTGGTACTCTTCTTAGTTTTGACAAAGTGCACCTAGTACAGAATGCATGTTTATCTCAGAATACCTGCTGATTATGAGGGAGGGCTAATTAAAGAAATGCAAACTACACTAAAACGGACTTTTCTTGTGGTCTCCGGGTCTACAAAGTAGTCACCCCTAACTGGATTCCAGAAGCAGGAGGATTCTCCAGTGAGAACCATCACTACTAGCACTATGTCAGTCATCTCAGCTGAGTTTATCATGTCATTTTTGTTTGCCATTGCCAATATTAGACTGTTACGAAACATCAGAAGGGTGAATAGAGCGCTGTTTAAGTTTTCAATGCTAAAACACTGCTTAAAACAATTGTTTAATACCTGTAATGATCATACTAAACCAAGAATAGAGTCCTGTGTAAACAGAACAGACAACATTCACATTAGAACATTAGTGTTCTCTTATCAAGTGCTTTAAGTAAGGCTTACTTACCGGTACTATTAGAGATGGCATGGATTCACTACGAACTTCTGCATTTCGTTGCCCACAAAGTTTACGCAAAACTGTGTCAAAAATCCGCTGCAACAACAAATGTAAAAAATTATCGCCAATCGGGCGTCAAAATGATTTGGACGCCTATTAACTTTAATGCATTTGGACAAAATAGTCACGCATATAAAAATTGTTGCTCACGTGAAAAATTGTTGTGCGTCAAAATTATTTTGACGCCCATTGACTTCAATGCGTGTCACAAATTTGTTTTGCTGTTTTGCTCATTATTTGGCGAGACTGATTTGCCCATCACTACTTATTATTCACTTTTATTTAGTATCATGTGGTTAGCCTATTGTGATAATCCTAGCAAAAGTCAGTCAACCAACAGTTCAACATAATTAGTAATGATCTCAGATCTTTGCACTTATAAAGCATTCAAACATGTCTCACACCTTCACTGTCCCATTATACAGTCCTGGAACTTTCAGGCCTTCAAATGATCGCTTAATACTAGTGATGGGCGAATAAATTTGCCAGGAATGGATTAGCTGCAAAAAAAATTAAACAATTGTCGCACGTCAGAATAGAAATTGTTGCATGTCAAAACTATTCAGATGCCCATTGACTTTAATACATTTGGACAAAAAAGTTGCGCGTATAAAAATTGTCATTGACTTCAATGTGTTTCGCAAATTTTTCAGTCAATTAGCAAATTTTCGGCAAAGCAAAATGCCACAGATTCGCCCATCACTACCATCTTTACATTCAAGCCTATAACCTAAGTGTAAGCCCTCAGCACACACTAACTACTGTTTTGCATTTTTCACTGTGCACGTGCCATTACTAATCCAACCAAAAGGAACTTTATAACCACACTGGTTACCCTCACCAGTTTCCTGTTCTGTGTAGTAATCTGTGAGTACTTCCTTTCACTATATTGCATAAACATTCATTAGAAAATTCAATCATCAGCCCAGAATTTTCATACAGCAGTATAAAATAAATGAAGAGAGGGTGAAAAATCAGTTTTAGAAACAGTTTCTAAATGAAACATAATGATAAAATGATCAGCTAAATCAGTAAAGGGAGAGAGTAACTAAGACACTAGAGTGCTCATTTTTGTCCACAAGCCTAGTGGACAACTTGCTCCTTTCCCAACAGTGAGTTTAACCTAAAAACACTTTTATTAAAGGTACTTGTATCAAAATGTGCTCATTGGATCATTTTTCACATATAAAAGAACAAAGGACCATAGGCCACCCCTTTAGACGTGAACTTTCATTTGAAGCAGTGAAGGTTCTTCTTTACAGTGAGGTCAGGATGATTGTAGAAGACCCTGCCGGGTGACAGGTTTTGTGATCTCAAGATCTACAGTTAGTTTAATATAGGTATGTGTATTTAGTTTTATATATGCAAATGTGTTGATTGGTCTTATACAGTAGGTGTGTGTAGATATTTGCACTGGGGTCATTTAAAAGAGTTAAACTTTGGTCTTTTTTAAACCCAAATAAACGATGCAAATACAAATTTCAAAAATTCAGCAAAGAGTAACCACTAAATGAACCAATGCAACTTCTCATAATGGATGTATCTTTCTACTTCAAGATCAATTCATCTTTTTTTAATTAGTTTTTTTATATATATCCTATAGTCAGCTAAATGCAGCTAGTAGTTTTGTGTACCCAATCATAAAAAATGGTAAAAAAGAATGAGTACTGTGCACGGATAACAATGGAATACAGGCTTTATATGCTGATGGATGAATAATTCTGCCTGGCTTCAGTTCAGCAGCCGGCATGATGCATGATTTAATGTGGTTGCTGAGACTGTTTCATGGTCACCATAGCAATGTTTTCTTATCAGTACAGGATTGTGTTTTTGTCCCTCGATTCTTTATTCATTGCAGTGCTGCAGGTAATAAAGGGACGATGCCATTTGCTTTCTTCTTTTTTTTAAAGATGAATTGATCAGGTGTAGAAAGGCTCTAAAACGCTGCAATTCTAGCTGGCAAAAGCCTTTGTAGGGAGTGTTATACTAAATGTAAAATATTAAGGAAATTGTATCTGTTCCATGTAAATTATAAAAAATACAAAGCATGCATAAAAGCACACAATAATAAGCCAATGCTCCCCCAAAAATCTTGTTTTAAAGAGGCAAATCGTTTTTAGAGATTACATGGTGTCTTCAAGATAGACAGGAAAATTGTCAGATAACTAGAGATTACAGGCGGTATCCTCCTAAAGTCACACCACATAGGGGCAGATTTACTTGAGGGCGAAGTGGCTAACGTTAGCGTCAATTCAACATCGTTACCACTTTCAGGGACTTTGCCGATTTACTAAAGGGCGCAGGCGTCACTTTGCTAGCGAAGGAGATAGACGCTAGTGGTGATTTGCACTCTGATGGCAGGCGACCATGAACGTTACTCTGCAAATTCACTAAAATACGGATTTTACTGAACGTTTTACTGAACGTTTGCCTTTGTCAGCTCAGACCAGGCGAGATGCAATAGAACTTCCTCAATCTTCACTTACTTACATATTTTTGGAGTGTTAAAACGTCTAAGTCTAAAAAAAACGCTGGCCTTTTTTTCCTTTTTTCCGGGTGATAGGCTGCAAAAGTGTTTAAATTTTTTTTTTGAGTAACCGGTTTCCCCCGTACATTTTACATATGGGAACATTACTTTACACTGGGCTTTTGTTTAAGGCATTATAACAACTTAATTGACTTTATTAGGGTTCCCTTGACATGTGTAGTTATCAGTGTAAATGTAATGTATTAGATGCAGCATATAACATAAAGACGTGCATTCAACTTTAAATTTCCCGTTGTATGCAAATTAGCCTGAGCGCAATTCTGCCTAGCGAAGTTGCGCTAGGCAGAATTGAACGCTAGCACTTCTTCACTTTGATTTGAACGCATTGCCAAAGTAACGTTAGCTTAAATTCACCAGCATCCAATGCCAAGGACAAAACTTTGCATCTCAGTAAATTAGCTTTGTCTGAGTGAATTTTCAACTGGCAAAGTGTTGCGATGGATGCGGAGCCGTCGCTGGTGAATTTTTCGCTCATGAGTAAATCTGCCCCATAGAGTGACTAATAGAATAAGAAAAAGTATATGTCTAAAGGTAGGACTATACAGTTGTCTTTGGCACGATCCGTCACAATGCCACAAAATGCATGCGACAAATCGAATGCAACGGAAATAAGGTATGAGATAGACGTGAAACGCTGTGTCTGCATCTGACAGTCATGTCACATCAGATCAATGCTGCAACTTCATCTGACATTTCTATGTCTTACCTTATTTCCGTCACATGCATTTTGTCACAGCGCGTCAGATCGTGACGAAAATGTCTGTGTAGTCCTACCTGAAAACATCCAGTATTTCTCCAATTACAATTGGTTAGTTGCTAGATATGTTTATGCCATGCTACTACATCTTGTAAAACACATCGTATTGTCTTGATAGCGGATAGCCTATATCTTAAATACAAATTCTATCTATTGATGTTACATCTCTAATAGAGCTATCTGGACATCAAGAGAGGAGTCTCATGATGTTGTATAGTGCTGAAAAAACAATTGCTTAGTGAAATCCACTATCTGGATCAAGCGATAACTACGCCCAGGCCACTTCATAACAAACTCTGTTGCAGGAGCTTAAAAATGTCTTTAATGGAAGCCTAGCCTATTTCCAGTATTAGGGCTTTAGAACATTAGCCTAAGGATAAAGGGTAGCTATGCTGTATTATATGTTTAGCTTAGAGACATGGGATATGATGCTTATTATCATGCATCATCCCTCTCTCAGCATCTGTTTCTCTTCAGTCTCTCTTCATGCAGGAGTTGGGTGTCAGATATTCATTGACAGTTAGATCAATAAATATCTGGCTCCCTTTCCTAGCAGATGTATTAGAGCTCATTAAAATAATTGATTCCAGCACAAACAAAATCTAACAAAATAACAAATTCTGCATGTAGAAAGACAAGATTTCTGGTGATTAGTGAGCTCTAATACATCCTCTGGGTCTAGGCAAAAGGAGCCCCCTAAAAGATAAATTGGATGCTGAGAGGAGGATAGTGAAGAGTAATTTGAATATTTAAAAACATTTCAGAATAATTGATTATATTTAGAAAACGTCTTATTTCTGTATGATGAATCTCCATTTTTGTTCCCCCTTAAAAACAGCTTTGTCAAAGGAACAGTTGCCTCTCACTACCAGTTATTTAAATGTCAACAAATCATGTCTCCTTTGACATCATTAGGGCCACAGCAAATATGCATCTGGCTACACCCCACATAACATCATTGGCTTGGACCACAACATCAAACATGCTGTTCCCCATAAGGTTCAGAGTGTGTATACTGTGCCACAATCTATCTATCTGAAGGTATAGCAGTTGTCAGGTAATCAAGCAGTTATTCTAATTTTTCAATCAGGATAGTAATACAACATATGTTACTTATTCATTGGTGTAAAAGTTCATCATAATCCAAATGGGCCGATCTCATGCTAAACAAGAATAATATATCAATGATATTCACGTTGTGTTAGAAACGAGCATCCCTGTGAATCACTGATTATGTTATCCTTCTTGGGGTTTAGTTGATAAACCTGTGTAGTGAACAACTTTCTTTCAGACAATGGGGAGAAGTAGAATTCAGATTAAAAATCCACTCACTCTCCCTCACCAGTAATACTATTCCCACATTGCCCCATCTCATACCCCTGTTTTCCATGTTGCAGGTTGCTTTCAATCCCTTAGGGTCCCAGAAGGGACTTTTAAAAAAAAATGGTGATAACTTTCAGCTTTTTCTTATTATTTAAAATAGTTTGATACCAAGAAACCCCAAATAACCTTCAAACTGAGATTTGCTTTCTTAAGAGAAGTTCTCTATAGTCCTAGTTTCTGGTATGAAGGGTGACCAGAGTATCTTGTTACATTGGGACAGGTACACTAATGCAAATCATAATTGTAGCCCACTAACTATATGTCAAATAAATATTAAAATATTGCATTGTATAAAGAACAGTTTTCATGCAATAAGGGACATTAAAGCATTGGCTTTAATAGAACTATGTTGTGTATCCAGCTGCAGATGAAAGAATTTGGAGTTATAAGATAATTATTCAAGGAATTTTACCTATGCCTACAGCCTATTGTACTTTGAATTCATTTAGTGAATTTGGACCGGTACCAGTTTTTACCTATTACTTGCCTTAGAAATAACAAATAGTTGTTCTGTTAACTGGACACTCCAGGAATCACCTGACCGAAATATGGAAGTGAGTGAGCTACAACATGGAGCTGGCCAATATTCCAGTATAAATTAAAAGCAAAATAACTCTTGTGCTAACTTCTATGACTATTTTAATAATGGTTTAATCCAAAGTCCTTGTTCACGTAAGCCAAAAAGATACTTTAATATAACAGCAATGAGCTTTGGTAGATTTTATTCGAGCAGACAGAATTTTGGACAGAGCATGTTATAACACATCATATAGTGATGGGCGAATTTGTCCTGTTTTGCTTTGTCGAAAAATTCGCGAATTTCCACCAAATGTCAGGAAACGGTGAAAATCTTGCGAAATGCATTGAAGTCAATTTCGATGCCCCTGACAATTTTTATATGCACGCCAATTTTGTCAAAATTTATATGCACCCACATTTATTTGATGCGGCAGATTTTTCGCCAGGAAAATTTTTGCCACACGATTCACGGATTCATTCGCCACCAGCGAAACATAGAAGTTCACCGCAAATTTGCGCCTGCCAAATTTATTCACCTATAACTAGTCATATATTCTCACAGGCTGAATGTATGAAAAATGGCAGATGGTCTTCAGAATCTAAGTGCCTTAAATAGGATGCTGACACTTGTGCAGCTACCATTTTACCTTCTCCTATTCATTTCTCTGACATACTGTAAACATTAAGCAAAGAAGAAAGTAGAGATATATTAATGTATTAAATCTGTAAGGATAATAATTATAATAATAAGTAAGAAGGAAAAAAAATCAGAAATGAATGTAATTCAGTTCCATGCACGCTCAGCTGCCTTATGGGACAGTACTGCTGTTCTTAAATAAACACAATAAATGGACCATAATGTATTCCATTCATGCCTGCTGAAATGACTGAATTGTTCCTCGGATCACACAGTATCAGGCCCGTCATCAAAGAATATTTGCTAAAATGATTAACTTAATTGATTGTGTAGATATCCTCCACATAAAACATTCACCTTTTCTCAGCATGAGCTTTTGTTTTACTATACGCCTCAGTTCCATAATAGTCTATCTCAAAGCATAGATGTAAATCTAATCATGTATAACGTGTATAATCATGTATATAATTAGTACCTGTATTCCATTGCTATTCACTTCAAGCATGTTTAAGTTTATAATAGTACGATGAACCCACTCCTACTGCTCTGTAAACTATACACGTCCTTGTTGACTGTAGTGACCATAAATTGTGCAAGTGTTGAAAACATCTCCATTATATCTTAGCAATAACCAGAAGTTGTATACTTTATATGGGTACTTTTCAAGATCTTCTACCACAATTGGTAAAACTGGTAGGAGCCCATCTAATTGTATGTAATAGGCAGGACTATATGATCAAGAATTCTCAGCATATTTTCATGTCCATATTAATTTAGTATTTCTACCAATAAAGGAGCCACTTCTACTGAGGCAGCGGAATCAATAAATATTAAGTGAACTTTATTGGAGCTAGTAAACTGTGCACTACAGGGCTCATACACAAACACAGGTCAATTTTTTTCCATTCTTGCAGAATAGTGGGTACCTACTAGTGGCCTCAACAGTTTTCTCACTGCATTTGTGTGCAATTGGCCTAATTTCTGGGGCACATCATCTAAATAAGCATCTGTTAAGGTTATGGATACAAACCATTAAGGGAACCCTGGAATTACCTACCAACAATGTACAATATATCTGTGTAGACTGGTAGGACACATTGGCATATGCTGCATATTAGTGATGGGCAAATTTATTCGCCAGGCACGAATTTGCAGCGAATTTGCGCGATTCGCCGGAAAGATTTGCCGGCTTCAAAAAATTTTTCGCTGCGTCGAAAAAAAACTGACGTTGGCGTCAAAAACGCCCGCCGGAGTCAAAAACAGCCACCGGCGTCAAAAAACGGGCGCCGGTGTCAAAAACGGGCGTCATCGTCAAAAACTAGACGCCGGCACCGTTTTGCGAATTTTTCGCCGTTTTGCGAATTTCGCACGAAATTCGGGAATTTTCCGGCAAAGCGAAACAGCGCAAATTCGCCCATCACTACTGCATATTCCTTACTAAGTGTATGTGCATGGCCTTGCATTTATTTTTGCACTATGCCATTGTTTTGCATTTGTGCCCTTATACTGTATGTTTTGGCTCGGCACAATTTTTCAAGTTTTTGACTTGTCAGTAAAGGCACCTGTCTGAAATACAGTACTATAAAGGGCTTCAGTTTAATCATTACTTCCCGATTCTACTGCTTCATTAGATATCGGAAGAATTACCAAGTTCATAGCAGAAATGTGTCCATGCTTCATACTATACAGATGCAGCAAACAATAAAAAGGGGACTATCACTAAATATTTTTTTCAAATACATTGTTTCTAATGCATTTAAATACTTTCTCTAAAAATGGGATTCCCGACCTGCGTCCCCTCCGATGCCCCATGAAGAATCATCCATCCCTAGGAGCCCTAGGAGGTAAGATAAAACAATTTTGGAAAAAGGGATAACCTAAGTAGGAAAACAAACATTTAACTGAATACATCAGAACATGTGTTTTCTAAAAACATTTGGTTATTGGGGTGAACACTTTCTTAGGTAAACATGATAAACACAAATAGTACAGTACAGAAAAATATATATCAAAGATATATGTCCTAAGGCTCAATTATTGTAAAAATAAAAATCTTTATTAAAGTTCACATTAAAAATGGTACACACTGACCCCACATGGCCCACCTTAAGCATTTCATACCCTCCGGTACTTAGTCATAGGTGTCTCTAAGTGCCAGAGGGTATGTAACGCGTAATATATTTTTCTGTACTGTGACTGCCTTTGGAACCGGGGCAAGTCCCTCTGGCTCAGCTTGGGATTCCCTACCAGGAATATAGAATAACAAATAGGAGAGAACACAGAAATTAAACCTATACAAATATAATAAGTGAAACATTTTGAAACAAGTTATTCTTCGTGACCCCCTCTCAGCTGTCTCTACATGCAGGCTGGGTCTCAGATTTGTTATATATTGAAAGTTAGTTTAACTACATCATTATGAAAAGGGAGTGCAGACCAATTATGTATGAAAGCTAATTGCCCTTAAAATAAAACACTGTGACACAGAGCCTGCATGTAACTTGATTATTTCAGAAAAGGCACTTCATTTTGAGTTGATTATACTTCTGCAGTTTCTTACTTACACAAAATGATGCTTATTTAGATTTTTTTTTGTTGCCATGATCTAATTGGACCAATGTTGTTAGTGGAGTACCGCAGGGCTCTGTACTAGGTCCCTTGCTTTTCAACTTGTTTATTAATGACCTGGAGGTGGGCATTGAAAGTACTGTTTCTATTTTTGCAGATGATACTAAATTGTGCAGAACTATAGGTTCCATGCAGGATGCTGCCACTTTGCAGAGTGATTTGTCTAAACTGGAAAACTGGGCAGAAAACTGGAAAATGAGGTTCAATGTTGATAAATGCAAGGTTATGCACTTTGGCAAAAATAATATAAATGCAAGTTATACACTAAATGGCAGTGTATTGGGAGTTTCCTTAAATGAGAAGGATCTAGGGGTCTTTGTAGATAACACGTTGTCTAATTCTGGGCAGTGTCATTCTGTGGCTACTAAAGCAAATAAAGTTCTGTCTTGCATAAAAAAGGGCATTAACTCAAGGGATGAAAACATAATTATGCCTCTTTATAGGTCCCTGGTAAGGCCTCATCTGGAGTATGCAGTGCAGTTTTGGAATCCAGTCCTTAAGAGGGATATAAATGAGCTGGAGAGAGTGCAGAGACGTGCAACTAAATTGGTTAGAGGGACGGAAGACTTAAATTATGAGGGTAGACTGTCAAGGTTGGGGTTGTTTTCTCTGGAAAAAAGGCGCTTGCGAGGGGACATGATTACACTTTACAAGTACATTAGAGGACATTATAGACAAATGGCAGGGGACCTTTTTACCCATAAAGTGGATCACCGTACCAGAGGCCACCCGTTTAGACTAGAAGAAAAGAACTTTCATTTGAAGCAACGTAGGGGGTTCTTCACAGTCAGGACAGTGAGGTTGTGGAATGCACTGCCGGGTGATGTTGTGATGGCTGATTCAGTTAATGCCTTTAAGAATGGCTTGGATGATTTTTTGGACAGACATAATATCAAAGGCTATTGTGATACTAAGCTCTATAGTTAGTATGGGTATATAGAATTTAATTAAAAGTAGAGGGGTGTATGTATGGATGCTGGGTTTTCATTTGGAGGGGTTGAACTTGATGGACTTTGTCTTTTTTCAACCCAATTTAACTATGTAACTATGTAACTATGTAACTATGTAACCCCCTTTAACACTGGTATTGCACTACATTTGCTCTATTTCTCATATGCAGAGATTTTTCTATAGACATTTTGATTAAGCTTGGGAATTCTGAACCAGCACTCTCACTTGCTTTCTTTCATTCCTCGGCTGCAGAGTTATCACTATTTCCATATAATGCGATTTGAGAAAATAAAGCTCAAAGTCTTAGGGGACGCAAACTGACCGTTCACTAGCTTTTAAAGCCGTCTGTGCATTGCCAGTCCTTACTGCAGGGAAAGGCTTAGTAACAGGCTCAATGATTCCACGTCTCCCATCGGTATTTTGTTGAGATTAAAGTACTCAGACAGTAGGAAAAGAAACTTCTTGAATTTCAACGAAGATTGATCCATAACTATGAAAACATGTTAAGGAATACAATATAAACAAACAAACTCCTGTTCTACCATACTGATTTGCTTCACATTCAATAAAATAGAACAGAAAAAGACCATTGCTAAATAAAGTTGCTTTAATTGTTACTTTTACATTTTCAGTTGAACGTTTTAGAAAGGTCTACGGGTGACAATGAAATCTATATTTTCATACATACATTGGTGATTAATTTAGAGCATTTTCTTAATATATTTTTGATCTGCTCAGACATGATATTCATTTTAGCATTTTTTAATTTGGTATATCATATATCAATGACATAAATCATATTATGCATACATAACTCATTGAACACATTATTTATCATCTCAAATACTGTACAATTTACAGTAGTCTGATGGGGAGGTGCCTACTCCCTAGTTTTTCACAGAAAAATGTGCCCAGCTTTGCTGTTTGTCAGTGAAAGTCAATTCACAGTTATTGCATCCCTCAATACTAGCCGATTCTCAGTTCTACTCAATGTTTGCTGATATACATTCCAGCTACAGTATCTCCTTCTTTTATTGCTATTGAATGGTATGTATTTTCTAGCTGACCTGCTGTGGTAGATATTTCTTTACTTTAGTAAGAGAGGGGTTAAGAAAAGAGGATTACTGTCAAATCCCAATCACTCAAAACACTAATCTTCCCTACAGCCTTGATTACAGGAAAGAGATAATACTGTCCATGAAACGAACAAAATGACAGAAATATGTACAAATAGCAAAGGCAAATATGTAATAATAAAATAATTTCTTGCAATTCATTTCTATGGAAATAGCAAACAGTTCAGGGAGAAAATGAAGTCTATTTTATGCTGGCTAAAGAAGTAAGGTAAGCAATCAACAGAAAATCCTACTTTGAACACTAAAGGTGGAGTTTAAACATCTGGATATGTGATCTGAAATGAAAGGATTACTCTTCTGGGGTATTTAGTCATCTGCTGTTGGCACAGCAACATTTTTATATGTCTGCGGAATTAATTGATGATTTATATAACTCACTCACAAAGTTAACGCTCACCAGAATGTATCTGATCTCCTGGCCTGCAGGAGACTGCATCTATGCTATCTGTTTGCTGTATAATAGTGGGTACTGCAGCAGTGCATTGCTTGACTAAATATTTAAAGAAAGAAGATCTCATCAGTGACCCAAAAAACAAATTGCAACTCCATTCAAGCAACAAGGATAATGTATGGAAGGAATCAGGCCTGATCTGGTAATCTGTGGATTCTGACAAATGCTAGAGAGGCTGCTGTAAGATGCCATAGACTGGGGGTCCCCAACATTTTATACCTATGAGCCACAATCAAATGTAAAAAGAGTTGGGGAGCAGCATAAGCATAAACATGTTCCTGGGGTGCCAAAAAAAGGCTGGTAATTGGTAGCTCATTGAGGACTGGTAGGCTATCAGAGGCTATTCTTGGCATTCTACCTTGTTTTTATACAACCAAAACTTGCATCCAAACCAATAATTCAAAAATAAACACCTGCTTTGAGGCCACTGAGAGCAACATCCAAGGGGTAGATGAGCATCATGTTGTTCATGAGCCACTGGTTGGGGATCACTGCCATAGACTCGCTATTTAGTCATTATTTAGAGGACTTATGGGGGACTGTTTGGATCTCTTTGTACTTGAAGTAGCAGAGCATATTCTGAATTTCAGTCCAGGCTTGAAAAACTATAGACATATAGTTTGAGGGACAATTAAACTACTTGGTCACGGACAAACTGGTGGGTGGACACAGTACAGGAGGAATATGAATGCCACTGGGAATTAGTGCTGGAGGAGTAGGTATAATTGTACTACTTCAGAGAGAAAAATAAGGCTGGCCAGATGGATATGTTGCTTGATGAACACAATGTTGGAGTTGCTGGAGGGATAGATATCATGCATAAAATCAGCAGTTTACTGGTTACTGGGTATTTTTACTAAGTAATATAAAACTGCTGTTATCTCTCAGATGGCCTGATTGTAAAATCAGGTTCATGGCCTCAAATGACTGTTGCTGATGTAAAGTAGGCTACTGCACTTAATGGTTTACACTGGGTACAACAGGTTGCAATGATTTTAACCCTGAAGCAAAATCCTTCTTATTGATCAATATCCTTACAGAAGAGCTTTTGGTAGAGAATGCTGTTACTTAAGGCCTTAATGATAATCTAGCAAAACACAGAAGATTTGTAGCTCCTCGGCATAAAGAGAGAAGCTATTGAAAAATGACAGCTGAACCTGAATCAAAACTGTCTAGTGTTTAAGCCTAAAGTAAAGAGCCAATATTCTCCCATGTTCACCGGTAAAAAATATATAAATGTAATTCTTCCTATTTGATGGGCTGTAGTGGGATATTCATAGGTAGATAGATGGTGTTTAACTAGTAAAAACTCTGATTTGCAGTTCATTGTGAGTTTCTGCAAAATATTAAATTAAAGAATATAGAATGTTAGAATTTGCAAAATCTGGTCAAGAAAGAAACATTCTGTATTACCCACAAAATTATCATCAGCTTTGTTGCTATAGTATCATAAGTATTTCACCTTTTGGTATGCTACTTAGTATTTGCCTCCTCAAGTTCCCTGACATTTTTTTCTTTACTTGTGAATAGGTTTATCAGAGAGACCTCTAAAAATCCAGCTAGAAGGAATGCACGAGTTTATTATTAGAAATGCAATCTGTTAACATATAAGGAAGCTCACCAATTGGTATTTATTAGAAGTGACTTTCTAAATAAATGAAGTTAGGAAAGAATATAACTGCAGCTGTTTTAAACCAGCACATTAGTTTTCTTTAGTACTTGATACTGTGTTTCCTGTATTGCAAACAGAAATCTAATACTAACAGATTGGAAAAGTCATATTAATTATTCATAAAAATAAATAAAACAGAATGAAGGGACAAATTAAAATTATGCATTGTAGTGTATATAATTGTGAGTGCAGAGGTAGTTCAGACAACAAACTTATGACAGTGGCATTATTTAGTATCTCATTTCAGGAGCAAAAAAATAAGCACACAAGAACTGTTTTGTCTTTCTTTACTTTTTTTTGTTTTGCAAACAAGATAACTAACTTAATGGTAACTTTTTTTGATATTCTGGATGCCCTGTCAAAGGGAAGCCAATCAATTAGAGAGGATGATGCTGTCTCTGATGACTTCATCAAAGGCTGTTCCTAGTAGATATTTATTTTTAAAAATGATTGTTTCACATATTATTATTGCAATTTATCCAGATTTTATTGCGCAACAAAACTGTGACAATTCAGAATCTGAAAATTCTCCAGCTACCTGTCAAAAATCATGCAGAAGTCAATTACAGATGTCCCTTTTAAAACTGGAAGATCTTTTTTTGCTTCATGGTTTTTGAGCGTTTGGGGTGTTTTTGACGCTGGCTTTTGTGTGACAATATGAAAAAGTCATAGTTATTGTGTGACAAGTTGAAAACGTTGTAGTTTTCGTTACTTTTTGGTAGTTTTCATTACTTTTCCATTATACTTTTTCAGTTCGGATCTTTTAATAAATGACTGACATTCGTGGAAATTAGTTTATTTGTGGTTTCTATAAAACAGTAAGTAAATCATCCCTAAGTGTGTATCCTGGCAGTCAACTAGATAGAGCTCTATGCATGTACTCCCTGGCAACATATATAGCTCTCATAGTGAGTAGTACACTCTGTTGTTCATTTTGTTCTAGATAAGCACTCTTACACTCTTTTTACTCTTTGCACATTAGACTATTCTTAATACTAAGGTAAAAATATTTGAAGGCTCTTGCCAAGTGTAAAGACCATTCTAGGTCTAGGTCCACTCTCTTTTAGACAATCCCCATGCACGCATAGTTCATGCCACACAACCACACAAAGTACAAATTCCATATTTTCACAATGTAAAGTAGGCATAGATAATGCAGAATAAACACTGCAGTCACTACAGCAGCAAGGTCTGGCTCAGCATGGGTTCTCCAAGTTCATGTCCTCTTTTTAAGCATCCATACAAACAAAGTTAGACAAGACAGTTAATGCTCAATCAGAGCAAGCAACTACCGCTCAAAAACATACCAAAAGCAGAAGGGTCAGATCTTCATATACCACAAGCAACAGAACAAGAAACTTGTCTTATATATATCATGTCATACTTAGCTAGGTGACAAACTCACGGTTCTCTTTCCAACCAAAAACGTTTCTGTTAACCTCTCCAGTGTCACACAAAGGCTCCCAACACTTAATTTGCCCCTAAAAGTGGTAAAAAGGATACAAACACAAAGCATACATTTAATTAGACAGCCCTTGTAGGCCAAAAGAAGGAGCTTCAATTGGATCTCATATAGCATCTTTATACAAAAGACAGTATAGTAAAATGCCACCGATGTAACTGAGAAATGTAACTATTAGTCACAAATAAGCATTTGTGAAGTGTCTAAAAATTGTGTCAGAAATATGTGTAGATATACAGTAAGTTAGTGATTTATTAAAACTGAACTGTGAAAGAAGTTTATAACCCATGTCTCACAAATCACGCCAATGATGTTTTTATTAGACACCATCCAATATTATGTAAGATTCATAGGCCTATAATTCTGAAAGGTGCAGCTCTCTTCTCCTGGATGGTTTAAGACAGATGTAATATGATTTGTGATTTCATGATGAGCACCCAGAGAATAGATTTATGCAACACTATTTCTCTTGTTTGACAGAAATGAAGAAAACATTTCTCTTGGTACTAAATTAACATTATTTTAAAATATTATTAACTTTATCTAGTGTCATCCTTTGACATCTTTTCTCTTTAGATGTCAGGTTTAATTTCTTGCTGGTATTTTTTAGAATGTGCGCAGACAAATGTTTTTGAGTATGTGCCAAATAAAACAAATCTGTATTGCATGCTAACTTTTATTATACTATTAACATTATATTTTATTGACTATTCCCCATTTCCATAGTAGATGGTCCCAAACACGGGTGGAAGACATCATTAACCCTACCATGGACCTTGTCTCACCATCTCTCATATATTGTGTCCCGAAAACCATACTTGAATCAACTAAATCCATAGTCTCTGTATGGCATCGACTGAATGTGAGGTTAATTTTGAACCTACCTTATTCATTATTGACCCACACAAGTCTTTTTTTTTTTTACAAAAACTGGATGAAACATGGGTCATGATATTGTAAACCATAAAAAAAAAGTCCTTGGCCCCTTAGTTTTGGTAAAAGGAGCCTTGTGTACCTGGTTTAAACATAAGGCTCTTTTAGCAAAACTGGGGGTCTGAGTGTTTTTTTCAAGATTTAAAATATCACCACCCATGATTCCCTTCAGTTACACCAATTTTGGGGACTTATACACTGTAAGTTAGGTACAGTAAGTGATGTCCCGATAAAGTTTTATGAATACCTGCAAGTGAGACACTTCCTTTGTCTGTTCCTTGTATCTCAATGGAGATTGGAGTTATCAACCTTCAAAAAATTTGTGAAAAGTGGATGACCCCAGAAAGAATTATTATCAGGCATTTACAAAAATACAAAATAGCCTTACCCACTGTGAATTTTCCAAAACATAAATACATGTTATACCGCTACCAAGAACTAGTGGTGGCCCTTGATCTGGAAGATTGGAAATCAATATGGTTTATTGGTAAGAATTGGGTTACATGTGTAAAGAGTAAGAAAATGTTTACAATGTCATGACACTATGGTACATGACTTTTACTTGGCTAATTAAAATTTAGCCGACAGAATCCAACCTATGCACGAGGGGGTGCTCCAACCTTGGGTCCCTATACCACCTTCTCTGGACATGTCCTAATATTATTCCCTGTTGGGACAAAGTCTAGAGAATGATCTCAAAAGTTACATGCAAAGATATACCAATGGACCTACTAACCTTCCTATTAGGGAAAACAATTAAAGAGCTATCTGGCCCTTCACATAAGTTGGTCAACCACATCTTAACCATGGCTCAATAGCTGTAATATGGAAGACAGCTACAATACCATCCATAACAGGTCCACAAGTGACATATTACCAATATGTCTTTTGATATGTATAATATAGGGTTCCTAAGTTCCTATCCAAATGAATTTCTAGCAAAACCCCCTGATCATTAAGGCTAAATATGGTTTATATGGTTATGTGTGATGTTGACTCTGAAATATTGGTTATTTTTAAATCTGGACACCAAAAAATGTAATTAAAAAAAACAAAAAATGAGTGGCTTGCATGATTCTTAAACAAGTTTAATAACCAAGGCTATAGTGATCTCAAGATCTATAGTTAGTTTAGTATACGTATGTGCATATATATTTTTATATGTAAGTGTATCAATATTTCTATGTATAAGTGTATATTTATGCACTGGGGTCATTTGAAGGGGTTTACTATTGTCCTTTTTTTTAATTCTAAATTAACTACAGTATGTAACCTTGATGGCTCAATATTTGCTCTGTTAATTTGCAACCAAATGTAAGATGTTGTTGAGGTTTAATTTAACACAGAAGTAGTGTGGTTGTACCAAAATATCACATACTTACATTTTATTGTAAATATAAAGGTTGACTGAAAGTTTAAGTTGACTGGAAATCCTATAAAGTAAGCATGACTCCTGTTAAATTCTGAATGCCACAGATAAAAGAATTCCACAGGGTTACAGTAAAGTCAAGACAGCCTTGTTCTAGTTGGATTTATAAAATTCACGATTTCCAGAAGTTATGGTCAGTTTTGAAATAAATGAAATAAAAGCTGTTTCTGATCTGGAGATTCAGTTTTGCAAGAGTCAATTTGCAGCTCATCTCCCAGAGGCAGTTAATAATTTAAGATCTTGGTATCTTCCTATCGCACCTTATTATTTTATTTATCTTTTTCAGTTTTTATTTTTTTTTTGCAGTTTTATCTACATCTCTTTCTGTTTTCTTTTCTTTGTGAAAGTTGCTATGCTGTAACTAGGACTGATGGCGAGAGTTTGAACTGAGTGCTAGGGGAATTAGCTACAGTACTAGTGATTAGTAAATTTCCCAGTACTAATGTAGAAATGTACTAGTGTACTAATGTACTAATGTACCTAAGCAGATAGAGAGTCAAGCTGAACCTTGATGCCATTCTCCCATCATCTTTAATCCTCTCTCTACCTATTTTCCATATGTCAAAAACCGATCTGTGTGTTTTGTTTTTTTTAATTTATAAACTAAGTTCACCCTTTCCAAATACATCAACCTAATGCACCCAACTTAACTGCATTCTGAAGTGGCGGAAGAACGTAGGCAGACATGTTTGGTTGTGTAATTTCTGTTCCCAGGTCACAAAGCATTGACTGATGACAAAGAGCACAAGCAGTGGGCCAGGACCACAGATCTAGTCGAATCCATGTCTGGCGAATAAATTCGCCCATCACTATTCAACAGCTAACTCCTTAGCCAGCTGCTAAATATTCTTCTCTGCAAACAAATATATTTATGTGTTCTGATGAAGCATTTGCTCGGGTTATACTTTGAGCTACTTGGATTGAAACTGGCTTATAAGGATAAGCAAAAAGCAACTGTCCATCGTCTCACAGCAGTCCTACTGAAATTGGTACATCTAATTAGGTGTCATCAGGACTAGCCAGGTACTGATACGTTGCTGCTCATTGGGTTTAAATCATTGTTGCCCCTTACAGACATATTTATCTTGTAACTAGCAGGAGTATACATTTTGTCTGTATTCTGTGTACTTTATTTTCTATTTAATATGGATATTAGTGTGTTAGTTGATGTGTTTTAGTCAATATTCTTTGGGTACCACTGAAAATTAGAATGTAATGAGGGAAGATATGCAAAAAGAGAACATTCATCAAATGTTGCATTTAATGATCTTTATTAAGAACATATTAATCCGTTATAACAGCAATACATCTGCAGATCTCAAAACCACAAATTGCACAACACACATATGCCATACATAGCAATCAATATTTTCTATTTTATACTAGGGTAAATACATTTTCCATCTGGCATTTGGAAAGAGCAAGATTGAAGGAGATTTTGCATTTATTTGGCATGCTGACATGTCAGCTAAATACAGAAGTCTCCTGGGGCTGCCTGCGGGGAGCTTATTTCAGTAAAAGCTGTTGGAGATTTTTGCCACATGCTGTGGGTTCTGTAGGAAATATATCTTAACATATGGTAACAGTGTTATAATTTTATCTGCAGGCAGGTAATGGGTGATAAAATATCCCTGCACAGTGATAAAATGCTCAACCTTTCTGCATGGTACTTTATAGGTAAAAAAAGTAAATACTGTTTTTTTACCCTTTGCATAAAATATTCACTACTTCACTGGGTAAAGTGTACACACACATAAACATGCACAATGTAAACTAGAACATTGTTTATATTAGATTTAAAGGGGACTGTCACCTTTTCTTTAAAATGGTATACACTGGCCTATTCTTATTAAGCTTTTAACACAATTATACCCCTTTGTCAGCCACACCGTTTGCTATCATGGGCATTAAAATAAGTGTACACTCATGCAATCTCCAGGAATGATTTATGGAACAGATATATACAAACGGAACTCAATCCCTTGCTGATAAGGTACTCAACTCATTTTATTCACAGCCAAAACAATACCTGTACTGACAAAAGGATTTAAGGGGAATTTTAGGGGTCTCTGACACAGAGCACCCCTAAGCTTTAGCTATAACAGTCCAACTCTGTGATAGTAAGAAATGTAACTGTGTCCAAAAATAACTAATTATTAATATTTATGTATATATGTGTATGTAGTATTGTATTTATGACAGCACAGATCTCCGATTAGAATCCTAGTTACTGACCTCACCAATGAGTCACTCCTATCTAAAATTTAATTTTTTTTAAAAAAAACTGCGGTGTCTGTATTTGTATCATACCAAATAAACCTTACAGTGGATTGTTCATCCCACTCTCAGTTAAAAGGCCAAGTGCCCAGACAGAACATTATGTTCTAACCGAGAGTTTGTTTGTGTTTGCTTTCTGGCCTTGTGGAATTAAGTACATTGAGTGCATTAGCATTTCCTCTCTACCAACATAAATCTGTGGTTCTTCCTATAACTAGATTACATCTATGCAATTATGGATGTGCATCCTGTGTTGGGAGCAAAATAAACATTTTAGATAAAGAAAACAGCTGACTACAAATAGACACTGCATTGATGTTATTATTAATTCTGATACTGTTTATGTCATTCACAAAATGTGGTACAGAAGGAACATTTTTATCCAATTTCAACGGATCAATGAGGAATTGTTATTTTATAAAGCAATACATATTTTTATATTACATTGTATAATGAAATAACAGCATGTAAAGAGGTGAAATGATCTAGATTCCATAATATGATTGCTATTATGGCTATGCTGTTATGCAAATTATGTGTGTGTTTCATGTGCATTTTGTTGCAGGACTGGGTATAACGCAGAGGGAAGAGGAGTAGTTATATCAGTAGATATCACCCCCACCCTCTCTGACACTTGCATTGCTAGGTGTACATATGAGAATAGCACTCAGTAGTATTTATTATTAACATGTATTTATATAGCACCAACATATTGCGTAGCACTATAAAGTAAATGTGATTATACAACTACATCATACGAATTACATATATAGAATATATGGAGTAACAAACATCACAATCAATACAGGTACAAAAAGGTGAGGAAGGCCCTATGCATAGGCATACAGTCTAAAGGGAAGGGAGTAATACACAAGGTGTTGGAGTGGGCAAGATCGAAGTAAGTGGGTGAGAAATGTGGTACTGTATGTGGTGTTGCGTTTGGTAGTTAAGCAGAGTGAGGGTAGGCTTCTCGAAAGAAGTGCGTTTTCAGAGATTTTTTGAAAGCAGAAAGGTTTGGAGAAAGTCAGACAGACCGTGGGAGAGGGTTCCAGAGGAGGGGCGCAGCCCTTGCGAAGTCTTGAATGCGAGCATGTGAGGAGGTAATGAGAGAAGAGTTGAGTAGCAGGTCAGTAGAGGAGCGTAGTAAGCGAGTGGGTGAGTATATAGAGATGAGTTCAGAGATGTAGGGTGGAGCAGAGTTGTGAAGTGCTTTGAAAGTCAGTGTCATTAATTTGACTTTGATTCTGAAAGGTAACAGAAGCCAGTGCAGAGATTGACAGAATGGCGAGGCAGAGGAGGAGCGGTTGCTGAGGTGTATGAGCCTTGCAGCAGTGTTCATTATGGACTGGACATGTCTCTGGAGGGGGAGGCCAATTAAAAGAGAGTTACAGTAGTCTAGACGCAATATGATGAGAGAGTGAATAAGAATTTTGGCAGTAAAATCCATGTCCCTCTATGACTCCTTCAGTTACACTGAGAAAAAATAGCTAAACTAAAAGCAGTTCCATCATGATGTTCTTGCTTTTTCTGAAAGCACAGGATTAGGCACAATAACTTGAGATGGCTGCTAACACACCAATATTACAGATAAAATAGAAAATATTTGTCCCCTCTGGCTTCTGGGATTCTCAGCCTTACTTATAAAATGCTCAACCAACCATCTCCACATAATAAAAAACATCCCAATATGCTTAAGTGGGGAAAAGATTTTAATGCAATGCTTTCAATTCAAAGGTGATCACATTGTAGCTTAATGGTAAATCGATGAAGCGCTTGTGTAACCATTAGTGAAACTTTGATAAAAATATTGCATACAACATGTTGAGTTCAGGCTAGATTGCATAAGCTATACCCTGTTTGTGATCAGCATTGTTTTAGGGGTTGTAAAAAAAGGGGAACTATGGCCTATATCTGGTGGGATCGCAAAATTATATCCAGATATTGGGACTCAGTAAAACAGCTTATTTCTATAGAATATTGCATGGCCATAAAGGTAAAGACCCTTTGTTTTTTGGTACAAAAAATAAAATGTTTGTTGGTTCAGGAATAAAATCTTATATGGTAGAGTGAATTATTTGTTATGTAAATAGTAATTTAGAAATAAAAATGACACCAAAAAATCATGACAGAATATATAGGCAAAAGAGTGGCTCTCAAGTGGGTCTCTAATAATCAGTTAGACATGCCTAATTTAGCATTAAACCAATAGCACATATATATAAAACACATATAGAAAGTTCAAGGTTTCCAGGAAAAAAAACAGTGTCTAGAGTACATGTATTTCTCACAAAGATCAATAACGTATGCCGTTAGCAACAAAACTGTCAAAACAGGCTTAGCGCATTGGTGAAAAAAAATGGCCAAGAAACAAAGGGATTAAAGATATTTATACTCATTTTATTTATAAAACACGACATAAATGCTGCTTGTCATAAAGCTTTTTTTACTTGCCCCATACATGCATACAGGAGAATACAATCTACAATATCATTATAAAAGTCACTGTTTACTCTAGGTTGACAAAAGTAGACCAGTCACCAGACCAGACAGGGAAGGATTCAGAATGGCCAGAAAAAAGGTAGAAGGTCAGGAGCCAGAAATCGGCAGTAATAGACAATAATAGAGCAACCCCGAAACGTAGACCTTTACTGTAACAAACAGAACAAACCCCTTATTCCCTTTATGCCTTCAACATGGAGCAACTAGCAGCTATAATACAAAGATGTGAGACGACCAAGGGATCAAAGAGGGCAGGTTATAAGTGGGATTTTGAGCAGATGATATTTTATTGACAGATCCTTCCCATATAGCTCACAGATCAATTTAATATTAGCAGACTAAAATCCTCCTCTCTACATATATTCAACCCCCCCCACACTACTTGCCCAGCTGAAGTAATGTTTACAGATGTGGGAATACAGAGCCCTTTATGGTTTGGCAGAACAGTTCAGTGTCGGACTGGCCCACTGGGATACCAGGAAAACTCTTGGAGGGCTATGGTGTCAGTGGGCCCTCATGCTGCAAAACATTTGGCCTATTTCATGGCCATTCCCTATTTCTATAAGAACAAAGGAATAATAGATTATAGTATGTAGGCTTTGAATAGGCTGGTTGTTGCAAAGTTATGCTAACTGCTTACAGACAATGCAAACTTACAATGATAAGTGTAAATGGGGAAGAATTTATTGTGAGGAACTCTCTGGCTTAGAACCCAGGACCTGTTATTGAATAATTGCTACTGTTCCTGGTTAAACTAAAGAATGCTGTATAGTTTTAGGCATTTTGGCAGATCAAGTTACTGTCTTTTCTCCCTGTATCAGTTTTCCATGGCTAACATCGGCCACTGTTTTGATCCAGCTGCATAAAGTTCTTGTTGCTCCCTTTTCCTCATATTTGTAATTCCTAGTATTGACCCCTAGCCTGTTTCTTGCACTTGTTTTTTTGCCTCCTGCCCTGAGCTTGTGCATGTTTCAAGATTTTGTCTGTCTGCCACCTGCTGGATTATTTTCCTGTCTCCTCTTGCCTGTTCATGAACTTGCATCTCTGCCCACCATTTGTACCAAATTTCTGCCATTGTATTTCATTAATAAATCTTGCTCAAACTGCACATTGTCTCCAGTATCATTAATTCATGCCAATGTTTGCTTGTGGTTGCACAGCCTGTATGCTCTTACCTGCCAGTTCAGCTAGCCACTTGGACCCTTATTTATATGCAGAAGGACTGGAGTTGCGTAGACTCTGTGTAGGACACTGTTCCAGTACAGCCTAAGGTTTATTCTTCCAGTATGGGTTGCCATTTGATATCAGCATAACTGAATAATATAAAAACTATGTGTACATCTATGGACCTATAATTAGCTTTGTGAGTCAAAAAATAATTAGAGGAGTATTTTTTACGCATTCAGAATGATATTTTTAGCTTTTCTTTGTTAGTTTATTTTTTAATAATACTGTACATCTATTTATCGCCATTGTAATAAAAAATCAGGAGCTGTATACACCAGTTGTGATCTGGCTAGTGATGGGTGAATTTGTCCCGTTTCACTTCGCCACAAATGTCGTGAATTTCCCGCGAAATTCGCAAAAACAGGTTAAAAATTTTCAAAACGACAATTTTGATGCCGGCGACTATTCAATGGCGTCAAAGTTGCCGCTGGCGCCCATTAAAGTCGATGGATGTTCGTTAATGGACGCCAGCACCTCAATAAATTCGCCCATCACTATATGTGGGTGCTTAACCATTTATTCAGCAGTTTGCTATATCAACATTTTGGAGGTCTCCACCTACCTTTGTCAGTATCTGCCCTCAAGGAAATGCACCATCTAAGAAATACAAACAAGTTAATATGAAGAGTGCTGGTGAATTGGTGAAGTACTCTACAATTATTATGGGCATTGTCAACAAAGCAGCTGAATACCAAATACTTGACAATGGGTCTCATATGTGTGGTAAATGATATAATCCTGCTGCTGTAATATTTTAATATACCATTTTCCTTCATAAAATGTAGAATAAGGATATACTGTTCTAATGTTTCAGAATTTCAGACAGGATTATACGAACTGGCACTTGGACCTTTTACGGAATAGTGCGGAATAGTTTTTCCCTATAATCTGCCACTAATTAAAAAATGTATACACATTCTGAAGGCTAGATTTTCATTACTCAGGATATTTATTGTACTTTTTAGTGTGTATGATAGGATACTCAGACCTAATAGCAGGTTTTAAAAAGAGGAGTAGAAGAATGTTTCGATGAGCAACTAATCAATCATATTGAACAAGACTGGCATGCTGTTTTTTGGAATTGTACCAGCTGGAGTGTGGAATCCATTGAGATCTAATATTAAGACTAAATTGCCTTCTTAATTAAAAGAACTGCAATAAATTATCCAAATTCTTCCTTCAAATGAAGTTATACCTGAGGGCTCAGTTTTGATGCCTGGTGAAAGAGATTATGTTTATCCGATTATAAGATATGTATTTTCATGCAGATTAATTAAAAATCTAAGAGCATTACAGAGAAAAGGGAAAGAGTTTAGGCAGAACAATTGCCTCATTTCCATACGATTAAGTAAGAGGCACTGTAATAAAAACCCCATTAGACGACAAGAGCTCTTCAAAAGAGTAAAAGAAAATAACAAAATGATCGGGTTGAGAAATACTGTAGAAAACAGTTGCAAATAGATTTTAAATATAATGGACCAATAAATTATTGTGGTGATATTATGGCTGTCAACCAATCTACTAAAATGCTTAAGGTGACCATACATGTCCAGATTTGGTCAGATTTTGCTTATCTTGACATGTATGTCACTTCTTGGGGGGTAGTCATGCTATCAAAACGGATTTCACCTGCCAGTGCACCTGTCTTCTTCTTCTTGGCAAGTATACTGTACAGTGGTTTAAGCAGAAGTGAGTGGAGCTGCTGCCCTTCTGGCTTTTTTGTCAGATCTATCTTATCTTGAAATAGCAGAAAAATGCTATGTGTTCTGCCCACTCTTAACCATTTGGTCAGATACCTGATTGGTTCAAAATTATAAGGCCACTTTTATAATATACAAAATGTGCCCTATAGCGGTGGTTTAAATGTTACGTCTTGATTTGCAGAAACACAACAGGGCAGATTTATCAAACTGTTAAATTAAAACTCATCATAAAAAAACTCACTTAATTGCAGCACTTAATATCCCCCTATTTGTGTCTGTAAGTTACCCTCCCATTTAGATTGTAAGCTCATTACAGAGCAGGGACCTCCATCCTTTTGTCTCCTTGACACTAAGCACTTTATTGTAACTATACTTCTCAGTAGCGTAACTAGAGGGGGCGGGCCCTGGTGCGTGACGCGCAGGAGGCCCCCGTCCCCCTCCGTACCGCCTGCATTTTCAGTAGCGCATGGACTGCCGTGGGGCCCTGAGGGGGTGCAGGCCCTGGCCCGCTCGCATCCCTGCTCCCCCGGTAGTTCCGCCACTGATACTTCTTAATTATTTGTATTGTATTTTGTTATTAATTTTATTTATTATTGCAAAAAAACCCTGTTTATTTCAATATTTTATTGTTCCGCTGTACAGTGTTTTGCTCTCAATGAGCGCTATACAATACATACATACGTACCACTTTCGATTTATTCCTTTGGGATTTTTAGAAGCGTATTTATGAATGGGTGAAAGTTAGAGGTCCCCATTTGATAAAAAGGCTTTTAAAAATTCCACAGGAGTGAATAGAAAGTGGGAGTTTTTCTATGGTGAGCTCTCATTTCACACTTTGGTAAATTTTCCCCTAACTGTAAAGCTGAATTTGGGAATGCACATATTTACTTAAGCAATTTTACTTAAGCAAAATTGTATACTTTGCAAAAATTGGCAAAAAGCATTGAAGCCAACAGGCGTCTATTTTTTTTGTTGCAGCAAGTTTTTGCCGCAGTTCTGCAAAAACATAAGCAGACAATAAAAAACTTACCGAAAAGCATTGAAGTGAATAGGCGTCAATTTTTGCCGCAGTTCCGCAAAAAAACATTCTCGGGCGGCAAAACGCGAGAATTTGTTGCAAATCCATGCTCGGCGTATCAATTGGCCCATCATTACTGTATATGTACAGTGTAAGAATATTTTTATTCATATAGTTCTACTTATGTCCGCAGCACTGTACAGCAGAACAGTAAATTGGTAGAACCCAACAGCAAATACAAATAAATGTACACAGTTACATTTATTTAAGTACCGATATATTCTATATACTTATACAATAAATTGAGGAAATTGCACAAATTTTGAAAGAAACAATGCAAATACAAGCAATCATACAATAACAAATTTATGAGCTCAGAGCAACCTGCTAAAAAAAAAACGAACCCAAGGCACCACAGTGCAGATCTACTAAAAGTAGAATATTTTTGCCCAGCTCAGGTACTAAAAAGTAGATTATTTTTGCCCAACGCAGTCTTGGCAAAATTTGTGTTTTTTATTGGAGACTGATTATTTTTTCATTCTATCTAAAATTTAGCCTCATTTACAAATCCCATCTGTGCAAGGCTGCTGTTGCACTTTTTCTCACTCATAGTGATGGGTGGCGAATTCCCGCGATTCGCCACCAGCAAATAAATTCGCTAAATCGCCGGCGTCCGGACGTCGGAGCAATTTTGCCAAAAACGGATGCCAGCATCCAAAAAAAAGGACGCCGGAGTCAAAAACAGACGCCGGTGCCATTTCACAAATTTTTTGCCATTTCCTGAATTTCGCAGGAGATTCGCGAATTTTTGGGCAAATCTAAACACGCCAAATTCGCCCATCACTACTCACTCACACTAGTAATGCTAATTCTGGAGAAGGTTGCTTATACAGGTATGGAACCAGTTATCCAGAATGCTCTGGGCCTGAGGTTTTCTGGATAAGGGATGTTTTTGTAATTTGGTCCCCTACGTCTACTAGAAATCATTGAAACATGAATTAGACACAATAGGATTGTTTTTCCCTCCAGTATGGATTAATTATGTTGCGTCTACACCTGGGAGAGAAAGCCGCTCACAGATCTCTATACCTTCAGTCAGTAGTGTAAGATGAACCTCACAACCCAGCTCTACATGAAGCACTACAAGTCCTGGCTAAAGATGACAGCTATTTCTTAGGTAATTATTTACATCAGGAAGTTATTTTAAAAAGAAGGAAAGTGTAAGGTTGAAGAGTTCTTCCACTTGATTAAATTAGTGTTCATTCCTGGGGAATTCTGATTTTATTTCAGATGTCTTGGTGGGCACTGCCCTTTTTGCTAATCTCCTACTACAGGTATGGGATCTGTTATCCAGAATACTCAGGACCTGGGGTTTCTCTGGATAAAATACTCGGGACCTGGGCTTTCTGGATGAGAGATCTTTCTGTATTTTTGATCTCCATACCTTAAAACGGTGGTTTATCTTTAAGTTAACTTAATATGTTATAGAACAGTCAATTCTAAGCAACTTTTCAATTGCTCGTATTTTTTAATAGTTTTTTAACAATTCTTTCCACCCTTCAAATGGGGATCACTGATCCCATCTAAAAAAAAAAACTAATTGTAATGTTACAAATGTAGTTATTGCTACTTTTTATTACTCATCTTTTTATTCAGGCCTCTCCTATTCATATTCCAGTCTCTTATTCAATTAAATGCATGGTTACTAGTATAACTTGCACCCTAGCAATCAGATTGCTGACATTACAAACTGGAAAGCTGCTGAATAAAAAGATAAATAACTCAAAAACCACAAATAATAAAAAATGAAAACCAGTTGCAAATTGTCTCAGAATATCACTCTATACATCATACTAAAAAGATAATTTATTTAAAGGGGTGGTTCACCTTTGAGATAACTTTTAGTATGATATAGAGAGTGATATTCTGAGACAATTTGCAATTGGTTTTCATTTTTTGGGGTTTTTGAGTTATTTAGCTTTTTATTCAGGGTTGCTTAGGGTGCAAATTCCCCTAGTAACCATGCACTGATTTGAATAAGAGACTGGAATATGAATAGGAGAGACCTGAATAGAAGGATCAGTAATAAAAAGTAACAATAACAATACAGTTGTAGCATTTCAGAGCATTTGTTTTTTTTTAGAAGGGAGTCAGCGACGCTCATTTGAAAGCTCCAAAGAGTCTGAAAAAAAAGACAAATTACTATAAAACTATAAAAAATAAATAATGAAAACCAATTGAAAAGTTGCTAAGCATTGGCCGTTCTATAACATACTAAAAGTTATATAACTATTAACAATTCCTTGAAATATATTGTTTTACCTCCAATAAGGATTAATAATTACATCTTACTTGGGATCAAGTGCAAGCTACTGTTTTATTATTACAGAGATAAAATAAATCATCTTGAAAAATGTAAATTATATTATAAAAAATGAAGTCTATGGGAGATCCCGTAATTCTGAGATTTCTGGATAATGGGTTTCTGGACAATGGATCCCATACCTGTACCATTTCAGTCTCCTGTGGTGAAAAATCTGTTTTATTCCCTACGTTCCATCTCTGAGGCTTTGCTATGTTATTTTATGTATTTCCAGATATTATTTTCCTATGAAATGTACTGAGTAGCATCTGTGCTGGGAATAAAGCTGAAGTCTTTTAAGAGAGGTCTTTTTTAAAGAAAATGGATACCCCACCCTCTTTTACTATATTCTTTCAAAAATGGCTGCCTTGAATATTCCATGTTCTTCTATATCCTGCATTATTGTATCTACATCCCAGCTGTATACTGCCTCAGAGATTGCAACTTTTAATAATTACTAAAATAACCATAGCGTCTTATGTACTACACATTTGGAACATTTTTGCTATTAAATTTGCTGTTGCCTGGCAACTTAGACAAGGTTTTATTTTGCATAAGGATGTCACGACACACTGCTGTGCTGTCAAGAGCAGTAGGTTCCAGAGATATTTATTGTAATTTATCATAAGGCTCCATTAGCAAGACCTCTTTTCTCCTCTATCTCCTCTTTTCTGTTTTATCAAAAATATAACCTTGGGTCCATTTTGTGTTACTTGTTACGTATGACCTATTGTGCAACTGGAAAGTAGTACTGTAACTTTTAAGAGAAAACTTTTTTGCACACTATTGTTGTTTTGATTGATTTTAATACAGGAAAGTTTTAAAAGTGGGAAAAAAACACTGCTTTCACCATAACAGTGATAAAAGGTACGAGAAACACTCCACGTGACATAGAGAGAGATGGGGCAATTGCTCTTACTACAAGCAGTTCTGTATCCAAAGCAAAACATCTCTTTTAAATTAAAGTTTTTTAAAGGATCAGCAATAGAAATTTAAATATATATATATATAGCCAAGAAGATCAGCACCCCAACATCTCTTATTAGTAATTAGTGATTCCAACGTTTTCAGCTCGCGTGCCACTGACTCTGGCAACAGAAAAGGGCGTACTGAGGGGGGGCGGGGGCCTGGTGGCTGCACTTCCCGCGCCATGGCCCGCCCCCCTCTAGTTACGTTACTGCTAGGGATCATGTATTTTTCCCCGTGTTAGAGCACTAAGCGGTGCAATAGTCTGACCCTAAGTGCTCATATAACATCCACATCCATTCAGTTGAAATGAATAAGACACTTGGATGAGAGGTGAAATATTTTCAAGAATATTCAAGACTTAATTCTGCCAGATACTGGCACTTGCACCCCAAAGAATGCTGCACTCTGCACCTACCACCTAAGCAAATAAAGCCAGTGCCCCATTGGAGAATGCACCTTTTTTCAATATCTAATGTGAAAGAATATCTGAATGAATGATACATTTGGCAGCATATTTTACATGTAAAATGACCCAGATAATTACTGTGTCCTCACTTCTTATTGAGTTAACATTCTGAACTGTAAAAAGGTAAAACACACTATAAAGGATATATGAGAGATATAAAATAAAATACTTGAATGGAAGACAATATGTAAATAATTTTTCCTTTGAACAAATGATACTTTCCCCTCACGTTTCATAAAGCTTTTGCAAGCCTACAAGAAAAAACAAAAATCTGTAGCAGCCCATATGCCAGTGGAGAAAAGATTTAGCATTTTATAATTTGCTGTAACTTCTTCTGAAAAAGTTATTATTTTTGCTCCAATAAAATTCACCACCTTTCAGCAGGTTGATTACGTGTTAAGCATAATTACAATTCGCAATGTATAGACTCTCTAATGAAGAATATTACATTGTGAAATGTACATTTTGTTCTAATTTATGCAGTTATTTCAGTTTATGACTTTTATTACATTTCTGCAATGTACTTTAAAGTTGCTTAGGCGTTATATTTATGGCAAGATAATGCAAGAAGAAGAAGAAGCCCTTGGGTCTTATTAGTTGGTTAACTTAAGGCTGCAGATAAGCTGAATATGCCACACTGAGAGGTTTAAGTTGCTAGTGCTAGCAGTGTGTCACTTTTTTTTTAAAAGCAAAATATGGCATCAATTATCCGGAAACTCAGAAAGCTCCTAATTACGTGATGGCCGTCTCCCATCGACACCATTTTATCTGAATTTTAAAATTTGTTTTCTGTAATACTAAAACAATACCTTGTACTTGATCCAAACTAAGATATAAACAATCCTTATTGGAAGCAAAACCAGTTTATTGGCTTTATTTAATAATGATCATTCGCTGAGCGAAAATTCACCTGGCGAAAGGACGCAAAACTTTGTTAGTGATGTACTCTAACTCTAGCGAATTGTCCTCTATGCCTTTTAGTAAATTGCCGATGTCCCTGCAAAGTGTGTTTTGACAAATTTCCGCTAGCGACGGCCACTGCGCCATTTAGTAAATTTCCCCCAAGGTATGAAGATCCAAATTACAGAGAGATCCATTATCCACAAAACCTCAGGTCCCTAGCATTCTGGATAACAGGCCCCATACCTGTATTGCAACTACTGTAACGACTTTCAGACTGATGATGAAACATTTAAAACAAACAGGGGTTTAGCATTGCTCCTTTTATAGTATTATAGCACCTATTGGGTCAGATTTACTAGCAAAAAGCACCAGAAAGACAATCCACAAGGACATCACCAATTTACTAACAGGTGTATAGCATGATCCGCTAGCAAACGAGCTCAGCTCTAACTGTCAGGGGGCCGGGAGCTCCCTCCAGGGAAGCAGTCAGGATCGAGGAGGAAGCCCTCTCGAGGGAGCGAGGTCGCGGTGTCCAAAGGGTTAATCCAAAGTGTAGTCAGAATCCAGGCAAGAGTTCAGTGGCAGGCAGATAATAGCAAAGTCCAAAGTCCAGGCAAGGGTCAAGATAATAATCAGGAACAAAATAGCAATTACAGCTCACTGGTAGGGATGGGCGAATTTTTTCGCCTCGTTTCGCCGAAAAAATGACGCCCATAGACTTGTATGGCAGCGTGCGTCAACAAAAAAAAGACGCGCGTCAAAACAGTTTCGTCGCGCAACAAATTTTTTTTGACGCCCATAGACTTCAATGGGCGTCTGCGACATTTCGCCGGCGGCGAATTTTTGGCGAAGTGAAACGGGTCAAATTCGCCCATCCCTACTCACTGGGAACCCAGGAAACACTTAGGGAAAGTTTTCCTATACTTGGGCGCCATTCTGGCGTCTGGGTAGCGTTTTTATGTTTGAATTTGGCGCCATAGTGACGTCACCGACGTCCTGACGCTGGCGTCGATGCGCTGGCGTGTTTACGCCGGCGCCGCTATCCACGTGGCAGCCATGGGCGCAGCAATTTTGGGAGCGACGCCGGAAAGGGATAGACGCGCCGCCCGGAGCTCCTGGAACTGCTCGGGGCGGCGTTCGTGACACCAACAAAGTTTTGCACCCTATAGCCAGTCGAATTTTCACAGGTGAACAATCTTTACTCTGCAAATTCACTAAAATGCAAATTTTCCAGTACATTATCCCTTTTGCCAAAGTCTGCTTCACCAGGTTATACCTGGCAAACTGATATGATGAAGCTACATCCTCATTAATCTTATGTCAGGGACATCATATCTTGTATGCCGAAAAGTCATAAAAAAAAGACAAACACTGATGTTTTTTTCATATTTTACAGTGGGATTATATTTAAAAGTTGGAACTGTTAAATATATTTTTTAATAATTTCTTTAACCATTTGAAGATCATGCCACATTTGTTTTAGGGTGGGCTCATGTCTAGGACAATAGAGGATCTCTTTAGTCTTTATTTTGCTTCCTTGGGCATTTTTAATAATAGGTGGCCACTTCAAGCAATTTCCCCAACATCTCTAATAAAGACATATATATAACCTTTATGTACCCACCCTATTCAAATAAGTAAGTTTCGTTGGGCAGAAATGAACGCTAGCGAAAATTCGATATGAAATGCTCTCTCTGACAAAGTGCCAATGTTCGCCTGCCGATATGTAACTTTGCATTTTGATGAATTAGCATATGCGCTGTGAATTAACGTCTGACGAAGTTGCGCGAAGTGTGGTGGAGCCTTCCGAGGTGAAAATACGCGATTTCGGAAAATTCCTTCATTGATTGGTGTTAAAGAAGTCCTGTTTCAAATTCATCTAAAACCGTTATGAATCAATATCATGTTGCTGTGGCAAATAAAAGAATTATGCATTGCTGTAGAGACAAAAGTAATTGGGCTTCCATAGATCTACCTTACATGCTGTGAAGGTGCTTGCTTTTCTTTTGCATTTAATGATTTAATGTATAAATTGGTCATGGTAAAAATCTATTTTCTGCTGGGGTGAAGCATCACTGCAGTAAGAAAACATTCATGCTCCCTTTCAGATGAGTGCATATCCAGCATGGATATTATATGGAACATCCTGACATTTACAGTAGAAAGAACATGACCTATAGTGTAATAGAGATTTCTATCAACAAAACATTTGATATACAGCAAGATAAGGGATCAGAGTGCTAAAATGAAATATGTTTAAATGGACATAATCACAGCCAGTTACGCATGTCTAGATCTTGTCTTTGTGAATAAAATAAAACACTTTGTTCAGAAGAAATTGCCCCATGAAAAGCATACAGTCATTCCACCAATTTTTATAACATTTCACACAGCATCTGCCACATACAATATATAGTATTCAAATGCTAATATGTAAATAGCTTTAGGAGCAAGTGAAATTAAATCCACCTTAAATATGGTAGGCTTTCCCATTCTTTTCATGAATATGTTCTTAGTTCGGCTCTTTGTTGTTCTTGTGAATATATGTCTGATATAAATATATATATATATATATATATATATATATATATATATATCTAAAGAGCATAACCTGCTATCGCTTAGGTTTTCAAGCATAATGCATTGTCGGCATCTATGACTGCACTGCCCAGCCGTTCTGTGTCTTCATAAGTATCCCTAAGTGCTCAGAATCCTTCTTGCGTGGTAAGGTGCCAGAGATTTCATTGATAGCAGATTGCATTTCCAGTTGTGTTCTATTATTTTAAAGTGTATAGTTACCATATTGGGCTGACAATTACATACCAGCAAATCTGAAACTTGCACGGTTATCTTAGAGTTTGTCACAAAATTGCATTCCTTCCTTTTTACACAGGAAATAATTACCCATAACCTAATTTATTAAGAGCTTGATGGATACCACTTGCTATGCAACTTAATGACCTTCACTATTTTTATACTTGATGCTGTGTTGGGTTATGTCACCCAGTGATATATACTGTAAGTAGTTTCCTTTCCAATGGGGTATCGCAAAATACACTAGCATTAAATGTAACTTGCCCATAGGAGAATCAGTATCACATAACCCTTAAACAAAGCAGGACACAATTACATAATCTTCCACCCCTGGTGATGCATAGCTGCTCGGGGCTTCAGACATTTTGAATGGGGGCTAGCATTAGTTTGTTCCATCTCGCTGACAATACTTAAGCTTTAAGGAGGTCAGTTATAATGAGGTTGCTTTTCCAGTGGAAGGGATTATACTGACATGTATAAACTGACCATACTCAATTAATGAGTGAATCAGGAGCCTGTGAATGAGAAAAAAAACATATGGATTCCCCTATTAGTATCTGTTTGGACTTGATTGGGTATTGCCTGGGAAAGCAGGAAAATATATTAAAAAAGGGGACAAATTGGCCAGATTCCTAACATATGGCACATCAACTATACAGTGGGCACATGTGTAGGGCAATCTAGTTTATTTTATTAAGGTTTCCCTGGGCTTTTGTAGTGTAATGTATTTGCTGCATATACGTCCATTCAACTTCCCGCTGTATGCAAAATTAGGCAACGATAGTGCAACTTCGCTTGTAATTGCCGCAGTAATGCCTACGCAACATCACCAGCGTTCGGCGCCTGGACGCAACTTCAGATTTTAGTGAATCAGCATTGTCCTGGCAAATCTACACCTGGTGAAGCAAAGCCGTCACTGGTGTTATCTGGTGGGCCACTGGCATCCCAGTCCAACTCTACCAGGAATATGTTTTATCTAAAATTCTACTAAACACAATACTGCATTGGTACATTCCTTAGGACTACAAATATATTTTATATATTATATTCTTCTGGATCCCCCATCTTGATATTAAATTATTTTGCCCCAGGTGTTAGAATCTGCTTTTATCCCTCCCAGGAGTGACATAGTTAATGATATCAGTCCTGCTGGCCAATCATGCTGGGGAAGGCTTTTTTAGCTACCTGCTGGTGTCCACATGCTGCCAGAATATACAAGTTTCTTAAACAGTTAGAGTAAGTGTTTCTGGTTCCTGATTTTTGCATTCCTTTGTTTAACACATTCACTGATTAGTAGATTCAGTCTGACAAATGTTTCTTGATTTGGTATCTCCTTGAAAATCTTTTTGGTTGTTGAATCCATCCTTCCTGCCAATTCCGCATTCCTTCCTTTGAGTAGAAGTCTGGAGGAACTGGGTGATAACTAATTGTATATTTAGCTTTTTAGTGAGGCTGCGGTTATTTTGCCACTTGAGCTGATGCTTATTTAGTCACCTGAGTGTCACCTGCCTGTATCATTCTTAGCTCTTTGTTTGTTGCCAAAGTGTTTTCTTTACTTAAAGCTTGCAAAGTCACTCAAGTTTCTTCAAGGGGGGCATCATTTCTCCTTGACCAGCTACTGGAATGCAACCATAAGTTACTACATAACACCAGAGCACTAGAAGAAAGCCCTAAATTTCTACTGTTTTCTCTATTTTAAATGTTAATACGTTTTTCAGTTATCAGTATCAGTAATGTAGCCAATTTAGCAACACAATAGGAAAAAAAAGAGAGAGGGGGAGAGTGAATGCACTCATGGACTTTACATTTTTACAAGCATTACGGTACTTAGAGAATACTGATATGCCTAAATAGTCTTCATTTTAGTTATTTCTGATCCTTTAAAAACGATTAATTAAATATACTAAAAAAGTCCACCTTGTAACATGTTACAGTATCATAGACTGGTGCCACACTGGCCTGTTTCTTGGCCTCTGTATACTGTAAGTGCAGGTTGAGAGACAGCCCTGCCTCAGCCTGGGTGCAGACACGTGGAGTGAACATGCATTCCAAAATCCGCTCCATGTGTCTGCACCCAGAATGAGGCAATGTCTGTCAGTGCTTTCAAAGATTAAAGGGATACTGTCATGGAAAAACATTTTTCAAACTGCATCAGTTAATAGTGCTTCTCCAGCAGAATTCTGCACTGAAATCTGTTTTTCAAAAGAGCAAACTTTTTTTTTTTATATTTAATTTTGAAATCTGACACGGGGCTAGACATATTGTCAGTTTCCCATCTGCCCCCAGTCATGTGACTTGTGCTCTGATAAACTTCAGTCACTCTTTACATTGAGTAGGAGAAACAATAGCCTGTCAGAAAGCAGTTCCATAATGCAGCACTGACTCTTTCTGAAAGCACACGCCCAGCCAAAATGACCTGAGATGGCTGCCTATACACCAATATTACAACTAAAAAATATATATTTGTTGGTTAGGAATGACACATGGTAAAGTGAATTGTTTGCAGTGTAAACAGTGTAATTTAGAAATAAAAACTACAACATAAAAATCATGACAGAATCCCTTTAAATACTGCCTCCATATACACCCTTTAGTACTGTACTGAATGCAACAGAAAAAAATTCCCAGACAAATGTCTTGCCAGGAAATGGGATACTAAAAACCATTGTGTAACCAGATATGCATAAAGCACAAACTATTCAATAGTATATGTTTTTGGCCTGTGCTTTAGGGAATTTTGATATCCCTATCCAGTGCCAAAGGCACGGGAACAGACAAACAAATATATTGGGTAATATTGCTTTAAAAATAGCACCATGTTTGTGCTCAAAAAGATTGATTAACTCTACCACTTATGTGTTAATCCCTTGTTGCTCTCACCACCACCATAGGCAATGTAAAGAAAGAAAGTTTTTAACTTTTCTTAAATGAACTATTTTTAGGTGTTTCAGCTTGCATGTATAAATCTCATCGCATACTGCAGTCCGCCTTCTGATATTAACTTTTAAGCCTTTCCCCTCCAGCGGGTCCACGTATTTCTTTAAAGCCCAGTGCTCTTTTTCCTGGAAAATCTTTTTGAGCACAAAAAGTGGTGCTAGCTTTAAAGTAATATTTTTGTCTGTTCCCGTGCCTTTGGCGCTGGCTCTTTTAAGATATTGCGATTGGGCTTGAAGGGATACAAGTAAGAGCCGGATAAGGGTTGTTAACACAATTGAAGATTTTGGACACTATTTAGGGAATTTTGCACATCATTTTAAAAAATGATAGCTAAGACATTTTATGAATATCCTGTGTGGTGTCAGGCACAAGTTTGTTGCCATTTTCGAGATTATGTAATAAAGGATTGTCATGTGTGTACTTTTATATTTAAAACCCTGCTTTAACAATAAATCATGCTTATTGTACATTAGAGGTACTACTATTAATGGATCCCATACCTGTGCTATATATATTAGAGTTGTTATCATAGACATTCAACTCAACCTAGCATAGTAAAACAAATACAGGAGCCCAAAAAGAAAATCCTGTAAGAGTCTTGCTCGACATTAGTTTAGTATTGCAGAAGTAAATTGTAAAACAGCTGAAACCCTATAAAATCCTATTATACTTTTTGATAGAGGGTGGTTATAATTAATCTAGTGTACAGAAACAGCCCTATTATCATCTAAAGGGGTTAATGATGCTAAGAACAAAACCACTGCTTTCTTTGTACTCTCCTGGATGCTGCTCTAGGGCAGTGCAAGGGATACTCATCACTTAATTAATCCTGTAAGAACAAGTAAGCTTGTAAGCACTACAAAACCTGTTGTATATTAAAGTGAAAGTTCTTATGTTTGCCTAATAAGCATCCAAGATCCAGCTGGGAGTCTGAAAGTGAGGACATCACAGGGAAAAAAAAAGCTTTACTCTCTAATGAGGATCATATTCATCCTAGCAGTCTTTCCACTTTAATAATATAAGTATCTCTTCCATTGAACTGAGTTATCTTTCAAAGGACCTAGAAGGAAGCTGAAGCTCATATCTAAAAGGACAATAGTATGAACAGAAGGGATACACAGATCAAAGACACAGATGGATGGTTTGGCAAAATAATAAACACAAGTTAAAAGATAGAAAATAACATGCAATGCCACAGTGCAGAACTTATCAGCTAGAACAATTAATAAGGAAAACTAATAATGCATTACATCTGTTTCTAATAAAATTGAATATTCAAGGCTGTGCAGAATGTCTTTATTTCACTAAAGCAGATAACACAGCAAATAGACTTGTTTTACTCAAACAATAAACATTTTAATGCTTGCAGGCATGACTTAGCATTCCAGGCACAGACCGCTCAATTTATGCAATAGGGGTTCTAATTACCCTACTCAAGCTTTGGGCAACCATAATTCTGTGCCATCACCATTTAGTAATTCTCCATTTTCCTAGTAGAAGAACAGAAGTTCTCTAAATAAGATTGCATGACTTTTATCAGTTTGTTTTATGACTACTGTATGATTTATGAATGTAATATTCCATAAGGTTATGCTATATAACTATGTTATGCACATTGCTGCTCTTATTGGCAAATATTATGGTATCCTTTCGTTTTCTTTGACCTGCAGAGTGTGGGATACATTGTGTATGTATATAAATCATATTATATCCTTCAGGTAGCAAAAGCACTGTATCTGAGACATTTATGTCATACAAATTAAAATAAAATACCTTGACCTTTCTGTGCAGCATTATTTGGTTTAAGACCGTGAATCATTTTGATTCTGCAGGGCTCCAGGTGGTTTACCCTGCAATTCCTACAGCTAATGCTGATCGAAACATTGCATTTTAGTTTAACAGCAGCTGGAAGATCAGATGTCGTATTAATATAACTCATTCTAAATCAAGGAAGATAAATACTTTCAAACCCTTTTTAATTGCTTTTTATTTTTGCTTTTATGAAATATGTGCGCTACCTGCCAGTTTTCTAATTTTATCCTATCAGTATATAGAAGTTATATCACACTCATGTACAATGTTAAGTGTCGTGGCTTGGGCTACGTTCTTTTTTTTTGAAACCTGTGGCAAAATCTCCCAATGTTAATACAGAAAAGTATAAATTCTAGTTACAGTTACCCTTACTTTAGGATTATGCATATTGAATGAAAGCATGTCATAAGCCAAAGGGGTTAATTCAGCGTTTATCTTAAACCAGACCAGTTACATTTTTTCTATTTACTTTTTTTGAAATTTAAATTGTACAATGGGACTATGAATTTTCCACTATTGTTATGTTTCTCATAAGGCCAAAGAAGGTTGTTGCAAATGAACGTTATTAATGTATTAAGGGAAATAATCCAAATACATTACATGTGTAGCACTAAGGGTAAATGCAATGCTGTACTGTAGTCCTCCAGACAAGGGACACTATATTTACATTTACCTGCCCTCCAGATGGAATTTCTGGGGATGTACCACTATCCCTAAGTCTGTACACTTTATTCCCTTTCTGTCAGGATTTAATTCTACTCTCCTCATTGGAGCATCAGATTGCTCACTAACTACCAAATCCTAACCCCACTCCTAGAGTGAGCTGTATCAAAGTCTATCATCACTATAGCTACATCTACTGAAGCCTACCTTCACCTATGACTTTGAGTACTATCCACCTCCTCCATCAGGTGGCACCAAAGCAACCAGAGGGCATGGTACCTTCCCCTTATAAAGGGGGGAAAACATCTTGCAAACAAGTCCAGTCCTGAGCTGAAATTAACCCAGGGAACCTTAACTATTTCACATCCCTGCACATGTTTGATTCTTTACAAGGTGGAATGATGCTGCTATACTGGTTATAAAACTCTTGTGCCATAATGGATAAATGGATAAAAGGTGGCACCTTCTATAATACACTTTATCTTTATGATAACTGAAACTTTTCCCAAATAGAGTTCTTATGAGCTGAAATTTTAGAAAGTATTTGTTTTTTTGGTTATGGTGCTGCCATTTAAAGGAGAATTCAACTCTTAAGTTACCCCTTGTGCAGATTCAGGTATCGGAGTTCAAGGAACCATCTTCAGCCGCTTTGGTAATCTTTGAAATGAGACCGGCGATTTGCCAATTTTCGTGCATGCACAGTTGTCGTGAAACCGAAAACTGCTCCAACTGCACATGCGCCACCACGCTGGTCTCATTGTGAAGATTCTGAAGAGAAGAAGATGCCGCCCGTGAACTCCGATGCCTGCATGAGGGGTAAGTAAAACGTTAGGGGCATTTGCCTGGGGTAACACTTAGGCTGGGGGGAGGAGGGAGGGGGTCTATGTATGGTAGGGGATAGGGGGTTTTTAACTTTAGGGTTGCATTCTCCTTTAAATTCTTTAAACAGCAAGCGGACTTGACATACATTGTAACAATTATAAACAGTCAATAGCTTGTGTATAACTTGTAGAACAATTTCTAAAAGAAGTTTTATGCTTCTCAGTCCCAGTTTTACTAAATATTATTCCATTATCTCACATAATCCGTCCCTTTCTCCTTATTTGCTGTCTGCAGTTTCTGTGCATATGTTTTCCTGTAATTCTTTATTTCTTACCATTTTCTACCTCTTCTCAGATACTCTTGAGCCTTTTTTCTAATTGTAGTGCAAAAATGAGCACCTGCTATGTCTCCCCAGACCAGATTGCTAAAAGAGTTTCACTCTCACCAAAATGTCCATCCCTGCCTCTCTCAGTTGCTGCACCATCGCTGGTGGAATAAGTGACTAGAGACAGCAGGAACTGGGAGTAACATGGAGCACTGGAAATATAAAAATCATGAGAAATTGTTTTGATATATAAAAGTAACGCATGCTTCTCTTCTTTAGTCATCAGTATTAAGCTTATTGCTTTAGGTTTATTACCATGGAGACGGAAAAAGAAAAAAAGCCTCACTTTATATCAGCATTGCAGGTTCTGATGTAAAACAGAATGCCATGTTGCTGTTATTATCTCTATAGAAAGGTTGGATCTTGCAGATTTGATAGGCTTAATGGAAAGCTGGAAGCATGTACCAATATAATGGGATAAAAATATATGCTATATAGTGACTGATGCGGTTCGTCCTTTAAAAAAAAAGGCAAATAGATGAATAGCTTCCTGAATCCCTGTTTGGTACTTCTGCAAGAGGATGATAAGTGTATTGCTACAGTGAAATTATTTCTATGTTTCAGGGGGCTTTATACAGCATATTTGTTTTTAAGCAAGCTAATAGATCCATAGTATTACTAGTAAGTTTCTAAATGTGTTCCTTTTCTATATGGATTGGGTGCTTGGTCCTGGGAAGGGCAATTCATTTATGCCAATAAAAGAGTTTAGAGAGCGATTATCACTGGTTAATCTTCAGTGGAGTGGTGTAGCTCATAAAGCATGTTCCTGATGTATCCAAAGGAGGCAGTTTTAAACTGTTAAAATGCTTGAAGCATTTTGTTCCATCTGGCAGTTAATCATAGACAATGCTCACATCACATCCAGTTCTCTCTAAAGGCCTACAAAGTCATTTAATTGGATAACGGCCAGGATGGAATTCCTACGGTAATCAAAAAACAAAAATATATACAGATCAACAAAAAAAATTGGCGATTGTGGCAAAATAAAAGTATACATTTTAATAAATACCGTATAACAATTTCATAGATAAGCATGTTCTTTATTAAAAAGAGCTAGAGTATCAAGTTAACGCATACATTGTAAACTAATATAGTAACATTAGTGGGTACATAAAAATCATGTTTAAAGGATAGTTCATTAAAAACACTAAAAAGCACTGTTGTCTAAAGATCAATAAAAAATCAGCTTGTGATCACTAATGCCAGCCTATGATTAAGTGCATAAGTGCACAAAATTCGTAAAACTTTGTATATTATCTGCCTACATAAAGTCTGTAGTTCCTTTACATTGCCTGTCTGTGGGATCTGTGAGTGCCTGCAGTTTCTTTCCTTGGTTTGATACTTCCACTTTGAGCTGTAAGAGAAGTAAACTGCTGAGAATTTCTACTAATATGCACCAATTATTTTTCTATTGTGTTATATACTAATGCCAGGAAAAGCAAGAAGCATCAAAGGTACAGTTCAAGCTACAGGGTAATCTAATTTTGAAATGAAAAATCCAGAACGCCTCATACGTCAATGACTTCTAGCTCTCCAGTAGGCTTTCTCTGCACCTTGTACTGTCAAGTAAGAAACACTTCCATTACAACATGAATCAGTGCTTACCCATTATTATGTGTGAATGTGTGTTTCACATGTTCCCTTATTCAATACCTGAGTTAGAGTGTAGTACTGCCCAAATATTGTATTCTGTTCCACTAACACTGAGTGGTATGGCACTCTTAGGGGCAAATTCACTAAGATGCGAAGTTCGTCACACTTCGCCAGGCGTATTTTCGCCAGCGCTCCGCACTAAAATCCGAAGTTGCGCACAGGGGTAGCGTAAGTTTTCGAAGTTGCGCTAGCGTTAATTCGCCAAGCGAAGCGAAGTTTCGCTAGCGATGGTTCATTTGCATACGGCGCGAAATTCAAATTTCAATGGAGGAACACGTATCGCCACTTCAAATGCCTAGAAAACCTTCAAATCAGCAAATAAGAATTTTATTTTGCCCTACACATGTGCCCACTGTCTAGGTAAGTTGCCATGAGTCAGGAAATGTAGGGGGGAAGGAGGGGAGCCCCAAAATTTTTTTAGATCTTTTTCAGCCTATCACCCATCATGTAGAAAACAAGCCAGCGTTTTTTTGGACTTAGAAAAAATTTTGACTTTTTTTGAAACAATCCCTATCTACTCTATTGCACTTCACCAGGTCTGAGGTGGCGAAGGAAGTCTAGTGTAAAAGGTAGCATTCAGTACACTGTGCGCGTTAGTGAATTTGCGTAGTTACGTCGCTAGCGAAAATTCGCCTGGCGTAAGGGTGCGAAGTAACACTAGTGAAATTACGCCAATTTGCGCAGTAGCGAAAAATGCCAAACGCTAGCGAATTAACGCTAGCGTTCGGTGCTTCGGCACTTAGTGAATTTGCGCCTTATAGTTTAAGAGGGTTATTTACAAAAGCTGGATTTTTATCTGGTTGAGGATTTTTGAGCAAAAACTCGAATTTTTAGAGGAAAAAGAACTCAAATTTTTCAGGATTTACCACGAAGCTGCAAAAAGTCCAAATCTGAAAATCTGCCATTTCAAACCTGCCGAGGTCATGTATCATCAATGGCGATTGACCCTTTTACAATACAGTATGACAATATCATGGTCTGAGCTAGGTTTTGTCCGATAATCCAAAAAAAGAATCTAGCAATTCTGGCATCAAATCCAAAATATTTGTACAATTTGAGTGTTTCCCGATCTGACTTTTTCAAGTTATTTTATTGATAAGATAAGATAAAATCATGGATGGGAGTCTGGTCGAGCTTGGCTTATTAAAAGATGAGATGAATTTGAGTTTTAGAAAATAAATGTTTTATGGCTGGTCTCTTTATTCATGGCAAAGCTCTGATATAGATTTTAGAAGTTTGACAGAAGGGTTAGGCCATAAAAATGTAATTATCAGATTATCTTTCAGAGCAGTGTCCATTGAATATTAAGATTTAAGTTTATGTATAGTGATAGGAGAATTTGTCCCGAAATTCGTGAAACACCAAAAAATCTGTGAAACGCATTGAAGTCAATGGGCGCCAAAATTATTTTGACACGCGTCAATTTCGGGACCCGCAACAATTTTTATAAGCACGACTATTTTGTCCAAATGCATTCCAGTCAATGGGCGTCTGAATAATTTCGACGTGTGCCAATTTTTATGCACGTGACTATTCTGGCACGGTCCAAATTTTTTTGATGCGGCAGATTATTTAAAACGTGGAAATTCACCACGAATTCGCACCTGGCGAATTTATTCGCCCATCATTGAGGAAGAGGGCTGAACTCATCTCCCCTCACTACCACCATCAACAAAATAAGGGTGCAATTGTTCACCCATGCTCGTTTGCACATTGTCTAGGGCACCCAGCCGGTTTTGGCACTGCTGAGGAAGGTACTGTCACAAACTGTAGAAGGATACATGATTTTATAAACAAAGTAAAAGACCTTGAATCAAACCAGTGCATTAGAGGGTATTCTGGAGCCATAATAAAAGAGACCTTTAAACGCTCACTGAAAGCAGTATGGTATGGAATTAGAAGCAAAGGTGATGTTAGTTACATCTTATTCTAAATATTTTATGGATACAGGCAACACAGTATAAAAATATTTGCCAATGCTAGATTGGAGAAAGTTTAGGACATGGCATGTAAGTCTGTTTCCGGGAAGGCTTCGGCATTAGCTACTTAATATGAAATCTAAAAAAGACTCCTCAAGAATCATTATCCATTGATGCCCCATCTACCCTCCAATAAGGGGACCTGACAGGTGGCTGGAGCTGGGCTATTGACAGCTCCTGGGTTAATAAATGCATCAATTAAATTATATTATATTAGATATTCCTATTAATCCTGACTGCATGCAGCCATATTATCCATGACCAGTGATGGGTGAATTTGCGCCATGACAGTGATGGGCGAAACGGCGCCGGCGTCTCATTTTTGACGCCGGCACCCGTTTTTGACGCCGGCATCCGTTTTTTCGGAAAAAAAAATTTCCACTAATTTTCGCGTGCGTTTCGCAAATTTATTCGCTGGCGGCGAATCGCGCAAATTCGCCGCGAATTTGCGCCTGGCAAATAAATTCGCCCATCACTATCCATGACTAATGTATAAATTGACAGGCGAGTAAAACTAGTTTTCTTCTGTCTATACTACATTTATGCTAGGACAAATATTGTAGATAATATCTAAATATCTCTGTAAATATAATGGAAAAATAAAAAAATATCCTGGGGATTTTTAACACCGTAGTAACTGGAGCATACTAAATCATTTAATAGCATTTTATATTCCCATGTATTAATATCCCCTTTTTTTTTTTTGCTAGTTTCCATGGTAACTACAATGGCTCAATATTACAGCTCATAAACACTGCAGGCACAAGTATTTGAGATCAGATCACCACTGTAATAGGTGCAACTCTGCCTAGTTAACATTTCTGAGGCAGGGCATTTTTCTTAGATCTCTCAACAAAATACTGGATGTTGTGTTAGTATTTTTGTCTATATAGTGACATATTGGAATATGCTGACAAAAAGAAAAGGTCTGTCTAGTCAAAGACTGATATTTAAAAAAGTTAGTCAAACTGCAGTGAAATCAGTGACAGCATGGATCGTGCATCCAGATGAGCAACATTAGAAATGTAGAAATTTAGCATTACGCCATTTTTGGCGCCCATTGACGCTAGTATATTTTACTGAATATGTTGCATATGCTGATATAAAGGTACAGGTATAGGATCTGTTATCCAGAAACCTGTCATCCAGAAAGCTATGAATGTCCCATAGACTCGATCAAATAATTAAAATGTTTAAAAATGATTTCCTTTTTCTCTGTAATAATCAAGCAGCATTTTGTACTTGACCTCAACTAAGATATAATTAATCGTTATTGATGTCAAAACCATCTCATTGGATTTATTTTATATTTAAATTATTTTTCAGTAGGCAAAGTATCCAAATCATGGAATGATCCCTTATCCGGAAAACCCCAGGTCCCGAGCATTCTGGATAACAGATCCTTTATCTGTATTTATATAAAATAAGGTATTAAAAGGTAAATAAATAAAGGCCTGAACAGTTCCTTCTTCTATAATTAATCCTGATGCAGGATACAGAAGCCTGTCAGTGATTGACAATGTGAAACACTGTACTATATTAATACAAAGAAGCAATTTATTTATTCACAATTATAATCAAGATATTAGCCCTTTGAGGGAGCACATCCGTTACAGGGTTTATAAGGATGATACCTGGCTTGCAAGGAAGATTTGTATCTGTGTTAAAAGGTTTTCCATGGATGCTGATTTTTATTCTCTCAGGGAATGAACCACTTCCCTTATAGGTCATTCACAGAAATCACTCACAATAAGAATTTCCTGGAATATGCTTTTCTAGGAATCTGCATTGCAGATACAAAAATTACATCCACAAACTTGCTAGCTGCAGAGCCACTATACAGTTCCTTGCTCTATTCAATTCAGAAGGCTACCACATCAATATGTAACAAAGGAATCAAATAACACCTCTTTTTCAAACATAATCATCAGTGGGATTCATATTTTTTTTAATTATTTCAGTTAGAAAATTTTATTTAATGACATTCACAGAGCTATGAAACTAGATTTATTTTTCTATGCTAAACGGGCCCTGTGAAAAGACATCCATAATGACCCAGCAGTTACATTATAATTGATGCTCCCAGGTCCATTCAAATTGAAAAAGGAGTAGTTAGGTTCAGGTTGAAGGTGCTAGGCTGGGCATGTACTCACATAAGAGGTCAGTGGAGCCACCAGAAATAATTAGCACTGCAACGAGTTCCCACCAGTAATCATAGCACTAGAAATAATACAGAAAAGCAATGATATTAAATACTGGGAGATACAAAGACAATTTAAAAAAAATGGAAAAGTTTACAAGATTGCTGTCTTGCAGATGATGTGAAAATCAACATTGAGGGGTTTATTTACTAAAACTCAAGTTTTTCTCATACTTTCAATAAAACAAACTCGACCAAACTCCCATCCACGATTTTACCTTATTAATTGATAAAACAACTCAAAAAATTCGGTAAAACATTTTTTATTTCCTTGTTTTGTGACAAAAAGTCACGCGATTTCCCTCCCCGCCCCTAATTTGCATATGCAAATTAGGATTTGGATTCGGTTTTGGCTGGGCAGAAGGATTCGGCCGAATTCCGAACTGAATCCTGGATTCATTGCATCCCTAGTTAAAAGCCTTACCAGAAAAATTGGTGCCTTAATAAACAACCTTCTGAAAGTTCAAAATCAAGCATTTGATTCATCCACAGCTCTAAAGAAATCTCATTGCAAATTTGGTGCAGATAGTGATTAACACCTTGGTATAAGGGCTTTCTAAAGGAAAGAGAATGAGTCCTTCAGGCAAGGAGGCTTCAGGCTACTGTGCACAAGAAGGGGAGAATAATGAACAGGATCAAGAATAGGATGACAGGGGCAAAAGAATCTAGGGCAGATTGGAGTGGGACAGAATGAGTGTAAACTTAAGAATAGATGGGAGTGAGCCGGACCAGGAGATAAACAGGACTGGAACAGAGTGAGGCAGGATGGAGCAGACATAGACACAAGGATAGTTTGGAGTGGGATGGAGCAGGCAATAAAAAGGACTGGAAAAAAATAAATCAGAATGGAGCAGACGAAGAGTCAGGACAGGAGTGGGATGGTGTGGGGGAAGAGGACTGGATCAGGATACAGGGAACAGGAAACAGCAAGACTGAAGCAGGAAAAAACAATGCCAGGGCTAGAAACAGGGATAGAAACAGGATTGGAGCAAGATCAGGTGAAACAGCAGCGATTAGAGCCAGGGCAAAGCAGAAGAGCTAAGGTCAAGCCACAGTGCTCAGAACAAGGCTCCTTACACCGGCTGTAAGGAGGGCTGGGCTTTTATAGGGCAGAATTAGCCCTGATTCACTGACCCCACCCAACCAATAATGTTGCTGGGGTGGTGCAAATGACTCCACATGGGCTGCTCTCCTGGCCCAGTGGATAGAGCAAGCAGCCAACAACAAGGAGGTCCTGGTAGGTCCAGCAATGAGCCTTCTATCAAGGGTCTGTTTCAAATCGGTCCACACATCAGTGATGAAGACTTGAATGTGGTTCTGGGTTGAGCAATGACCCAACTCATCATTAAGCACCGTTTGTAAGGGTAAAATTTACAGAATATTCATGAGTTTTGTGCATAAGAAAATACCCTGCATATGAAACTGATGAGTGTGAGATATCTATTATTATATTGCAGATGAAACATGATATGCTATCCATGAGGTGTAAAGAACATTGCTTTACTGTGGTATCACAATATGACTTCCTTTCACATTTATTTATGGGATGCATGTTCACTTCAGTCTAGGTGTCCTGGGGTCTAGAATGTGATGTTTTTAAACCACATGGTACAGCAAGAAAAATGCAAACTTCTTTAACATTTTATAGGCAATTTGCATCTGCAATATCATAAAGGATTGAACAATCTCAGAGAAAGGGCCATTCAGAATAAGTGGCCTGTCAGTAACTTTTCTCATAATTGTGTCCTGTACCTAACCCTCATCCCCATACTTCTGTCCATTTTTATTAACCTCAAGAGGATTTTTGAGCTAGCTTGCAATGTTTCTTGTGGCATACAGTAAAACAGAAAACAACACACTGGAGCTGAGTCCATTGAATTTCAGAATGCAGTATGTAAGTAATCCCTCCATCCTGATTGGTTTTGTAGCATTTTGTAGAATTTTGAAGATGTTACTGCTGCATATTTGAACAAATGCTAGAATGTCAAATTTCTGTCTTTGGCAAAAGAATGTACTCATCACGAGACAAAAAATCCAATACACCAACATGCCTGTAAAAATAAAATATTCAGTACTTGGCTGTTGCATTGATTTTGTATTCCTTTTTTGGTGGCCTTTTTTTAAAAAAAAAAATGCACAGTCTGATTTCCTATATTGTCTTTGCAACAAAAAACAACTTTCTTATATGTTTGTAATGACATTTTCCCATAAAGCCCCATTGTCCTGACAATCAATCAGTTTCTATCTGTGTGAGGCAGACATTCAGTTGTTTACAGAAAGCAAGACAGGCCTTAACAAAAGTAACTAGTAGAAGCGGAGAGATAAGAGAGAAAAACATTGCAATTTTGTGCAATGATACAATTTAAGACAAAACAATATATTATATAACCAAGTGAATATAAAAAGTGTAAGGTGATGCAAGCTTCTATATATTCAGACTCTACGGGGCACATTTACTTAGCTCGAGTGAAGGATTAGAATAAAAAATACTTTGAATTTCGAAGTATTTTTTTGGCTACTTGGACCATCGAATTGGCTACTTCGACTTCGAATTGAACGATTCAAACTAAAAATCGTTCGACTATTCGACCATTCAATATTCGAAGTACTGTCTCTTTAAAAAAAACTTTGACCCCCTACTTCGCCACCTAAAACCTACCGAACCTTTCAAAGGTCCCCATAGGCTTTCTTACAAATTTGTGATCAAAGGAAAATCGTTTGATCGATGGATTAAAATCCTTCGAATTGTTCGATTCGAAGGATTTAATCGTTCGAGCAAACGATTATCCCTTCAATCGTTCGATCGAACGAATATCGCTAAATCCTTCGACTTCGATATTTGAAGTTGAAGGATTTAACTTCGACGGTCGAATATCGAGGGTTAATTAACCCTCGATATTCGACCCAAAAGGTGGCCATACACAGGCCAATAAAAGCTGCCGACAGACTGTGTCGGCAGCTTATTGGCCCGTGTATGGGGGCCCCTGACGGGCTTCCCCGATCGAGATCTGGCCGAAAGTCGGCCAGATCTTGATCGGATGCGTTTAAAAATCCCGTCGGATCGCAGCCGCATCTGTTCGTTGATGCGGTCCCGCGATCCGACCCCCGTTTGCGAATGCAAGGATACGTTCGTTGGGCCCTAGGGCCCACGATCGGATCTGCCCGATATTGCCCACCTCAAGGTGGGCATATCGGAGGGAGATCCGCTCGTTTGGCGACATCGCCAAATGAGCGGATCTATCCATGTATGGCCTCCTTAAGTAAATGTGCCCCTACTTGTTTATATATCTATATATTCTAATTTAATTTTTGATAGTAATATATAAAGCTTGCTTTAAAAAGTTGCCAAGAAGTAGCCTTATCAAGCATCACAGTATTCAGGTATAGAAGACTAGCAATCTATTTACCATCATAAAAGTCCAAAACCTAAGCAGGTGAAGCTTGGTTCCCCAAAAAAAAGGCACTAGATGGATTCTTCAAATCATTCCTGGAACCCTCTCCCATTAGACTTACCATATTCACCAGCTCATCCACTGGATTTTAAAGAACAGACAGGTCTGCATTCCATACAAGGAATGGAGCAAAATGAAAGTTGCTATGGTTTGGTATTATAGCAATAATTAAAAAAATAAGACTAACATGCAGCAGTGTTCTACAGACTGCTCCAGTCATTTGTTGATGGGAATGTTGAACTGTCAGTCTTTAGACCCTGGGCCATTGGCATTAGTAAGTAACAGATGATTGACTAGCGAGGAAGCAGGGGTGGGGGAATCTCATTATAGTGAGAAAATGGAATGACATGTTGCTTTTTGTGAGCCAAATTCAACACCATTAAGCCTGCTGAATCCATATAGTGTGAGTAACACTGCACTGCATAATCAGTACTTGGTGCACAATTCAGAATGGTCTCCATCTAAAACATTTTACAGCTCTATAATAGGCAGTGACTTTTAGTCATAGTGTAGGCGACAAATTGAAGAGTTCCTTGGAGTGTGCCCTTGTGAGTCATTCTACAGAAACAAACATGTGTCCATTGCTCAGCTCTTACATACCGAGATATTGTTACTATGGACATGTTGTACTGTGTGTATAAAACTGACTGGTGTTTCTCAACACAATGCAGTTGAACAATAAAACTCTTCTACTATAATGAAAAACTATGAAGTTGTTTTTAGGGTCTTCTATCCACTTTCTATTACAGCAGGTTTCAGAGTGTACAGAGTGTAAAGTCTACCATTAAAGAAGGGTGCTTTCTTTAAAAATATAATCAGCTTCAAGCATAAATTGTTTTCTCTTAAGCGCATCTCATAGATGGATTTTCTGTTGGTAGAAACTTGGCCTTAGAAGGTTAGGAGAAGTACTGACACTGATGAAACTGGCAGGGTTATTTAAAGGCAATCGCTTTCTAACAACGTGTTTCAAAGAAATGACAACCCCCCTTTGTTTCATGAAGAGCTCTACAAAGAAGTGACACAATCCATTTTAAGCAGAGTGGCATCCTGATATCATGTACCACCTATTGCATTATAACATATGTTTTAATTACCCAACAGTAGATTTTAATCTTATTTTCATTTCATGAATATGAAAGAAAAATATATGGTTCTGGTCTACTGAATGCCTGACCTGGCTCTACTGATTGGCATCACTTGCACTCCAGATGAAGCTAACAGTTAAATCCCACCTTGTTCATTGCCTTAAAGTATCTGATCCCCTACCATTGCCTATTCAAGTGTTCAACTGATGTTGGTCTACCTGGTTGGTTTTTGCCCTTAGCCATTACTTCTCCCAGTGATTTCAGTTCTTGCTGATCATGCTCCCTGCATTTAGTTTCACTCTCCTATTTTCTCCAAGAGCAAGTGCAATAGTATCAACTAAATGTTGACTGGATTTTGGACTCTGTACTGTTTCAACCCTTGTGTGCTTTAAGTTGGACCATAGATTAGTTAAACCTGTCATTGTTTTGTTTGTTTTATTTACCATGCCTACCCACCTCCTTTATTATGAATCTGTACTGAAATTAATCTTATTTTAGCCTGCAAGTCTCAGTCCTTTCCTTCTCCTTGGTTCTTACCATGAACACTATAAAAAGAGGCCTCTGAATTACAGCCATGGCCCCATTCATTACTCATTTTATCACACAGAGAGCCCAGCATTTAATTACATTTTATTACAATGAGGCTCCAGAAATGTGTGTAACATAGACCCCAGCAAAAAGTAAGACATCATCACCCTAGCAATTCACATAGCATGAAGGAGGCCACAATATCCGCATTACTGTGCTGCAACATTTTATTCCAAATTCCACTGGTAAAACTAATAAAACTACATACGATCATTACCCCAGCATTTTATGACACAGCAATCTCTGCATCCAATGACAAACTATCCCCCTCACACAGTGGCTTGGCATACATGGCACAGTACACAGAAAGAAATCGCCAGCGCTCAGTCTAAATCACGCTGTGTCGTTGACCAGCTGCTATAAACACCATTGTGCCAGAGCTTGGTCTAACACACATTCTGGAGTTGACCATCTGCTATAAACAATAAAAAGCCAATATTTGTACACAAAGAGAAAGAAAAAAATTGCCAGTGCTCGCTTTGCCTTTAAAAATAATTATTAAAAAAATGAGGTGTTAGTACCACACTTTGGCAAAAATATGTAAGTCACGTGTAATCACGTGCCGTCAAGGCCCCTCATTGTACATGGCACAGTGACTGCTTTCCGGCTCATCAGCCCCAGCATATATCACACAGAACCCACCCAGATTGGTGGCTACGACATACTGTTTATGAAGCCAGCGATATATTTCACACTGACCCAACAGCTAAAACAGCTCAAAATATAGTAATCACAGCATTTCAAGATACAGCGACGAAGTTCAAACCATATATTTCATGAGACATTGTCCTGAGTGATTTATTACACAGTGATCCCAGCATTTTATGACATGGTGGCCTCCCAAAAGCTACTGCATAGAGAAAAGCTTAGCACATATGGTACTCATGAGTATTCAGCAGTCTAAAGGGAACTAGTGTAAGTAAAACATATCTGCAGAGATGGAACCCAGTGTTTGTAAATAGAAAGCTTGCTGCAGAACTCCACTTGGAAGCTGACTAGCACCTACACTGCTCACCCTCCTTTATGTTTCCAAATATCTCTCAGATATGCCCAGTCTGTGCTGATGAAACCTGAAATGCAATGCATATCCCCTCAGTAGAAAGCTGATAGAAAAGGTTTAGCAAATGCATGCAGAATCACTTAGAATATGATTGGGTAATGATATATTGTAACCTGCAGGCAACTGAGTGATGAGCCAGAAAATCAATTCTTTTATCAAGTGGCAGCAAAGGTTGCAGGTTCAGGAAGTTTAAACCAAGATCAAACAGTAAACATCCTGGGATCTGATGGACACTTGCCAAAATCTTAAAATGATGCTCCAATGGTTTTAGATATTTCATTCTGATGGATCTTTATGAAAACCTTTTCATGTTTTCAGACATGCAGACATTAGTATTCAAGCAGAAAACCAGTGGATGACAATTTGTGCCAAAAATGTTACCGCACTGCCACCTTGTGTGGAAGAATAAAATAGCAAAATGATCTCAACTGGTATCTGAAATCCGTCAACCATCATGTTTCATTATATTTAATACAAAAACAAAGTAATGTGAGCTGTATCATTGTGTACATATAAACCAATGTTTTTATTGCATTTTGAACAGGACCAGATAGTAGAAATAGACATGCTTCTTATTAAGTTACATAGTAGTTAGTAGTAGTTGCATAGTAGTTAAATTGGGTTGAAAAAAGACAAAGTCCATCAAGTTCAACCCCTCCAAATGAAAACCCAGCATCCATACATACACCCCTCTCTACTTTTAATTAAATTATATATACCCATATCTATACTAACTATAGAGTTTAGTATCACAATAGCCTTTGATATTATGTCTGTCCAAAAAATCATCCAAGCCACTCTTAAAGGCATTAACTGAATCAGCCATCACAACATCACCCGGCAGTGCATTCCACAACCTCACTGTCCTGACTGTGAAGAACCCTCTACGTTGCTTCAAATGAAAGTTATTTTCTTCTAGTCTAAAGGGGTGGCCTCTGGTACGGTGATCCACTTTATGGGTAAAAAGGTCCCCTGCCATTTGTCTGTAATGTCCTCTAATGTACTTGTAAAGTGTAATCATGTCAAGTTGGAATGCTCTTGTAAAACAAACATCATAAATCAAATCTGGTGAAGCATTCACTGCTGAGCATGTTATAGACCGAGCGTGTAGAACCATGATATTAGGGGGGCACAGCCATGTTGCTGTTGTTCAATTGCTGCTTTAAAAGAGCTACGTTCAACAGCAACATTATTGATTTGTTTTGTGTTTGCAGTAATATGCCCCCTCTTTAGTAAGATGTTTTCTCTTTACCCTTGGCATGAAAACTTGATGAGTTGAATGTACATAGAACAGGCATGGGCTAAATTATCTGGATACCTGCCGCCTCCTTCTAAGGAAGAACTTATTAAACTCACTGAAGCATTTCAGTTTAAACATACCGCAAAAGATTATGAACTGTGCAGCGTAGACCTACAGACAGAAAGCTCCAAATTAAGGAAAGGCCATCTCCCATTATCCAAATAATCCAAATTTTTAAGAATGATTTCCTTATTATTGGAAGCAAAATCAGCCTATTGGGTTTATTTAATGTTTACATGATTTCCTAGTAAATTTAAGGAATGAAGATCCAAATTACTGAAATATCCATTATCCACAAAACTCCAGGACCCGAGCATTCTGAATAACCCATACCTTTATATGAAGATGCTAATAAATTGTAAAATACATGCAATAATTTACTGCAATAATTAAACAGGCTGTCTACAAGTTTTGATCTATGGCATTGAATTATTAGGCTGTATCTTTGTTAAACCAGTGGCTCTGGATGCATAGTTGGTCACAGGGACATTGAGTCCTTTGCATGTCTCTGCCCATAATTCCTTATTAGTGAGTGTTAAAGTCTCTAATTTTTATATTCAAGGCAGTGTGTAGCATTATGCATATGAAACCCTTCTTTTATAAGAAGGATTTACACTGCACGTCTTACTTTGTCAAGGGCTCTTTGGCTTATTTTATCCCCTTTTATCCTATTCTTTGCTTGGCTGGTTTATTTGCTTCACTGTATTACTCCAGACAGGTTAGTGATGAAGTGAAATGAACATTGTACAAATCACACTAGACAACAACTTAATGATATGCAATTAAGAGCTGTGTGAATGTATCCACAAACAGATTAGAAATGTCTCTTGTTAGAAAGATCCCCTGCTTGCTGTTTACCAGTAACATCAAAAAGGCAAAACTTCAGCATGTTACAGAGCCATAAGACATGATGCAGTGCAGAACACAGTGTGCAAAGTAGAAAAAAGGCCAAAATATGCAATTTTTTTTGCACTTTGTATGCTGTATTCTGTATTTTCTGTATTGCAGCAGATGACCTGTTACTTGCTCCTTCAATAGAGTTCTCGATCCAAGAGGAGTAGGCGGAGACACTTCCCCTTTCCAGCTCCCTAACAGGTCCCCAACTTACACATCATTCAGACACGCAAGTTATGGAATCCACAATAGGGCCCTGTCTTTACCACCTGTTCTACGGCAGCTGTACATAAAGCTGGCCATAGACGCAAAGATCTGATCGTACGAATCGAGGATTCGTACGATTTTCGGACCGTGTGTGGAGAGTCCCGACATTTTTCGTCTGGCGGAGATCGCTCCTTTGGTCGATCGGACAGGTTAAAAGATTTTTGTCAGCTGCGGGTAATATCTCTGCGTGTATTGCCGATTGTATGATTTTCAGAGGGAGACTGTCACCAGCTTTGGTCAGACATAACTTTCGTACGATTGCTGTCAGGGGCAGAACATCGGCTGATCTGTTCTTTTGTACTTTATTTGATCGGAATGGTTAGTGGCAGGGCGGGAGATGGAGAAGTCCGATCGTACGGACCTTTGCGTCTGTGGCCAGCTTAAAGCTGTGCAGTTTACCTGTGGTGCAAGTGTTGCTAAGTGAGCACTAAGGGATATCCCTCAGCTCTCTATCACTTGCAACGCAAGTTAAATTAAATGACCCACAAGGCCTGTTACTGGGTGTCCTTATAGTCTTGAAGAATAAACCTCAACAGTGGCTTGTGAGCAACATGCTACTCAGATGTCACCTCTCTGAAGAGTTACAATGTGTTGTTGTGATTGGATTAGTGGAAGAGTCTATATTTCCCGATGGATCAGGGGATTAGAGCCTTGGCTGGGGAGGAGGAGGCAGCTTGAATGGCAGTTAGGTCAAATTTGGAGAAAGTGCCCATTTGTACTCCTTCTGGAATCCCAGTGTGAAGGTTAAATAGGGTGAGATTTAGAATAGATGCTTATTACTGTATCTATCCAAAATATTTTTGATATTTATGATTAATTACTGCAACACCAAAGAAATTAGTAATCAACCATGTTAGGAGGCGAAGTGGGCCATGGCCAAATACTGGACATCAGAGGGAAACCCAAGCTAAAAATGTCCAATAATCACTGCTACAGCCCATATGTTGGATAACATTGTTAGACAGGACTGTGAGTAGAAGTGAATAAAACAGGATCATAAGACATTTGTCAGGTAAGGCAGAATCCGTTACACAGTATAGCAGTCAGGACAAGACAGATTCCAGTATACAGGGCACAGGCAAGGAGATGCAGCAAACAAAGGCAAAATACAATATACAGGACAGGGTCAGAATCCAGAACCAGAGAGCGAGGACTTGGTTGAAGGACTCAGGAGCAGGTTAGATCACAGTTATAAACTAAGCACTGGCAACAGGAAGAAGCTGGCTTTTGTAAGCCCTTGATTTCTGGATTACATGCAGATGGTCTATTCGGAGCCTTTCTTAAAGAAGACCTCTAACAATAAACCCTTCACACCAGGGATCAGGAACCTTGGCTCTCCAGCTGTTAATGAACTACAAGTCCCACAATGCAATAATGGAGCCTTTTGAAGGAGTCTAAAGGCAAATGCATTGTGGGACTTGTAGTTCCTTAACAGCTGGAGAGCCAAGGTTCCTGATCCCTGCTTCACACAGTTCAAGGTTGTAGGCCAAGTACTGATATATGGTGATGGCGGGTCAATCTTTGCCTAAAACCCTTGTAAGGAGGTGAAATATAGATTTTTTTCATGTAAATAGTTAGAAATTCTATAGAGTCTATGAAAGTGTGTGAGCTGGGCACTTCCTCTGTTGGCCTATCAAGATATGACAGCAGGTCAAGCCACTAAGCAGAACTGTACTTAGATAAGACTAAGGTGAATAGGAGTTTGGTGTGGAGAATCACCTCAGAGGTGGTTAGATTTGGGCCCTGATGAGGAAATAGAGATCAGGGGTTAGTACCTTGGAGCACTGGAGGCTTCTTGAGAGGAATGCTGAGAAAAAGAGAGAAGCGAGGGTGTGAGAGAACAGCCCCTTTATGGTATAATTAATTCTTAATGGAGGCAAAACAATCCAATCAGGTTTAATTAATGGTTAAACGATTTTCGGTTGACTAAAGGTATGGAGATCCACTTTACGAAAAGATCCCTTATCTGGAAAACCCCAGGGCCTAAGCATTCTGGATAACATACCTGCACAAGGGGCCACTGGGCAAATTTCACAAAAGGTACATTTCTGCTGTAATGAGGAGATTTCACACTGAAATATGTATAAAGTAAAGTACTGCAGATTAAGAACAATACATTTAAGCAGAAAGCCAGCCAACACTAATTTGTGTTTATCCTATTTTGTCTCATTGCATAATCTTTGTCTCATTTATATGTTGATTTCCTGCTGGATATACTGAAATCCATCCTTTCATAAAAAAAATTAAAAAAAAATACTGCATCAATACAGATGTCCTGCAATAAAACATTGAAAAACATACATTTATGTAATACTGGAAAACCTCTTATCGTATGACAGGAAAGAAGATTTGAAGACATACAGCAATGACTATGGCTGAAAATCTTATTTTATTTTACAGTTTTGCAGCCACAAAACTGTGATACACAGTTCAGCAGACCACATCTCTTATAAACACTCTATTCGTTCAAGTCAACTCATTTGTTGGCGTAACAAATGTCATCATTCCAGCTGCAATGATGCTCCGGCTTTGATTTTTGGCCAGCAAGTAATCCAAAATAATGGCATGATGTTAGAGAGAACAACAGCTACACCGCATGTAAAGCTCAGGGAGTGGAGCGGCACAGCAACCACATAGATTTGTTCCTTGGCTTTTCATTTACTGTTGTAGGTCAGAGTTCTGTAACCAGTCCAAAAAGTGCCACAGCAAGCCCTGGAACAAGGAGGCAATCAATGATTTGGTAAATTTCAGAACTATACAAATTGTTGAGGATTAACTGCCAGGGAAATAATTTTCAGATACCACATGAGACAAGAATTGAGTTTGTGGGACAATGGCAAAAACATTCAAAACAATGGATTTCCCGTGTATACATTACATGGCAAACATATGGATAGAGTAAGTATTATGCCTAGTATATATATTAGGGATGGGCGAATTTTTCGTCTTGTTTTGCCCTTCTTGACGCCCATAGACTTTAATGGGCGTTGGCAACATTTTTGGCAAAATAAATATATATAGAAAGGCCTTATGAACCCCCATTCCAGATTTTCTTTAATATATTCCCTCCAAAGAGGGTATGTACTACCCCCAGGGGGAGAGGAACCTGAAATTAAATCAATAGCACAGTCATAAGGCCTGTGCAGAAGGGTCTCAGCAGCTGCAAAGAAAGTATAGCAAGAATGTAACCCTTCAACAGATATAGCAGCAAAGACATGAAATCTCACAGCCTATTCCCCATTTCAGTATATTGCTAGTAATCCATCATCTTGGGGATTATGTTTCTTTAACCAGGGGAGGCCTAGAATCACAGGAAGACAATTGATAATGTAAAAGAAAATTAATTCAGAGTGATTAGTACCCATGGACATGATCAGATTATAAGATTTAGAATACACTAACCCACTGGTTTAGAAGGGGAAAGACTTAAATAGCTGAGGGTCTCTTTAGAGTAGGATAATAACAAAATGTACCCTGGACTTCTCTGTGGTGAAGGAGCTGGGTAAAAAACCTAAATGTAATTTAGAGGCCTCCTAAAAGGCAAGGAATTTACTGCGGCCCCCTTGAATTTTTCAGGCAACAGGACCTTGGGCTCCACAGCAGTGGTACCCAGGGACATTGGTAGCAGACTGCCTCCCGGGACAGGGCTGGAGCTGCAGCAACAGGTTGTTGCTGAATAACATCCAACCTTGCAGACAACCTTTGGAGACACGTGGCCTTGCTCTGCCTCTTGTTCTGCGAGACACTGGAGGAGGCTTGACAGGATTGCTTCTGTGGACGTAAGAGAAGGAGCTGCTCCTTCAGCATCCATATCAGGCCCAACATAATGTCATGTTTGGTTTCCCAAAACCCAGAACAGATGCCAAGGTTCCGGTCACAGCTCACACTTGTGCATATAACAGCTGCCTTTCACATCGGGAGGAGTCCTTCGCTACTCAGATGTCGCCAGGACTTAAAGTGAGAGAACCAAGGTGAGAGTTCTGGGCAGGCAAGGTAACTGGAACATGTGACAGCAGTAACGGGGTTAGAGCAAAGAGTAGTTGAGGAAACAGGCTGGGGTCAGTAACCAGTCAGTACAGAATCCAGAAGAGTAGTCATTAAACAGGCAATGGTTGGTTCAAGCGGCAGACAGGAATGGTCCAGGACTGGCAATGGTCTAGGAACAGTGAATCAAAACAGAATCACACCCAGAAACAATGTAAAAATAAACCTACAGTGGGCAAGGGAAAATAAATGGGGCGTCTTTAAATATTTTAATTTTATGCCAAGCTCAATGACATCAGAAGCATGGCACCAAACTGAATGACGCACACATATGGATGTGCCAAGCGAGATGACATCAGAGGCATGACGCCAAACATAACACCTGGTGTGCTCCAAAATCACAGATACGTGTACCAAATCTTAGGGAATCAGATGTGGCCATCCCTGTGGGCATCCCCACTGCTCCACTAGACCACCAGGTACCGTTACACAATGTGTCCATTCATTCCCCCCATGAGATAAGAGTAAGATGACGATGTAGCACTGGTAGGAATGATTCTCACCAGATAATTTTCTGTAGCTAAAATTACAGCCGAAATGCCAACTTTGGAAAGCTAAGGGGGGTAATAGGAGTGTTTTGGGAAAGGTTTACTGTATATCCCCTTTCAGGGAGTCTAAAGTATTAGACATTATGTGAGTTATGTTATAAATGGCCCAGGAGCAGTAACCCATAGAAACCAATCAGCAAGTAGCATTTACTGGTCACCTGTTTAAAAACAAACATCTTATTAGCTGCCTAGGGTTACTACTACTGGGCAAACTTAGTGGCGTTTATTAGATCTGGGGGTATACATTTTATTGGAAGCAGGATGACTGTTTTGTGTGGCCGGTCTCATGCCTGATGGAAAGAGTGGTTTCATTAAAATATTTTCTGGCAGTTCCATATTCAAGAAAAACATTTTGACAGCAAAAAAAAATTGCTACCACAAAACAAGATCATTGCATAATTAAAAAAAAATCTGAGAACACACATATGTAATTACAAAACAAAGTTTGTCTTACAAACTGACTTTTATACAGCAAAACGTTTTTCTGAGTTAAAGTATGTTTTGTAAGTTTTGTTGCTACAAAATTAATGTTGTCATCTCAGAATAATCTCAGCGTTAGATAAAATGTTATTGGTAACGAGAATAGTTATGGTCCTTTGGCTTTTTTTGCTGTTATAAAACCTTAACAATATTTGCATGCATATGATTTTCTGAATAGGAACATACATTGTTAGAGGCCCACAAGCCCATTATGGTTTTATATGTCAGTGGCCATGGCCAATGTCTAATCATTTTAGAAACTGAAGTGTGCATTCAGAATCTTTAAAGAATCCACGGAAATGAGCCATGGAGAAAGCTCTGCTCGAAAAAATTCAACTTTATATAAACAGCCAAAAACTTGAGACCATTATCGCAAGGAACAGTAGAGGGAGCTCTAGGTTGAAAATCACTGTAAATTCCTACAAATTATACAAAATAAGACTAGCATGCTGATGGACCATATGTTTCAGCAGAGGTTTTTAAAGTGACAGTTGTATGCCCCTAGCTGTGAATACATTTATGTTAGAAGCCCGAATAATACTTTCTGTGTTATAATTTAACATCTGTAGTACAAATTAAGATGGTTGTATTGTTTTTTAGGGAACTGCAAAGCAACCATGATTTATTGCATGACTGGTAAGTCAATTGCACTCCAGCTGTTGTGAACTATATCCCCCAGCATCCTCAGGTATTGTTTGCAGCAGCTTGAGCTTTTCTGAGCGAGCCAGAATAATCTACAGTATATGGCCTGTTACTGAATTTGTATGTAGAACAATACGACAAGTAAACACTAGTAAACACTATAATCACTTAAATTAGATGCGGGCATTTGTAGTGGGTATATAGTGACAATATGATGGGCACAGATCAGTTAGCTCCAGATCATGGGTGGTGAATAGAGATGATTGGAGTTACTGTACATGGAGAAGTTCACTTCTTTGTGTTGTACCAGGGTTTGTCCATTTTTGTTTCAAAGCACCCAGGCAAAGTATGGGAATCAGCCAATGGCTTTGTTTAGAACAAGTTATGTATGAACTAATGTCACAGTATTAAAAAGGATCATATATTCACGTCCAGTTAACCATAAAAATATATATTTTTATATCTCAAGCCAAAGGCTAAAACAAGTGTCCCTTTAATGTAAAAAAATAAAATGCAGCTTTGACTAGTTTTTGCTCTATTTTCCAAGAATTTCCTCTTAGTCCAGAATAGCAGTATAATTATTTTTCCAGCTCAGATCTAACGAATCCCCTGTTTTTCCTATGGTTGAAGAACTTCTGTTTGGGGAAAATGAGAGAAAAGGTAAATAATAAAAAAATCAATATCACTCAAAAATCAATTAATATACATTGAGCAGATTTTAAAAGGGATATCATGCAGTGTTGTAAAAGAGGCCAGTCCCCTTTTTTAGTCTTCTGATTTTTGCTGTTCTTTAAATATTTCATTTACTTACATATTAATTTGGGATGCTCAACAATACAATGCAATACAATGGAATTCTTTCTTAACTGTAGACTAATAATTTATTGCCGTGACATGTTGTAGGTGTATTAGAGCATAGGCCTAATTCTTTAGTAGTAATGTTTGTTTATGACTTCAATGCACTTCCAGTTTTCATAATTGAAACTGCCAATTTACAAAGCTTCAAACAATTTTCAACTAAGTTAGAGGAATGTCAAACAGTTAAAAAAGTAGTAATGGAAATGTAGTTGAAGTACAGTAGTATAATATCATTGAATCCCACTATTTCAAAATGTTTCAGGGTGGTAACATATCCACAACTTCTCTAATTTCACCCAAAGTTATTTATCCTCCCTTAGAATATGATGGAATTTTGCTAAACTTAAGCTGCAGAACATGTTTTAAGTGGTAGTTTGTTTGAAAATGATGTTAATCTACAATACATTTTCATTGGGACCCAGAATAACTAAAAACATTAGGTTAATGGATGTATTTGTCACCAGTTGATTTCTGGGAAAGACAAATCCTCCTCATTGTATTTACAGGTGTACTGTAGGTACTATTTGCAAATCTTAGTCCAACCCAAACTAAGGGGCAGATTCACTTAGGGTCGAATTTCGAAGTTAAAAATACTTCGAAATTCGACCCTCGAATTGAAATCCTTTAGCGCTGATCCTGCGATCGAACGATCGAAGGATTTTTCGTTCGATCGAACGATTAAATCCTTCGAATCGAACGATTTGAAGGATTTTAATCAAACGATCGAAGGAAAATCCTTCGATCAAAAAAAGGTTAGCAAGCCTATGGGGACCTTCCCCATAGGCTAACATTGACTTCGGTAGGTTTTATCTGCCGAAGTAGGGGGTCGAAGTTTTTTTTAAAGGGCAAGTACTTCGACTATCGAATGGTCGAATAGTCGAACGATTTTTACTTCGAATCGTTCGATTTCATTAGACTTCGATCGAATTCGAACGAATTTAACCAATTCGATGGTCGAAGTACCCAAAAAAAACTTCGAAATTCGAAGTTTTTTTCATTCGAACCCTTCACTCGAGCTGAGTGAATCGGCCCCTTAGTGTTCCAAAGATGTTCTTTTAGGGGCACATTTACTTAGCTCGAGTGAAGGATTAGAATAAAAAATACTTTGAATTTCGAAGTATTTTTTTGGCTACTTCGACCATCGAATTGGATAATTCGACCTTCGACTAAGACTTCGACCTCGAATTGAACGATTCGAACAAAAAATCGTTCGACTATTCGACCATTCGATAGTCGAAATACTGTTTCTTTAAAAAAACCTTAGACCACCTACTTCGCCACCTAACACCTACCGAGCATCAATGTTAGCCTATGTCGAAGGATTTTACTTAGATGGTCGAATATAGAGGGTTAATTAACCTTCGATATTTGACCCTAAGTAAATGTGCCCCTTAATGTCAGTTGTTCAGTGCTTTTTTTAATTAGCAAAATCCAAAAGATATTCTGTATCATTAGATATACGGCAGACTAGTAAATTATATCTTTTTAATGGAAGAACTCAATCCAGAATCTGGTTCAGGATTTGACTTTTTCAGCAGGATTCAGATTCGGCTGAATCCAAGTGCCTGGTGAACAAAATCCAAATTATTAAAATTATATGACTTTCCGTAGCACAAACAAGGATGATGTACTTCGATTATCGAATGGTCGAATATTCAAACGATTTTACTTTGAATCGAATTTGATGTCGAAGTTGTAGTATCCTATTCAATGGTCGAAGTATCCGAAAAAATTACTTTGAATTTCGAATTTTTTTACTTAGAAAATTCCCTCAAATTCACTGCGACCCTTGATAAATCTGCCCCCAAAACTAAGTTCTAAACTCTAGACCAGTGATCCCCAACCAGTAGCTTGTGAGCAACATGTTGCTCTCCAACCCCTTGGATGTTGCTCTCCTCAAAGCAGGTGCTTGTTTTTGAATTCCAAGCTTGAAAGCAAGTTTTAATTGCATAAAAACTAAGTATGGTGCCAAGTAGAGCCTCTAGGGGCTACCAAATATCCAATCACAGTCCTTATTTGGCACCCCAAGGGACTTTTTCATGCTTGTGTTGCTCCTCAACTCTTTTTACATTTTAATGTGGCTCACACCCCTGCACTAGAGAGTAATTGATCCCATTTAGCAATATAATCCTGTATCGTGTCTGCATTCCATGTTCTTCTTACTCATAAGAAGTAAGAAGTTCAGACATATGTACAGCCAAAAGTTATTCCATGCAACCATGTGGGTAAACGCCCTTAGACAATAACATATATAGAGGTCTTAATTAAAAAAAAAAAAACCACATACATATTACATACATTTTACCTGGCAATACCTTTAGCAACGTAAGCTGGTTCGTTACCTCAAGTGATCGCAATGACTTTTGAGCACATCGCTGTTTAGTAAACTTAAAAAAATATTCTGTCAGAAAAATATTTGCAGCGATAACATGCGGAACATGGTGAATTGCATTATTTTTTGCATTTCGCTCCCTGCCTTACAGTTAATAAATGATCCCCCATCTGGCACCCTTGTTCCAAACAGATTTCCCTGATATAAAGAAGAAATTTTAACTGGAAAAAAATCTATGGCAATCACATTTCCTCCCCAAATAGAAAGATTTGAGCATTGTGGGGACAATAATTGGTGTATTTGCCATAAACAAAGTAATTGTTTTACAGACTTGATGCTGAGACAGGCTGTCCCTTGTGTTTGTACCATAAGTTTTAGATCTAGATACTTTCCTATGAGACAGAACATGCCATTTGAACTCTGATTTTGATTGACAGAATACACTGATAAGGTAGTTCTCATACCTGTCCATTCTCAATGTTTTGTATGGGGGTGAATATTTTACTTCTTTATTTTTTAAATTTGATGCAATCCAGATACACACACTAGTGGGGCTATAGATTTTTGCAAACCTTAAAAGTAAAATATAATGTACTGTATTATATGCTTTTTCATTTTACCTCTACTGACGATATAAAGGCATTGCTTTTTGTATGTATGTACAGTATGGATGCATATTTTTATCTGTATATTTACATGAGAGTGAAACACTGTACAGTAGAATGCACCTAACTTTCCTTTTCTATATATCCTGCAAGTTGAAGTCTCCATAGTGTTCTAGCAACATATTCCACAAACTTCAGTAGAAACATCACCCCTATTTTTCACATTATTTTTTGGCATTACTGTTTTTGTCGATTGCTTTAGCTGAGCTGAGGCAACAGTATGGCATCTCTTACTGCATTTCTTTTGCAATTATGCAAAAGGATCAGTGTTCTCTGAACATGTAATATGTTATGTAATATGTTATGGTTAGGGATGCACCGAATCTACTACTTTGGATTCAGCCGAACCCCCGAATCCTTCGTGAAAGTTTCGGGCGAATACCGAACCCGAACCCTAATTTGCATATGCAAATTAGGGGTGGTAAGGGGGAAAATGTTTTACTTCCTTGTTTTCTGATAAAAAGTCACGTGATTTCCCTCCCCACCCCTAATTTGCATATGTGGATTCGGAATCGGTTCGGCCTGGCAGAAGGATTGGGCCGAATCCTGCTGAAAAAGGCCGAATCCTGGCCGAATCCTGAACCGAATCCTGGATTCGGTGCATCCGTAGTTATGGTGAATGTAAAGGACAAAAATTAAGCATATTGTATTCAATATTTAGGCACTGTGAACATTTTCACACCGTCCACCTCCACCTATGCAGCCCACCTATGACTACATCAGCTTCCTCAGGGGCATAAATACGCGTTGGGCGGCATAGGTGGACGGTGGCAGTCTAGCTCCCACTTTGTCCCTACGTAGACAGGCAGGTTCTTGCTGACTAACTTGGGGCACAAATGGAAGGGTGGGAGCGGGTAGTGTTTGCACTGTAACCAATGATTTATACTACTACCGTCGAAGTATTTTCTTTGAAAAAAGAAGAAAAACCGGCTCTAATCTTCTCTGGACAGTTATGGACATATATATAAAGGCAATACTACTTTTAGATTACTTATAAATTTCACGGGTAAAATCCCTTTAAAGTGAAAATAGTATATTATTAATTGAAACGCTTGGCGAATCTTACCAAGCAGAGAGGTTTGACCTGGGTGTCCAGACCCCAGGCCCTTCACTTAGTTTAGTCAATGAACGGAAAACAGCCGAAGGGCTTTAACTCACCAAATTAGCCGAATGGTCCGGGTGCCGTGCCCCGAACCCGTAGCTTAGGCAAATTCAATCTTCACAATAGAACAGCACGCACTCCTGCGACCATAGCCATGAGGATAAAAACGTAACTTTATTCCATATGCGCTTACTTTTTAACTATATGGAATAAAGTTACGTTTTTATCCTCATGGCTATGGTCGCAGGAGTGCGTGCTGTTCTATTGTGAAGTATTTTCTTTGGCTGATTAAGATACCACCGTTTCCACCATTTGCTGGTTTTTAATTGAATGTTTTTTAGGGACATTGTTCCTGCACTGCGGCCTTATGGGCTATTAGCAGTGGGTTTGTCTTTCGAGGGTGCTCTTCTCTTTTTAGCCTAATTTATTAAAAGTTAAGTTTTACTTAAGGCAGTTTTGCCAATCATACTACATAGGCGCCACACTGAACTAGTTTGCTTTGAAGTGAGTGTTTATGGACTAATAGTGTTTTGATTTCACTTCTTCTTTTTCTTCTTCTGTGATTAGTAGTTTAATCTACACAAACTTGCAGACTGGTTGCCTTCGTTACACTGTGTTTACCGCTCCTAATTTCATTTACTGTGAACATTTTCCCTTTAACCCTCTATAACTTTAGACAAAATTCATCAAAATGCACTGCTTGCACTTCTGTATAGTTGTGCTTGGCTGTCTCCCGTTCCAAATCAAGCGCAGTTGCCCCTATTTATAAAGTGGAATGAACTCTGGAACTACTCTTACCTCCAAACCATGTGGAAGCCTTTGTGTTCCCACAACAGCTTGAATCAAATTCTTCATTGCAGCTGAGCCAAGAGAATATGGCACACTTGTGCTCTGAATGCCACAAATAACACAGAAAGATACTTTTTAACACAATTGCATCCAATTTGCATTGAAGTGCAAGCACAGTTGGACTAATTTTAGCCCATCAGCTGCAAATACATCATGTGCAACTCCTCCAGGGGCCCTTAGGACTGAGCAAGGCACGGGTCAAGGGAGGGGCCATGGCATTGCTAGGAAGCAGTGCATGATGGTTACCAACTTTAGGGATTGTGGGAATTGTCGTGCAGATACCAAGTGGTGGGGAATGAAAGTTAATAAAAACCCAGGAAGGCATTTTGAAAAAATCCATTTAATCTTAGCAGCTCTGACCCTCCTACCCTTTAATAAGACTAGTAGGGGGATCTTTTCCCATTAGTGGGAAGGAATGATCAAGTTATGTCACAGCCAGGGGTAGATGAGCTATGGCAGAATGCTAGTGTGGGCAGAATGTTTAGCTTGAGACTAAAGATGGAGGTCAGCAAATGGTGAGAAGTTGGTGTGGGGCGGTAAACTAAAGGGGAAGGTATAGCCTCAGGTCTTTGAGAATGGGGGACAGGATTGGTCTCCCACTATTTCAGCCTTCAGCAGCTCACGTGGTAATGGTAACTGGTTGGCTGTAAGTTATGTGATGTTTGTACTGTCTTTAAAGTGATTTTCTGTTAATAAATTTGGGCTGAGGCCTTTTCAGCGCAAGGCATGTGTGTGTGTAAATTATGTTTATGGGGGTTCACTGGGAAAAGGAAATGGTAAGGGAAAATGGTAGTTTGTGAAGGGGAATATTGACACTGGACATGTCATGGGGTCCACAACAATGCTTGAATTCTGGGGGGTGCTACATTGTGGGAGAAATTAGGTATTTGGTTATGTATTTGTTTATTCATTTATATCAAAGGATTTAGTGCAATGCTTTTATTTAGAGCTTGAATTGAGACTGAGCAAATGCTGGAGGGTACAGGTTGATTATGTCTGCTGTAGATGCATGAGCTGTGCATATTGCCTAGGGTACAGCAGCGACAAAACCATGGTATATTTTTCCTGTTAGTATTTATGCTGAAACTTGACCACCACTGAAAGGTATAGCGTTCCATGAGAAAAAGGTACTAACCAAGGAAAATATGTACAAACTTAAAGAACGCTGATTAGGGAAATAACTGCAGAGAAGGCCTAATCATTTCAAATCTCTCCGAATTTAACTTGAAGATTTTGATCACTGTAATTGGTAGACATGATTTAATGTTGTACTGCTTGAAGTTGGGAGCGGCAGCTGAGATCAGGTTCCTGTAACTAAGATGACAGGCATTTAAAGAGCACCGCAATTGCAGAGTTAAAAAGCTCATTTTCCTACTGGCAAACTGTAGTTAAAGAGGTGCTGGGAGGCAGCCTGACTGTCTGCGCAGAAACTGATCAAAGCCCTGACAGGCATCTGGTTTGTCTCTGATTCTTGGTCTGTTTTCTCAGCCAGTTTTGAGAAAAAAAAAAAGAAAGAAAAAAAGCTGTTAAATAGTAATTTACTACCTGTCCTTGTCCTCTGTTAAGGAAGAGGGCATCTTTAAATTCTACTGAATATTAGTTTTATTATATACATTCCCATCCTGTTTTATATTCACGTACAAAGACACTGACTGCAGTGCATATTTGTCTGTTTGCTTTGTAATTACTTATATAAACAGTGTGCTCTATAGAAACAACAGTGCTGTCAGTTCAGTCGCTCACTAGGCTTTGTTTTGGACTGCATCTCCCATAATACTCGACCAGTTCTTCAATGTCTGAGGACTATGGGGCAGCACCTGATGAGTTATTTTTAAGTTCCAGGAGTAAAACTGGCCATAGACCCAAATATTTCATTGTACGAATTTCCATTTCGTACGATTTTCGGGCAGTGTGTTGAGTGTTCCGACATTTTTCTTGAGATGGCGATTGGTTGTTAAGACGATCAGACAGGTTAGAAACTTTCTGTTGGCTACCGATAATATATCTGCATGTATTGCCGATATCAGTTACATAGTTACATAGTTAAATTGGGTTGAAAAAAGACAAAGTCCATCAAGTTCAACCCCTCCAAATGAAAACCCATCATCCATACACACACCCCTCCCTACTTTTAATTAAAATTCTTTATACCCATACCTATACTAACTATAGAGCTTAGTATCACAATAGCCTTTGATATTATGTCTGTCCAAAAAATCATCCAAGCCATTCTTAAAGGCATTAACTGAATCAGCCATCACAACATCACCCGGCAGTGCATTCCACAACCTCACTGTCCTGACTGTGAAGAACCCTCTACGTTGCTTCAAATGAAAGTTCTTTTCTTCTAGTCTAAAGGGGTGGCCTCTGGTACGGTGATCCACTTTATGGGTAAAAAGGTCCCCTGCCATTTGTCTATAATGTCCTCTAATGTACTTGTAAAGTGTAATCATGTCCCCTCGCAAGCGCCTTTTTTCCAGAGAAAACAACCCCAACCTTGACAGTCTACCCTCATAATTTAAGTCTTCCGTCCCTCTAACCAATTTAGTTGCACGTCTCTGCACTCTCTCCAGCTCATTTATATCCCTCTTAAGGACTGGAGTCCAAAACTGAACTGCATACTCCAGATGAGGCCTCACCAAGGACCTATAAAGAGGCATAATTATGTTTTCATCCCTTGAGTTAATGCCCTTTTTTATGCAAGACAGAACTTTATTTGCTTTAGTAGCCACAGAATGACACTGCCCAGAATTAGACAACGTGTTATCTACAAAGACCCCTAGATCCTTTTCATTTAAGGAAACTCCCAACACACTACCATTTAGTGTATAACTTGCATTTATATTATATTTGCCAAAGTGCATAACCTTGCATTTATCAACGTTGAACCTCATTTTCCAGTTTGCTGCCCAGTTTTCCAGTTTAGACAGATCACTTTGCAAAGTGGCAGCATCCTGCATGGAACCTATAGTTCTGCACAATTTAGTATCATCTGCAAAAATAGAAACAGTACTTTCAATGCCCACCTCCAGGTCATTAATAAACAAGTTGAAAAGCAAGGGACCTAGTACAGAGCCCTGCGGTACTCCACTAACAACACTGGTCCAATTAGAAAATGTTCCATTTACCACCACTCTTTGTAGTCTATCTTTTAGCCAGTTCTCTATCCAGGTACAAATACTATGTTCCAGGCCAACATTCCTTAATTTAAGCAGTAACCTTTTGTGTGGCACTGTATCAAATGCTTTAGCAAAGTCTAAGTAAATCACATCCACTGCCATCCCAGAATCGAGGTCTCTACTTACATTCTCGTAAAAAGAAATTAAGTTAGTCTGGCAAGATCTATTACGCATAAAACCATGCTGGCACAAACTCATAGTATTATGATTTGCTATGAAGTCCAGTATCTTATCCTTTATTAACCCTTCGAAAAGCTTTCCTAATACTGACGTCAGACTAACTGGCCTATAGTTTTGAGGCTGAGAACGGGATCCTTTTTTGAATAGAGGCACCACATTAGCAATTCGCCAGTCTCTCGGCACAATGCCAGATCTCAATGAATCCTGAAAAATTAAGTAAAGAGGTTTGGCAATCACAGAGCTAAGCTCGCTAATTACCCTGGGATGAATACCATCTGGCCCTGGACCTTTGTTAATCTTAACATGTTCAAGTCTCTTTTGAATTTCTTCATGTGTGAACCATGCATCATTAGTTGTATTACTAGAATTGGGAGTGTTAAGAAGGAAACCTTCACTTACTGGTTCTTCATTTGTGTACACAGATAAAAAATACGAGTTCAGAATCTGCGCTTTTATTTTGTTTTCATCAATCAGCTGACCCCCCTCTGATAGTAAGGGTCCCACCCCTTCCTGCTTCATTTTTTTACTATTGACATATTTAAAAAATAATTTTGGATTTTTTTTACTGCTTGCTGCAATATCCTTTTCTATAGCAATTTTAGCTTGCCTTATAGCTTCTTTGCATGATTTATTGGCCTCCTTGTACCTTATAAATGTTTCGGCTGTACCAGCTAACTTGAAAGCCTTAAAAGCACGTATTTTCTTACCCACCTCAACACCAACGCTTCTATTGAACCAAAAAGGTTTTGCTTTGCAACAACGTTCCTTGCTTACAAGTGGAATATACTGACAAGTATATTTATTAAGCAGCATTTTAAAGACTTCCCATTTTTGTTCTGTGTTTAACCCTGTGAAAAGCATTTCCCACTTAATATGTTGCAGAGATGCCCTTATACTGTCAAAGTTTGCACGTCTGAAATTTAGTGTTTTAGTTACTCCCTTATAGAATTGCTTCTGCAACAGAATCTCAAAGGAGACCATGTTATGATCACTATTCCCTAAATGCTCACCCACACAAATGTTAGAGATGAGTTCAGTATTGTTAGTTATTACAAGGTCCAAAAGAGAGTTATTCCTAGTAGGTTCTTGAACGAGCTGGAATAAAAAGTTGTCATTCAGCATATTTACAAACCTACTAATCAGTGGGAGATTGTCACCAGCTTTGGTCGGACATAACTTTCATACGATTGCTGTTAAGGGGCAGAACATTGTCTGATCTGTTCTTTTACTACTTTATTTGTTCTGAATGGTTAGTGGCAGGTCGGGAGATGGCACTGAATGATTGTTCGTCCGATGTGAAGGTAAATCTGCACGTCTATGGCCACCTTTATACATTACTTTGGTAATAAGGAATAGTCAGAGATTGTATTTTTTCTGTCTTAGTACATGGCATTTTGGAACAGAGGACTCCATTGGGAACATCATTACAACTGGTACATGTGAAATGATTGGACTGAATGTGTGTATACATGCATCACAAAAGCAATATATATCACTAAATGCAACCATGGACTGCTGCATGGAATTAGTGCAGCCAGGGTCAGACTGGAGGGCCCGGTGCCCACCGGGACTACTGTCCCGGGCCCCCTCCGACCCCCCCGCCCCCCCAATGATGATGCCCCAAGCATGCATACGTGTGTACGCGCAGCTCGGCAAATCAGTGAAAGGTGCCGTGCGCATGTGCAGATAGCGCTGTGCAGCACATAGAAAAATGTCAGATACGATCGGGACAGAGGACTGGCCCGGCGGGGGCCCATTAAGGGTCGGGGCCCACCTGGTTATTTCCCAGTATCCCGCCGGGCCAGTCTGACACTGAGTGCAGCTGTTATCCGGAATCCCATTATCCAGAAATTTCAGAACTACAGGAAGGCCATCTCCCATAGACTACATTTTAACCAAACAATTCACATTTTTAAAAATTATTTCCTTTTTCTCTGGAATAATAAAACAGTGCCTTGTACTCTGATTCTGATAACCGCAGCTCAATTTATTAACCATACATCAACATTTAAGCAACTTTGATATCACTCCACTTTCCATAAACAATTTGATGAACATGGTAGCATAACATTTAGCCGCTGAAGACTGCATACAGCTATTAAACTTACAATATCTTAACTTTAATTAACATAAACCATTTGAACAACCCCACATCAAGCCTTTGACTAAGCAAACTTCCCAGTTCCTGTGCCCCTCCATACACGCAACTGCACCTTAATCTATTTCCCCCCTTTTTGCTTGCCACTAGGGCAGCCCTACCACGCCACCAGCGCTGTGACAATTTATTTTTTATAATTCTTATCCCTCATTCAAACCCCAACTTCTTCAAGGGCAGGCGGGAGGGAATAATGTGATAATGGCTCTGCTCCTCTATTTAAACCCTTGCTTTCTCCTCCCCATTCTCTTTAGCTTCCCCAAACTGGAAATCCTATCAACCCTCTCTCCAGGGCCCCTATTCACCCCCCCTGTCATGGCCCCTGCCACTCTACCTGCTCGCTTTTTGGCTACTAGACCCAAGCATCCTGGATAACAGGTCCAATACATGTATATGCCAGTCTGTGCTTATTATACCACTGTAATAGAGATAATTCAGGAGGCCTTTTCAGAGGTGCTCAATTAATAGTTTAAAAAAATATTTTAATTTTTTTAAACCAAAATTATATTTTTTAAACCAATTATTTGATCTGAAAACAATTGGCACAACGATAGCTTAGGTGGAAATTGGCCATAGTAGCAATGGAAATTATTTAGTTAAAAAAATATGATTATTAGCAAGCATTTATAAGGTGTCACCCTATTCTGCAGTGATATACAAAAGATGGGTGTAAACATAAAACATACAGATATACTCTTTATATGGGAGGTAAAGACTCTGCACCTCATTTATTTTGGGTGTATATCAACTTAAGTTGAAATACTTAAGAATATACAAACATGCACTGCAGTCAGCTACTAGCAGGTACACAATCACATATTCTACAAGGAGTCTTTCTCCATAGTCCTGTGGGACTGTCATGCTTCCCTTTTGTATTACCTAACGTACTGGTGTTGATCTCTATTCTAACAGCACATGATATATTACATTAGACATAAGTGGACTTGCAATATTCATTTTTCAGAATTAAGGTAAATTGTTGTCACAAAAAAAATGTACCTTATTTGTCTGTTTGGGCTCAGTAATTTCATTCAATTGAACTGTAATGAACATTAATTGTACATTGTGAATGCTTGCTTTGTAGTTGTAACTTAAAAGGCCAGTTGTCTGCAGTAGGTTGTATCCCGCCAGTCTCTACAAGATGCCTGAGGAGAAAACAGAGGAGCTAAATTATGTAAGGAAAACATTACAATAGTTAGTTCATCAAATGTTTTTTGGGAACCCAGGAACTAGGGCTTCCTGAATGGCTTGGGTGATGGACTATTTTAATATATGTAAAAAGTAAATATTTTTTTTAAATAATTTGAATGATGGGAGTGCTGTAATAATTATCAGTTCTCTCACCAGAAGGGATTTAGCAACGAACCCAAGGAAATGCTTCTAAGCCCTGTGCTTAATCAGACTATGTCCCTACTGGGTAGAGGGGAGACTCCCCTAGATTTTATTAGTAAAACTCAATTAGGCACTTCTTCAATGAAATACAAAATATTTTGTCTGACATCTTAAGTAAAGCTCTTTGTTTAGCTTTCCTCTAATAATGCTGCAATACATATACAGTTTGCTTTAAACAAAGCCACACTAATGCGCAGTGTGTTATCTCAGTAACAGAGATCCATTAATTCCTTCCATTACAGTTCTAAGGCTGTTTGCACAATGTATTGCCCAATGATGAGCTGTGTCAGATCACTATTTTATTGTTTTCTAGTTTTCCTTTTTGTAGTTGTTTAATACTTTTCCTTAACTCAGACATTATTTCTTTATGAAGTTTGCTTAATACAAAGAAATACTTACTATAGTCTAGCTTGTAGAGTTGTTCCTGCTGTGGAATATTTTACTTGTGGCCCTATTCAGTTTTGTTATGACTCCATTGACTTGAGGCCAATGTGACTGCCCCTGCTGACTTTACTTAATGACATGAACACATTATAGGAGGGAGATGGTGGTGCTCAAGTAGGTTGTGGGAGTAACACCTTCAGAGATGCTAGAACAAGAAAAAGGAAAAACAACAACAGTACATTAAAGGATGTTTGATTGGCTCATTGAGGACTGAAAAAACATAAAATCAAACCAAATGTGGTTTTCAGAAAAATACTGAGGATATGATGCACCTTTACATGGTTCTGTAGCAAATTTGGGTTGACAAAGACAATGGTCCGTCAAGCCCAACCCTTCTCTGACTTATGTATTCACTTACAACCTCAAAACTACATTTCACGGCCTCACAACTCTAATAAATAAGAACTAGTTGCTTTGCTTTAAGTAAAAAAATAAATTTCCAAGTTTGAAGTGGGACAGTCTATTTGTTTTCTTCTGTGTGAAATAGTATCCTCTAATGTGTCTTTAACATCCTCTAATGTACTTGTACTCATGTCCCCTCACAAGTACCTTTTCTTCAGAGCAAACATGATCATTTTTCTTTGCAAGTTCATTGTTTCATTCCTTTTACCAGTTAAGTTGTATTTTTCTTCCCAGTTCATTAACATCCTTCCTATGGAATGCCACCTAAAACTCCACTTCATATTCAAGGAGAGATCTTTGCTGGGTATCACTAAAGAGGCAAAATTATATTTTCATCCCTCATGTCCTTTTATTAAACAAGGAAGTATTTTAGCAGCTTTATTTTACACTGATTAACTTTGTCAAAAGTTGCAAAGTCTGTTGTCCACAGTAACCTTTCTGTTGTGTTTTGATGTAATTTTGAAGTATTTGCCAAACACTGGACAGTTTCTACGTGATTATTATTTTTAGACTGTAAGCTCTTTTGGGCAGAACCCTCTTTACCTTTTAAATTTGTTACTGGTTGCTATGTGTGCAATTCCATATGTTCTTTGTATAAACCCATTTATTGTACAACGTTGCGGAATATGTTGGTGCTCTAAAAAATACAGGTTAATAATACTACTACTACTACGACTACTACTAATAATAATAGGGGTCATTTACTTACCCCAGATGCAGTGTGCACCTTCAGATATAATTGCCATGCTCTTTACCCCAATTGCAGTGGTATTTCATAGGATTTCACCAGGGGGTGCTGTAATTGTCACCTGATGAACCATAATGAATGCGGTTCTTCTGCAACTGTTCTTGCAGTCATAAATTATCACAATTATCTTATGTAATACATATATGGAATCAATTATATGAAATACTTGGGACATGGCATTTCTCTGGATAAGGGATTTTGCATAATTTGGAGCAGCAAACCTAATATCTGCTGTGTAGCATTTAAAAACTCTAATATCCTTTTTCTCCATTACCTTGACTTTATACTGAATAAATTCAAGCCACTGTATAAATGTTACAGAGGAAAAGCAAATCAATGAAAAATAAAAATATTTTATGTAAGCAGTACATGGTTTTTGTAACCTTCTGGATATATATATATAGCAAGTTTCAAGATAATATATTCCTTATGTCATTGTTTTTGTGGGATTTACATGCTTATCATCCCATTAGATACCTACAATATGTTTATAATGTTTGCTATTCTCTTTCTTCCAGAGCCTGTTTTGTATCCAGCCAGATAAACATCCGTTTATCTTATTTTTAATGGAAATTCACAGATCAAAGGCATTTTGTGCTTTGAGTCATTTTCACACCAATATCTATAAAATCCCAGAAAGAAAGATTCAGTGCAAGGATACTTATAGATACAAGGATCAAAGGGGCCTCTCATTGGAGCTCATGTCGCCACATCCATCAGCTACTGTTAAAAGCCCAGATCTCCCATCCTAGACAACTAATAGTAGTATCTGAATAATATAATTCATCATTAGCCTTGGTCTCTTCTTACAGAGCTTATTCTTGGGTAGAGTGTTTTCATTTACGCCTTAAGCTGTACTACAAGAAATGTAATGTTATTTCCTCCTTGTCTAGCTATTTCAGTAAGACTAAACTAGAATCTCCCTACCCAGAATCACTGTGAACCTGGCGGGCCATTCTGCATTAGCATCCTCTGTGTTTTTACCCTAAAAGCCTCCTGACCACACAGCTGTCCAGTCCACAACTGATTGTGATATGCTGTAACCTTTGTGATACATTTAAGCTTTATAATCATAACCTTTTTAAGTTTGATTATGTTGATGATAATTCAAAACTATCACTTTATGTTTGATTTGCCTTGGGTTATATTATTAAATTATTAACAAATTGATCCTTATGGGCTTTGGTAGCATTTAATATTTTTACATTACAGTATGCTATCAATTACATTTGCAAAAAAACAATAAGTTTACACAATTTGTTATCTTTATGATAATGGCTCAATTACTTGCCCACTCTAAATAGATTCAGCTCTTGAACCCTGTTTACTCTCATCCTTTTATTATAAATACACCTGTGGTTGGAGACACATGAAGGGACATACAGGTATAGCCATGTATGTCTTATTTAAATATGTAATAGTGAAATATTTAGAGGGAAAGACAGCTGTATAGCTGCAAGGGTTGCACCTACAACCAGAGATGTGGCAAAGTGGCACAATGGTCATAAAATAATGTATTTTTAATACCAATGAATAATGTAAACATTGTAGCATGAAGGTGTTGATTCACATTGTCACATGTAAATTGTGAGTTTATTAGTACATACAAGGGGGCACTATGTATAAAGGTGTTTAGGGCAATAAAGAATGTGTAATTTTACCAAAAGTTACAGTAGGACCCATAGGGCTAGATCTATCCTTAATGCTGAGTTTCACATCTAGCACAGCATGATGAATTCTTCTACTACTTGTTCTTTGATCAATTAAGAAACATGAACTTCTGGATATCACAGGAAATAGTCCGTTAAGGTGGCAATTTACTGATGGCATTTGCTGCTTAATTGGTCACTCTTGAGCTGTACTTATTATATGAAAATGAAATAAATGTTTTTCGTAAATAAATGTGCAATAGAACTTCTTGTTCTGCTTATCAGCAGTAATCTTAGATTCATTTTTTTAATGCATTTATGGGTAGAGAAGGCCCATCCTGTTAGAGAATTATTAAAAGGGTTACTCATACTGGATTTAAAAAGAAAAAAAAAAAACTTACTGAAAAAAAATGTAGATAGTGCTCTGAAAATGAATGATTATTTATTTTATCTGTTTATTAAACGTATAAAAAAAACTGCCAAATCTAAGTTTGTTTATAAAAGAGGCACCGTTTCATGGGACGTAGGTAATATGAACAAGAAAAGTAAAAATAACCAGAGAATTTATAATGTAGTTCAGACTTTGCACACATCAGAGAAAGGTCACTCAATTGATCTCAAACTGGATCAAGATTCATTGGAGGCAATGAATGAAAGCAGACTTTTCAAGGACTACATATTTCTAAATTAAATTAAAATAAAATGTATGCCACTGAATTCTCCCACAGCAACATCAGAAACACAGCCTGCTGTGTCAAACCTTTCTAATAACACCTACAGCCATCTTGATATTTTTCACGTTAGGACATTTCATATTAAATTGTCATCGAGAAGCCAAGGGCACCATTTCCTCTCAGCTCTCCCCATATCATTCAATTTGGAGGGGATCAAACATGTCTTCATTACATGCATACAGTTTCATTTTATCACTGAGTATTGCTTCGCTTCTCATTTGGACATTGGATGTTAAGTCTAATTTGACTGATGCATCAAGGTTTGCTTTCCTTAACATTCACTACCTTTTCCACAAATTGGAGGCAGCCTCTTAACATACAGTATGTTTCAAAACCACATTCATGACAGCCATTGCCTGACTTGAATGCTACATAATATATCAGATAAAGAATAAAGAATTTCCATTTATGGACCAGTAGCTAAACATTTCCATACTATTTACAAATATATTACTGTAATGTTTTATGAGATACTTATTTGAAATTTGCATTTACAATTAAGAACTTTTATTCTTAAATATGTGCTTAAAGGATAATTCAACCTTAACTAAAAAGAACCCTACCCCCTACCCTATATAGACCCCCTCCCTCCTACCCCCAGCCTAGCTGCTACCCTGGAGGAAATGCCCCTAACTTTTTACTTACCCCTCAGTGCAGATTCAGGGATTGCAGTTCACGGCAGCCATCTTCTGGGTTTTCGTGTCTTCTTCCGGCACTTAGGCAATATATGTCTATTTCGGAGCATGTGCAGTTGTCGTGACCTGGAAATTGCTTCAACTGCGCATGCGCCACTTCGCCATCTCAGTCTCAGATAACCGACTATGCAGAAGATGGCTGCCGTGAACTGCGATCCCTGAACCTGCACCGAGGGGTAAGTAAAAATTTAAGGGCATTTCCCCGGGAGGTCAGCTAGGCTGGGGGGGAGGAGGAGGGAGGGGGGGTCTATGTAGGATAGGGGGGTAGGGTTTTTTTTAGTTAAGGGACAGATTTATCAAGGGTCGAATTTCGAAGTGAAAAAAACCTTGAAATTCGACCATTGAATAGGTGTAGTACAATAGTCGAAGTCTATTTCTTCCGCTAAATTGAAATCCTACGATTTTACAAAAAAAAACTTTGACTTCTCAAAACTCAGCCAACGGCTCATATAGGTTATAGGAGGTACCGCCATAGGCTAAACAGCAATTCGGCAGGTTTAAGGTGGTGAAGTGTTGAAGTCAACGTTTTTTAAAGAGACAGTACTTCGATTTTCGAATGGTCGAATTTGTGAAGTATTTGCAATTCAAATCAAATTTTGGCTTATTCGATGGTCGAAGTACACAAAAATTACTTTGAGATTCAAAGTTTGAATCCGAAAATTCACTTTGAACCTTAGTAAATGGGCCCCTAAGGGTTGAATTCTCCTTTAAAGTGTTATTTTTCATATTTTACATTTATTGACCAGTAGCCTAATGTTTTTACATCATTTACAAAGACATTGCTATAATATTGCTATAATAAGCTGTGTCCTATATCTGTACTGTGTTTTTTTTATTGTATTTATTGTTTGACTTGCCCTACCTAGTGTGTGCATTTATATATTGTACTTTAATTTATTTTGTACTTTTATGCATTGTACAGCTATGTGGCCCCTTAACATCACTTTACAAATAAAGTTATACATATATACAAACATACATAATATATTAATTTGAGATATTTACTTAAAATATTTACTTAAAATAATGCACCCACATTTTTTTAAAAGTAAGCAGAAATTTTTGAGTTTATGTATGTATGCATGTTTTTATTTGTATACTGCTGCTTTTATATGCAGATCTGTGCTTTTTTATACTACATGAATTGTTATTTAATCTTACATTTCTCTATTTAATCTCATTTTATTGGCAACATGGGAGTCATTTTTGCCTATGAAGAACAGTTGTAGCATAGTGGAAACAAGCTTCTCGAACAAGGTAGGGCAAAGTATATGCTATTGCAGAGATTAAAAAAAAACCTTAACTGCATTGTAATTTTGCCTTCCCCTTGGCTCAAATGGAAATTTTGTTGAAATTGAGCCTTTTCATTAATTCAAAGTTTTGTGAATTGTTCAGTGAAGCTAAATGGGCCAGTTTTTCTCATCTTTGATTACAATAGCACCTTTTTCTAAAGTGGGCAAATAAAAAAAATTACAGGGGAGCAATTCACATGATATACATAATTTACTTATTGTTGTATCCTTTATATAAGATGGTTGATGTCATGATCCTTATATCTTAGTACCTAGGGGAATAGGGAATATACCAACCTATTTTAATACAAAGAAGATACAATATCTGCTAGGGATTTCATTTAGGCAGTCTGTAGACTTGCAGGTTACTGGAACAATTATATTTTAAAGAGATTAAATTTATAGTAAGAAAGGAATAGAGACATTGCTTCCAGCGTGTTCTTAAACTTTTGTTTTTGAAAGTTATATTTGATCTGTCTGAAATATGATAGGAAAGAATTGCTGCAGAAATATTACACCATTTTATTTTGGAGAAAAAGAGTAATTTAACTAAATTATATCTCTTCCTGCTATTGTCAGTTATGACACTGTAAAATGAGAAACTGGATTTTATAATTGATATTTATATTATCTAAAATAGTAAGATGTTCTAAGGCATTACAAATTATATGCTGACGTGTTCATACAGTGGCGTAACTAGATGTTGCTGGGCCCCACAGCAAATTATTTTTCAGGCCCTCAAAATGTCTAGAAGTTGACCTGTTTTAGCAATATTTATTGAAATTGTATTTTGATTAGGGCCTCATGGGGCCCCTATACCTCCTGGGCCCCCTGCAGCTGCAGGCTCTGCTTCCTCTATAGTTACGCCCATGCGTTCATATGTTTCTATTCTTCTTTGCAAAGCAGTAATGCCTTCATCAGGTGTTAAAGGGTCAGTCTATGCAAATGAAGAGGCATAATCAACACTTGACTAAAAATTACTTCTAATCACATGTGGTTTATGGTAGACAATAATGCCATCTGTCCGCATAAGGTGTCAGGGTACTCATGGTTTTTATAATTGAGATGAGGAAAAGCCTCTTCTGCAACTTCAAATGGAACTGCAAATGGAACAGCACTTGATGTAACAGGACTGGACCCATGGAGGAGTGGCAGAAGTGATGTGAGAATATGGCAGACGCTTCCATCGATGTACTGAAGACAAAAGATAGATTTTGGACTGTCTTGGACAGGGCGAGGTCAGAGGCAGGCAACCAATGTTCACAACAGTCAGGCAAGCGGTCAGTAGGCAGTCAGCAAGCAGCAAGTTTAACAATAAATTAAATTGCAAGGAAATGGTTTAGTATCATGCTCGTAGGTAACAGTTACTTTGAAGAAAGTGGGGCCTTGGCATCTATCCAATGACAATTTGGTGCAGGCATGGTGCATCCACCATGTCATAAGTGTACGTGAGTGCAAGAGATGAAACAAGCATGGTAACAATGATGCTGGACACCTGAGCAGCAGTGTTGAAATGTCAACCATATTTTCACCTTACAGATGGACAGAAAATATAAGGTTGAAAACACAGTATGGTCACATACCCCAACACGTGTCTCTAGCTAGATATGGAAGCTCCTGTGTGCTTTCTGCTGAATGACATATGACATACACAGCTTTGCTTAGGACTTCTTCAGGGTTAACTTTAAGATCATCAATGTAAAAATTTCAGCGCATTTCTATATGTCTAAATCATTTTATTGTCTTAGCAATTTCTTTTCAAACGAAAATGTTTAGTCCCTCATTTTGAGTTTCTGCATTCAGTTTTGTATATGCAAACCAAATAAACACATATATTAAGAGGGTTATTTATCAAAGTCCAAATTTAATTCAATATTTTCTGAAAAAAATTCAGACAAACTCTGCACAATTTTTTTGGGCTTATTTATTAATACACTTTCCCGAAAATTTTGTTTCTGGGAAATAATCGTGAAAAATCAGACTTTCACGATTTTTTCGGATTTTTCATCCGATTTTCAAGTTTTTTTCTGGTTTTTCACCTGAAAACTCAGAGGGGCTTATTTATAACCACTGGGCAAATTTGCACCTGGGCAGTTACCCATAGCAACCAATCAGTAACTGGCTTTTTACAGGCAGCTGCCGGTTGAACAATGAAAGCAAAGCTTTGATTGGTTGCCATAGGTTACTGCCCAGGTGCAAATTTGCCTAGTGTTTATAAATGAGCCCCAGAATTTTGCCTGAAAACTCCAAAAACTTCGGGGTATTGCCCAAAACCCAGTGCACATAAAAACAACCATTGTCCCAACTTGACCTATATGCAACCTCGACAGGTCTGAGATGCGGGATTTTCAGATTCGGACTTTTCAATCCTCAGGGTTTAATAAATTCCCGAAAAAAATTATGATTCTTTTAAAAGTCTGATTTTATAAAAAAAATGAAGAATTTTTAGTGATTTTTGCTTTCGTAGTTTGGCAAATAACCCCCTAAGTGATTTCTTTGCCCATTTCTTTCTTTCTTTCCTCATAATGTACTTGTGCTGAGTAACAAAGAAGGTGTTGAAATGGAGATTCTAGCGATTAAATTGAGGAAGTGATTTTCAATGTTTATTGGGTTGAGATAATGCCAACTGATAATAAAACTTTCATGCAAAGCCTTAAGGTTTAGTTTGATGAGAGCTAATAAAAGAAAAGAAGCAATTACTTTTAATATGATTTCATAAGGTATTACATAACATACCCCCTTTTGTGTTCCATATAAAAGTCATCTAAACCCTTAAACCATAAAATTGTTTCCAAAACATTTCATCAAATGTAAAATTCATATATTATCATTTTTCATAAGAGTTACCAGATATATATTAAACTTATATATGAATATGTGTGTGTCTGTGGGGTAAATTCATCAAGGGTCGAATATCGAGGGTTAATTAACCCTCGATATTCGACTGGGAATGAAAATCCTTCGACTTCGAATATCGAATACTGCGATCGAACGATTAAATCCTTCGAATCGAACGTTTAGAAGGATTTCAATCCAACGATCGAAGGATTATCCTTCGACCAAAAAAGGACCTTCCCCATAGGCTAACATTGGGTTCGGTAGCTTTTAGGTGGCGAACTAGGGGGTCGAAGTTTTTTCTTAAAGAGACAGTACTTCGACTATCGAATGGTCGAATAGTCGAACGATTTTTAGTTCGAATCATTCGATTCGAAGTCGTAGTCGAAGGTCGAAGTAGCCCATTTGATGGTCGAAGTAGCCAAAAAAACACTTCAAAATTCGAAGTTTTTTTACTTCGAATCCTTCACTCGAAGTTAATGAATTGGCCCCTACGTGTTTGTTGAAACACAATCACAGATATGAATGGATGAAAGGAAGTAAAAGTCATAGTCCTGAAGTCAACCCCACACCAGGATAACTGGAGGAGACTCACTTGAGGAGAAAGTGATTGGAACAGCAGGAGATGTGACTTTGCTTCCTTTCAGCCTACACAGTTAAGTAGTAGCATGGCCAACCAGATGTTTGCTTGTTTTACTTTATCAGTAAAAGCAACTGCTGATTGGTTGCTGTAGATAACTGGTTGAGGGCATTTCCTAAATAAATTCTAAATAATCCCCTTTGTGTTAATAAAAAGAAATTGGTTTACTAATAAGGATGTAATGTGACAACAGATTCCTGCTTCTTCCAACTCTTAAAGGCCTATTTATCAAAATTCAAATATGGGAAGTTTTTTAATATACTCATCAAATGCATTAAAATGGTATTTTGCTCATCAATTTCAGTTCAGGTCTGTACAAATTTTCAAAAAAAAAATTTAAATCTCAATCTCTAAAAAAGCTAAAATTAGGCCTAGGAGAATTTTCACTTCTGCATGAACTTGCAAGCTTTTAGATGCTGAAGGTTTACATTCAATTATGATTTTAAGGGGCCCATTTATTAAACCTCAAATTTATCTGGTCGAGGTTTTAAAAGGGAATAATTACATTTTTAAAGCAGAGGAGAAATTCTCCATCTCAAACTTGTCAAAGTCATGTAGAAGTCAAAGTCAGATGTCCCTGAAGTAGTTAAATGACATCGTGATCTGTTCTGGATAATCTGATAAAGTCGGGGTTTATGTCCAGTAATATGAAAAAGTTGAGTTTTCGCAGCGACAATTCAATGAAGTCGAATCAATCATATGATACAAATTGATGCTCGATTTCGTCAAGACGTTTTTTCGCTCTGACTTTTTCGAGAAACATTATTGATAAACGAGTTCAATTTGTGGAGTTTGGTTGAATTTGTTTTAATAAAAAAAATTGATTATCTTGAGTTTTTGTAATTCAGCCCGTAAGCATAAAAACATTTAAATCACAGTACAAATTCTAATTCGAACATTGAGAAATCAGCCCCTTGGTTTTGGCACAATATATACAGGGAGTTAATAAAATAATTGCTCGTCAGTCGTCACTATTCTTTCTTTAAGTGGAAAATGATCAGTGCCACTGAATATAGTAAAAAAAACTAAGGAAAGCTGTTTATTCTATGAAATGTATTATTACTCTTCTTTCTATTGCTTCCCTTTCACCGCCTTATTAATGGATTTCTCTGGATGTGTATTTAAATTGATAGCTAATATGTATTAATTATTGTAACTCCCTATCATTGTATATTTTCCATTAGTAAATGCAGTCTGCTTGAGGAAAAATAACAGTAGCAAAAAATATCTACTTTCAATCGGAACTAATGAGGGTTTATGCCTTATACTGGCACATACCAAGCCTTATGATCTGAGTTCCTTGTTCCCCCAATGCCAGGGTAATGTAGTGCAAAAAGTATTAGTTCACAGGTAGTGATTGGCGAATTTGCGCGATTCGCCGCCAGCGAATAAATTCGCAAAACGCACGCAAAAATTTGCCGACGTCAAAAAAAAAAGGGACGCCGGTGTCAAAAACGAGACGCCGGTGTCAAAAATGAGACGCCGGTGCCGTTTCGCGAATTTTTTGACATTTCGCGAATTTCGTGCGAAATTCACGAATTTTTCGACGTTTCGCGAATTTCGTGCGAAATTCGCGAATTTTTCGGCGAAGCGAAATGGCGCAAATTCGCCCATCACTATTCACAGGAACTAAACAGCAACTTTACCTGCAATTTGATAGGAACACAAAGGCTCAAAAGCAGGAAACCATTGTGCATATTTTTATTGTGGAACTTTTGTATTTCTAAAATGAAAACCAGTTCACATTCCAGTGTCATTTTGTCCTTTTGATTTACCATTATATCCCAGACCGCACCTTCAACTTTCCTTTGCTATAAAATCAGATGCACACATCTTGGACAAAATCAAGCTGTTTTGGATCCATAAGTTCCTGGCAGGTTTCTACTAATGCTTATAATTTCATGGGCAACAGATCACAGAAATTCCTAGAATTTTCAGAACATAGCCAATTGTTTTGCCCAACTCTAAGCAAATTTTATTGTGCATGTATTTTTTTATGGATTCTGATTGCCAACCCAGTAAGCTTTGAAACCAGCAGTTTGCGTTTGGAGTAAACATTACAGTACTGAACTCAGTACTGAACTCAAATAATGTATGTGTGCAGCATATATTTAGTGATGGGCAAATCTAGGCGGCTTCGCTTCACTGCAAAATTCGCAAATGGTGAAAAAGTTGAGAAACGCATTGTCAAGTCAATGGGTGTCAAAATTATTTTGATGTGCGTCAGTTTTGGCGTTAATTTTTATACTCGCGACTATTTGGTCCAAAAGTCAATATTGACACACATCAATTTTTCTTTTTGCTGTGCCAGATTTTGTCACTTGTAACTTGTAGTTACATTACCCCTACCTGTTACACTACAGCAAGACTATAATGCTGGTTCTTGATTTCTGTCATTGAGAGGAATGTGTCCCTATCATTTTAATGCAGAACAATAGGAATACAATTCTTGAAGCAATATTTAAGTAAAAACATACTTCTTGTTTGAAAGAGCTTCTGCCCTTTGTCAGAACACTGTATTTAATTTAAAGTAATGAGTTTTTCTTGCAGTGACACAAGCAACCTCAGCTGTGATCCAGAAACATTTTGTGCATAAACTGCAAACCTAACTTAATGATGCCAAACCTCACCCCTGTGTAACTCATAAAAATATATTTGTATTTATGAAGGGGTTTCTTTTACACAATTTGTCATCCTTCTGCAAAAGCCTAAGAAATAATTATGTGAAGAGAAAACATGCTATTATAAAAAAAAAGTTTAGTTCATCTTTTTCGATGTGCTAAAATAGCATGGCATTATTTTATGTATTTGTTGCCCACTTAGGGCTGGCAAGCCACAGTTTTTTTTAAATCCAACTGGTTTTGGCTTGATTTTAGTAGAAAGCAAAAAGAGTTTAAATTGAATAAGATTAAGTGAAAAAGGATTATGGTTGTAGAAACATTACATAATGAAATCTCTTTTGAGCCGTATCATCTTAAATAAAGTCAATTTTACAAAACATTAAATCAATTGTTGGTTCAAAAGGGATCTGGTTTTGGTTACGTGTTTTGCAAATGACATAAGAGTTGCAGACTCCAGAAAGGTTGTGCAATGCATGCAACAATGAAGGTGTATATATCTAGCTATTAAATTACATCTTCAAAAACCACTCGTCCTACTGTGTGGTGTTTACTTTTGTGCAACACTTTATTCATCTTCCATACTGCAACACTCATCAATCCTCCTGTTCTACAAAATTATAGCTGTCCCCTGCTGATCGTTATCTTTCTGAATTTCAGTACATTGTTTCTATATTGGTGCTTCTAGCTATTCTCAGAGGTACCTTGCCTCTAGCAGCCACTGTTCCGTTTGTCATAATTCTTTTAAAATCCCTCCTATCAACCAAAGACAGCCTGGTCATGTACGGTGCCTTCATGGAATTAATGATCTTACAGTTCTAGCATATTTTATTTGGTCTGCCTAAATATGTACAGATGAGCATAGGTAGGTAAATCAGTGAGAGGCACCCCAGCTTGTCCTTGCTTTTCATCTACTTCAATGAACAAAGCAATGTTACATGTCCATCCAAATGGATTGCTAAATCTTGAAAATAATACATACTTATGAATACGATGAATTTTGGACGATAACCTCTTAATGAATATAATCGCTCATTATTATATGTTGACAACAGGGTATGGCAAAAAGTTTGGGGGGGGTAACAGAAATAGAATACTATATACAATTATAAGAAAATACAGACAATTGTTAGCATCATAACCAGAATGTTAAGGAGCCATTGCCCCATCTTTGTTAACCATTCCATAATATCAAAAAAGCTACTGTCTATCCTGGACACACCTGGTGAATCCCCCTCTCACCCAGGAAATACTAAGTTCCATTCACGACAAACTCCATAAGCTTCACGTTTTTCTTTATAGCACAGATATATCCATTTATTTTCCCTTAATTTAACTAAATTTATTTAGTAAAATCGTTTTCTTTACAAACTGTAACATTCAAATGCAACAGACTTTACAAACTCTTTGAGCTGCATGTTTTGCCTGGAAGGCTGTCAGTGCCTACTGAGAATTTTCTTTTGGTTTGAAAACATTGTGAAAAACAGTAAATGGAAAACAGACTAATAGTCCCTTATGGGACACATCATTTTAGAAAGAATTAGCAGGTATATTCACTCAGGTTCTCTGTTGGGAACTTTTCCAAGTAGCACTAACTTGTGCCTGAGGAAATACCACATTGATAAAAAAAACAGACAGTATGCTATAAAGTTCACTTACAACTTGCCAGCGCTTGTATAATGCTTACCAACCCCTTATTGGCTATTCATATCCTCCTAATCTGACCTGAATTAATTTTAATCCTCAACAAAGTAACATAAGGTATAGTGACAAAAAGTGTTTAAAGTTGCCTAGCTAGACTTAACCTAAGGCTGATAGTCAGGGTGTTAATGTTATGGGCTCTGGACAGATGGATGGTGAAGACCATTGAGTCTGAATACTGTGGCTGATGGATAATGGAAGTCATGGGTGGAGTGGCAGTATTGAAGGAAAGTCCAGTGTACGGATTGTTATCCCAGGCTTACATAGGTTTATGTGTTCTAATTGAGTTAAAAAGTACTATAATGCAGCATAGTTAATGTCACTTATAAAAGTGTCATTGTAGTTCTTGGAAACCAGCCAGTTGAACCAAAACAATATTCAAATTGCATTAGCTGGTTGAGCATCTTTTGATTGTCCCAAAAGCATTGCATTCTCAAGGTAGGACTTGGTAAAAATTGGACTTGACTTTAATATATGTCCCCCATGACAAGCACATACATTTTTTAAAACAAATAATACATTTTACACTATATGCAGCACTATCTTGCTTTGCATGGCATACCCTGAAATATATAGGCTTTGGATCAAATTTCCCATTTTTGTGCTGGGCAATGCTTTTAATATATAAGACTACATGAGAAACATGGGAAAAGCATTTATGAAATAAGTTATATTTAGGTGGAATTTACAAATATGAAACAGATACTGTTAAACTGTATGGTTAAGCTGAAATATCTGTTTAAAAGTCCATGTTCTTTAACTTTATATATGACATAATTTAGCAGGAACTAATACAAATTTCATAAAAGGCTAAAAAGAGTACCCCAAGGCTTTGCAATAAATTTCTTGGGGTTAGTAAATTATAGGCTATAGAAATAAAAATGATAAAGAGTATCTAGAAAGTAAAATGTATTAGTGTTTATTATTTTCAGTGCTCGCCAAATGTGCACAATATTATCTGGAAAATATTATCCATTCCCCGTGCAGTAAAATGCTATAGATTTTCCTCCTAAAATGTTATCTCAGCCAATGACTTTTTGTAGAGTAATCCAACTGGTCTCTTTTAACTAAAATGTTTGACAGATAGTTTCGGCAGTACATTTTTTTTCTCTCAAATAAAAGATCCAGAATGAAGCAGAGTGCAAAAGCCTCTCTTCGAGTGAATGCTATAAAGCAGGCCAAAGTTATGTCAAACCCAATTTATGTCAATAAGGAACATCTGTATTTAGGCACCCAAGTTACTTAATGCAAACATTTCATAATTATATACTATAGCACACACACTGCATTATGAGATGCGGTATCCCAGAGAGAATGATATTCACATTTTTCAGATCAGTCAGCAGTCTTAGTCTGTACTTGGCCCAGCTTGCTGTCTCGCCATCACAATCTTTCTTTATAATATTAAGTTAAGTACAATCCACATTTTTTTCTCTTATCTGTGAAATCTTGTGGTTGTGGTTCAGTTTTTTTTAATGAAGGATTCAAATATACATTGCAATTTTCAAGTTTTTCTTTTTGCACAAAATTCTTCTTAAAAAGTCTCAGATTCATAATTTCCAGAGAAACTAAAAAAATTAAAGATAAGAACCTATCAATGGGAACTGAAACAAGATATATACACATAACTATCAGCCTTTGGCATGATAACGGCAACATTAAGGGCATACTCACCTTGTTGCTATTTTCACCCATAATACAAAAAATACCTACAAAAATGAGCCCATGGAGAGCACATTGCCCCTTTTCCTGAAATAAAATAAAGAGCCTTTATTCATATTTAGGTTACGACCGTGACATAGGTAATCAATTAGAATAAGTCAAAATCCCCTGTGCTATGTGATACCATGGTAGTTTCTAGTTAGTTTTATTGATTGACAATGATATAACTTCTAAGTTTGATGTTAAAAGTCATGAAAATACTTGTTTCCAAAAATGATTTTAAAAGATCTGAAAAAAGTATGAATGGAAACTAATGCCCTAAAACATACAAATACCTCTAAATAATTTGAGTTTTTCAGACAATTCCTAGCAAGAGGTCCTAAAGAAGTCAGTGGGGGTCATTTATAAAGTTTGCGCAGCTCATATTTTTCGCAAATGGTTGTATTACGCAAGTTTTTTCCTGAACGCTAATATATTGCACTGCTCTGCCGTGTTTCTGGTTTTTGCGAATTTGCAGTGTGAATAAATCTTTGCAAATGGTGCGCAAATGAGATGGGATTTTGCTGGAGCGAACCCGATGTGCAAGGTTGTTGTGGGCGAAAATAGTGTTGACAGTAACTTAAATTCGCAGTTTGCAAAACTGTTTTGCGAATATTTTATCCGCCACCAAAGTTGTGGCGTATTTGAGTTGCAGAGTGTGCACATAAAGATTCGCAATTTGCGAATTGTGACAATTAAAAAACTCCTATAGACATTTGCATTGTGAAAACAAAATTCGGAATTCTGTTTGCACCCTCTTATTCAGCTTTATAAATATAACCATGCTCAAAGCAAATGTATTCACTTTGCAAACCAATATGACCTGCGTGAAGTTTATAAATGACCCCCAATGGGAGCTGCACTGGAAATCAATTTGGACTTTTAGAGATTTTCGTGATCTTTTTGCTAGGAATTGTCTGAAAAACTCTAATTATTTAGAGGTTTTAGAGGTATTTTTACATTTTAGGGCATTATTTTCCATTCATACTTTTTTTCCAGATCTTTTAATAAAATGTTCTTTAGGAAAAGTGAGCTTAGTCACTTATTATGCATGATAGATGAGTATGAAGAGGGTCCATTCTACTGGAAATTCTATAGGGTAGTCATTGTAGCCTTCAAACTACATAGTACCCTTGAACATTAGGACCTACACATATAGGGGCAGATTTACTAAAGGGCGAAGCAACTAATGTTCGCGAAAATTCGCCAGCTTGATGACATTTCATTACTTTGCCGATTTACTAACGGGCGCAGGTGTAACTTCGCTAGCGAATGAGATAGACTGTAGTGGTAATTTGCTCCCTTATGCCTGGCAAAGTTGCGCTCAGGCGAAGGGATGTAACTACGCAAATTCACTAAGATGTGGATTTTACTGAATGTTCGCCACCTCAGACCAGGCGAAGTGCAATAGAGTAGATAAGACTTCCTCAAAAAATTGTTGAAAATCGTTCGAAGTCCCAAAAAAAAATGGCGACTTTTCATTTTTCAGGGTGATAGGCTACAAAAGATCGTAATTTTTTTCTGGGGTACCCGGCTTCCTAACATATGGCACCCCTACATTTCCTAACATCTGGCACATAAACTATACACTGGGCTCATGTGTAGGGCTAATATAACTAGTGCTGGGTGAATTTATTCGCCAGGTGCGAATTTGCGTGAATTCGCCACCAGCGAATAAATGCTTGCGAAAATTTGCCCGAAAAAATTTGCGTCAAAAAAGGGCACCGGCATCAAAAAATGGGTGCCGGTGTCAAAAACGAGACGCCTGTGCCGTTTCGCAATTTTTTTCGCGCGAAATTCGTGAATTTTTCGTCGAAGCGCAAATTCTTCCATCACTAAATATAACAACTCTATTTTATTTTATTAAGGTTTCCTGGGCTTGTGTAGTGTAATGTATTGGCTGCAACATATACGTCCATTGAAATTTAACTTCCCACCTTATGCAAATTAGCCAATGCTAGCGCAACTTCACTTCGCATGCCGCAGTAACACTAGTGCTACTTCGACCGCGTTCGGCGCCCTGGACGAAACTTCGGATTTTAGTGAATTAGCGTTGTCCTGGTGAATCTACTCCTGGCGAAGTGTTGCGATGTGAGCAAAGCCGTCGCTGGCGATTTTCGGAGGTTAGTGAATTTGCCACATATGACCTTGGTTCAGTGGTTTTTGGATTTCTGAAGTTGGTTACATTCACTTCAAATGCAAGCAACATTAAAGGCAGAGGAACCCATTGCAGTTCAATACATTTATGAATTTTAGTTAAGTTCATTGATGTTTAGTGAGTGCACAGCATCATTTTAATGGTTAGCACTTTAATGCATAGTGCTGATACTCTGCGTGGAAAATACTGGGAGATCTTATATCATGTACAGAACAGCTCTGGGAATTTTAATAAATAAACCTATAAAACTTTTATGTTGTTTTAGGAAAACGAGTTGTTTTGAGGATACAAACTCTAATTTAAAGGTTAAAAGTTTTACATATTGCACTCAAAGGATAACTCAGATCCTAAACATATTAAAACTGACTTCTAAAGAGCAATCTGAACGCAAGACGTTAAAAATAATGTAACATATTATGGTAAATGGTATGAAATTAAATTTAGCAAAAGCATTTGCTATTCGGCTGTCTACAGTCTCCAGCTCCCATGTGAAATGCAAAAGTTCTTTCAATTTGGAACATAGCAGGATACTTATAAGAGCACACGGTATATTGTTTTAATTTGTTTACCAAGGAAATGGAATGCTTTTAGCTCCACCAGTAATTTGCAGATTTAGGTTAGCAGTGTATTAAAAACATGCCCTCAAAGTTTTCTTAAAATCTACAGCTTTACAGAGCCATCCGTAATTATGCCTTGAAACGGGACGTTATGGCATTAATCACTGTTAATTAGACTGGTTTCTCCATGTTGTATAAATTCATTGTGGCTTGTTTAATGCTGAATAGTAGTTTTCCAATCATTGATCTTTCAGATGTGTGTTTCATAGAAACTAAGAATGATTTAAAACATGCCTTATGGAACTGATCGGAGCAAACATTACTTTGATCTAAGATTTGGGTTATGGGAGACCTATCACTATCAATTTTACTGGGTGTAATTTGTGCAGATCTTTCTTTCATTTGAAAAAAAAAAATTACAATTTTATTCTTACATTTTCTTTTAATATTTATTAGAGTTTTTTTTCCCTTAAGGTGCTTCCTGACTCCTTTTTAAACATGTCTAAGTAAATATTCTCCAGGGCTGAGAAATGCTGTGATCTGTAATGTGTGCTGCTCTTTGACATTTGGAAATACTTATAGAAACAAATATAGTAGAGTTTCCTTGAGTATCTAAACATGCCAATGGAATGTGATTAAAAATTGATATGAAAGAAAAATCTTTCTGAACCACATTAAATGGCAGTCTGAATGTTTGAATAGACCTAACCAGAAAACTGACCATGTACTGATGAGGCCTATCAAAAATGAAACAGCTGTCTACAGGAGTCTGGAACTCATGTTTGAACTTCATCTACCAGATAAAAAATACCAGATATAAAAAGCTTTGAGCTATAAGAGGATGCCAGGTTTTTAATTAGCTATAGATTCAAGTTTAAGTCCTCTGTTGCATTTAGCAACCATCATCTACAGTTCTAATGTTGTTCTTTTCATAAAAATACATTTTCAAACAGTTTCTTATGGAAATGTACTGAAACTAGTTACAGAATGTTACTGAAATGTTATTATTTTAAAAGCATTCCATAGACTTTAACAATAATATCGACAGTTAATATATCTGGGTTATCTCATTTTGGCATAAACAGGCTCCATTATTATTACTGCTTTTATATAATATCACTTCGAGTACCATATGGAGTTGCTATTGAGCCTTTAGGCTTCTCAAAGGCGTATTTATGATTTTTCAGAGTCTATATATTTTTTCTGGTCTTCCCTTTCTTGTATCTTTCTCAACTTTTCTAAGCTAATTTTCTCTTCCAATGAACTTGGCCTCTTCATAACATGTATTAAAATTAGACAGATTCAGTCTTATCATCAAGTGCAGGGTCAGTATCAGAAGTATTTAACAGCACCTGTCCTTCTCCTAAACACATAAGTACAATTGAAAATATTTTCAAGGTATTTTATCCTTATTCTACAAAGTGTTAGATTGTGTTATATGTATTTCCTGCTGAATCTGTTTTATTAGGCAAATAATTGATAGTTGGTAGAAGGAGGCATCAGCTTTTAAAATGGTGGTCTTTCCTGCTGTTATACTTGTAGCCAGAAATTTGGTTTGTTTTTTTAATTCCCTTTTTCTTGTCTCTTCATTTAAAACTTTCAATATAGTCTCATTAGCATATTGAAAGTTTTTGATCATTTCCTACCAATTTTGAATCGATCATATGTTTAGTTTAGAGGATGAATTACCTGCCATACAGGTTTTGTCAGGTCTGATCCAGTTTATAAATGCAGCTGTCTAGCAACACATATTTATCCCTGTTTTGGGATAGAGCCTGGGTCAGGTGCTTTTACCATATTTAGTATAACATATAATGCTTTGGGGAGGGTAATTTTGAACACTTGCATTATAAATAATGCACAAAATCTTCAATATATGTTCATATGTCCCTTTTAAGTGCTAATGAAGGTCATTTTTTGTTTATATTTGGCATGCAGCTATTAAAAGGATGTTGTTGTAATATATTAATCAGTAGTCAATAAAATATGTGCATATGTTAACCCAAATGAAAGGTTTAGTGCAAAGCAAGATGAGCTAGATGTTTTTATACAGTTTGGTCAGTTTCTGAAAAAAATGCACCATTATCTGACCACTTGTTCACTTGTTGCCTCGACCAGTTCACATTTGTTTATGTATTGTAGGTTGTGATGATGGGAGTATGGCCCAGCACTTCGTACCCTTCTCTAATCAGTAAGATTGACATTCAGTACCATACTGGAATGCCTGCTTTACGTGGGCCAGCACTAGTCTAGTAAAACTGAATGTGTGATTAATGTCTGAGTAAATGCATTTTTGCAGCTCTGTATCTAGGGATGAGCAATAGTGATGGGCGAATTTATTCAGCAGGCATGGATTCACTGTGAATTTCCGGATTTTGCTGACTGCGAATGTTTTCACGAAATTGCCGTGAGAAGTCACTGTGGAAAATTTTGCTGCAACAAAAAAATTGTTGTTCATCAAAATTGTCGCAAGTCAAAATTATTCGGATGCCCATTGACTTTAATGCATTTGGACAAAAGAGTCTCACATATAAAAATTGTCACTTGTGTCAAAATGGTCACGCGTCAAAATAATTTGTTCCGCTAATTTTTCGGTGACGCGAAATGGGACAGATTTGCTCATCACTAAAATTTTCAGTAAACTTTTGTTGCAAAATTCTTGGTTTTGCCAGTAGTGATTTTTCCTTTAATTCAAATTTGCACTCCTTTCACATGAACTTATAAGATCTTAGCCCTCCCACTGTCTATCTAAGGGACTTATTGGGCAATGTGTGAACCTTTGTTTCTACAAACAACAGTTGTAGCATACTGGAAGTATCAAGGTAGGGTAAATACTTTTGCCGAGCTACAAATGCTGTAATCACAATATATTTTATACTTTTTATTGATTATATTGCATTTTGGTGACATTTTTAGCAGTGCCGTACATTTTTTGGCAAAGGGAAACACACTCATCACTATCTAAGACCTTTTGGACCTGCTGGTAGTTCACACAAAGCCTTAAGCATGCTTATTAACAAGGAAAACCATATATTACTAAAACATGGACAATTTCCCATGTGACACTGTAGGTATGTAAAATGTATTCTATAAATGCTAAAATATATATTTTATATAATTATTGTTATTAAATGTAGGCACTTAATCCTTAAGATAGCAAGGGAACATTTATGTTGAGTCTAGCTTTTGATTTCTACAGAAATATAGTCTGACTATTACAGATGGATACCATGGAAACAGAATACAGTTTTCCTTATAGCAATAGTTTACTATAGGTATGGGACCTGTTATCCAGAATGCTCGGGACCTGGGGTTTTCCGGATAATCGATCTTTCCGTAATTTGGATCTTCATGCCTTAAGTCTACTGGAAATTACTTTAAACATTAAATAAACCCAATAGGCTTGTTTTGCTTCCAATAAGGATTAATTATATCTTAGTTTGGATCAAGTAAAAGCTATTGTTTTATTATTACAGAGAAAAAGGAAATCGTTTTAAAAATTTGGATTATTTGGATAAAATGGAGTCTATGGGAGACAGCCATTCCGTAATTCAGAGCTTTCTGGATATCGGGTTTCCGGATAAGGGATCCTATACCTGTACATTGGTTGGATAACTTTACCTTGTATATGGTTAAGTAATAATGTATTATGAAACATAATTTGACCCAGAAACAACAGATAGGCTGCATAACAAACAGACTAGTTTAATTTCTTTATGACAGGGTGAAAAGACCTTCTAATTGTACTTCCATTGGGAATCATTTTCCCAGTGTCCCATCGCTTTAGATAAAGAATATCAACCTTGAATTGGGCAATAGGATTTATTTCAGGAAGCCAGCAGGGAATATTCGCACACAGACTCTTGGCAACTATTCAGAGATACCAAGCACAGCAAAATTAAAAAAGAACAAAGTGAACGTAGGAGGCACATTGCCAAAATAGACCTTACCACAGCAGGTGATAAGGAGACATGGCTGGCAAACAGGCAATAATCTTGCTGTGCAAGTACAATGATTTGTTTGATCAATCTGCATTATAGTAAGAAATAGACTGGATTCCACAAGATTTGCTGAGGTAGAATAATGACAAGGCATATATTTTGAGTGAAAGATCTCCAAATCATTAACACTAAAAAGAGACATGTAGCTATTGAGTTCGGCCTCTTCCCATTAACCCAATTGTGGATTCACATAAAGGTAAACAAATAGCCCTACTGAAATTTCAATTATCCTCTATGGGGAAAAAGAAAATTCTATTCTCCTAATATGGTGATCACGTTTTATCCCAGGATCAGATCTATTAAATTATTTAAATGATACTGGGGACAATTTATCAGTGTGTAAATGAATATGATCATATCTAGAATTCACATTTAAATGCTTTTTTATGGTTCCTTAGCATTCTGGCAGAAACGGAGCTCTGTTACCTGGAACAAATCTCCCCAAAATGCTTCCCCACAGACAATAAACTAAGATATGTAGAAGGGCTAAATTTACTTTAATATATATTCCAGTTTGGTAAAAGTCTTTAATAGCCTCTCAATATGATATAAACTATATGTTGCTTAAGCATTCATTTTGAGAGAAATGTTTTCCTTTAATAGGGGAATCCCTATGGTCAGAAGTAGTCAGCTTAGTCTCCATATTTCCCTTTATAGATTTTTTTTATCAATATGTGCATCTGTTGTCAAAAAAACTCCATTTGTTAATTGTGTTCACTTGAACTTTGGATGATACCTGTTTATCAACACCTTCTAGAAAAACCTCATGTATTTTTAAATACAAAAATGCATGCTTTTTACATACTGTATTGAGGCTTGTCGTCTCTGTAAGGCAGGACATTCCCTTCCATTGGAGGCTGCAATCATTTATTGAAGATCTCATGGAGATCTACCATTTTGCTAGGTCATCAAATGATTGCCTGCTTTCAACACCTATGCACTGGGCCAAATCTGGTAGGTGGTTCTTGGGTATCGTGTCCAACGATTGGTCATTCTGTGGGATGAGGATTTTATCAACAGATGCCCCAAAGTCTTCCAAGCACAACAATCTAGCAATGATACCACAAAAATAAAAATAGTACCCTGAAACTAAATTTCCTCTCATAAAACTTTCCTACCAGAGCTAAAGCCAATAATGACTTGAGGACTGTCAAGAGGCTCTCACAGCAGCAGAGAAAGTTTGGAGGGATGTATTATCCCTTCTTTGATTTATAACACTCAATATTCCCATACCTGTTGTGGGAGTTCACTCGCTGGTAGGCTGCAAAAGAGGCGACTTCACACACCAGGATCGGTTTAAGGGCTTCCTGCCCGCGTTTATTTTCCAGCGGCTGCAGAAATTTCCCCTCGCAGGGGGAAGGTAACCGAAACACAGCAGTTCAACAGAAAAAAATCCAACCTTCTGGTTCACAAAATAAATGCTTTGCTTTCTCTCCTGAAGCTGAGCAATACCAGCAGTTTGTCTCACACACATTCAGCACTGCTGTTCAGCATCAGGTGTACTAAATAGGCCTAGGGCCTCTTGAAAACCTGGCCTACGGATTTGGGAATCCGGCCCACCCTACTCTTGCGGGTTCCCAGTAAGACCAGTCCCGGATCATCAATTACAAAAACCTTGCAGAGAGACTTAGGGGGGAATTCACAAAAGTGTCGGGAACGAAAAAATGTCTTTAAAATGTCGTAGAAAGTGTCGTAGCAACAGCCGACAAATTCACAGAGCATTTCTCCGCCAATTTTCAGACATGTGCGACACTTTTGAATTAGTGTCGTTAAAAGTGGGCATGGTTTTTTCGGCGCCACTTTTCCCGACATTTTTATGAATTACTCGTAAACTCATTTTTTTTACCGACAATTTTTCAGACAGTTTAGGCTCTCCAAAATGAAAATGTCAGAGAAATTGTCGTTTAAAAAGTCTTGGTAAATGTCGTTTGTACGATGAAAAGATATACGACATTTTAGAAAATTGTCAGACTTACGAGACATTCAGAGACGGTAACATCTGCCTTTGTGAATTTGCTGTTCATACGACATTTTACAAATTTGTCGACCGCCACTTCTGGGTCACTTTTTTTACCGACACTTTTGTGAATTCCCCCCATAGTGTTTCTCTGCTAAGAGCACTACTGGTCTCACCTCAGTAACAATATCTGAGAATCTGTGGCCCAACATACATTCCATCAATCACTTTTCCCCAGGAAACTGGGGACCTTTTTGTCACCATACCACACAGTATATATATATATATATTCTGACTCCAAGGATGTGTAGGGTGGTCTCTAAATGAGATTTTATACAGGTTACCCTTTGGAACATATTTTAGATCTCTCATCTCTTTATACAATCTCAGGTTACCTGAATTCATCAACAAAGAAATGGATGCTATTTCTGTAGCTTTTTATCACATATATGAGCCTAGGCTTTATGTAAAGCACATATTTTTGATGTCATAATTAAATGTGATATTTTCCAGAAAAGCCAAGGGGTTTCTAAGATGTGCATCAAAATAGTCAAAACTATTTCATTCAGTTATGCATGATATATTTAACAAAAATCACAGTTTTTCATTTCTTTTTGTTAAGTTGCCTTGAAGCTTGTTGAGTGCAGGATCTTATTGTTGCTACCTGCATAGAATGGTTTTCTTATAGAATGACACTAGTTAGACCAGTAATCATGTCAATATTTTACTGACAGCAAAAAAAAAACAAAAAAACATTTGCCCATGAAGACCAGGAAGACACAACAGAGCATTTTGACAATGTTTCCTTCATGCCTCAGCAATAAGCATGAGGGTGATGATAATGAATTATCATTGCTCACTGCACAAATATTGGGTGGAGAAGGTTCAGTTTTACTAGTCAACAGCACTCATGCATGAAGAACACCAGTCTTTCATAAAGAATGAATTACATTTGATTGTGGGAGTTTTACATTTTTGTTAATGTGCTCAAAAGAATGGGCATAAAAAAGACATTTGGGGGCACATTTACTTAGCTCGAGTGAAGGAATAGAATAAAAAATACTTCGAATTTCGAAGTATTTTTTTTTGGCTACTTCGAACATCGAATTGGCTACTTCAACCTTCGACTACAACTTCGAATCAAACGATTCGAACAAAAAATCGTTCGAATATTCGACCATTCATTAGTCGAAGTACTGTCTCTTTAAAAAAAACTTCGACCCCCTACTTCACCACCTAAAACCTACCGAACATCAATGTTAGCCTATGGGGAAGGTAGCCAATTTCTGATCGAAGGAAAATTGTTCGATCGATGGATTAAAATCCTTCGAAACGTTCGATTCGATGGATTTAATCATTACCGCTAAATCATTCGACTTCGATATTTGAAGTCAAAGGATTTAACTTCGACCCTAAGTAAATGTACCCCTAAAAGTCTTAAACTGTGTCTTCTTTAATCTTTAAAAAAATTTAGCATTGGCCCAAACTGCATGCCCTGTGTGTGCAATTGTACCAGGGCCAGGACCAGTTTGCATGAGGGTGTAGGTGCTTAAAAAAACGCATCTTGGGGGTGGGGTGGGATGACACGGCTCCATGGTCTGCACCAGGGCCCGCCACTCCATAGTTATGTTATTGTTTGCAGCAAATCATTTTTACCCCTCTTATTAAAGAACATAAAGGAGCATTATACCCCCCTTGTTCAACAAAAGTTCCCTGATTAGGAATCCCATATATTTTAACTCATGTAGAACAAGAGAGTATACTGCCCCCTGTAACATATATTTTGCCTGTTGTTTTGATAATGAAAAATCTATGGGTTTTTTCTTGTGCTAAACAGGGCAAACTGAAATTGAAGCTTTTCCAAGTTTTGGTCCTTACAAGGTAGAAATTAAATTACAGATAATACCCCTGCATAATGGACTCCTGCTCACAAAATAGTCTCAACAAAGGGTGAAGGGTGGGGTTGTATACTGGTAATCTAATAACATGGAGTAGCTATAATTTTCCTCTGCCCTGTTTACGTCAGCAAAAAACTGAATTTTTATCATTTAATAGGAAAAAAATATGTTCAGCACAAGCTCTATTTATTGAAACTATGTACATGAAGGCATACTGCCCTTTTAAAATAAAGCCTTCAGCTGAGAGCTGCTGGTAGAGTAAGAAATAGATCATCCCCTTAAATGAAGAGTTTAGACTGTAGAAATATTTACCTAGGGTTACTTTAGATCATTTATCTCCATAAATTGCTTTATAAGTTTTCTTACCCACATTATTTTCACATCCAGCTGCCAAAATAATATCATTCTTAATTGAGTCAATTTATTTTCCGTTTGAAATTAAACAGCCCTTTCTTATAGCACCCTGACATTAGCTCAGATTTATCAAGTTGATTTAAAAAGGACTGTAATAACTAATGATATCGAATTCACTTATGTTTATGGCAGATCAACTGATCTCAATGTTCCTGAAGGAAGAAACAGCATGTTTCTTCTGCATGACAATTATCTCACAAAATGCTTAAACATATATTGATATATTGACCCAGAAGCTGCCTAAATAATTTGGAAAGTGTTCTAGAAATCTTGGAGTCATACAGTGTCAATGTATTTATTCAGTAGTGAGTGCACACTCAGATATTGTCACATCTTTTAAAGTGCAAATATTTTCATACTGGCAACATGCTGCCTTACTTATGTAATTTATGCAAAATGAGTATATAATTGGATGCTTTGTGTGCTACTGGTTGCTTTGGGTAGGGAAGAACAAACTTTTTTTCCAGGTACAAATTTACTGAAAATTTGTGGTTTTACCAATAGTGAAACTTTTTTTGCATTATATCTGTGCTAAAGTTTCTCCATGAGTTCTGTTTTGCCAAAAAAAAACTGTTTCACAAACCACCCAAAAATGCAGAGAACATTGCACATCAACCAATAGGCTCAGGAAACCATCCCAACCCTTTCTTTATTGATGTAAAACAAAGGCCTAAAATGAACAGACTGGATTTTCTGCACAGTGGCATATTCTGACACAATATGGAGGCCTGGTTGAGATTCTGTAATTTTGTATATTAAATCAAATATTGTGTTTCAAATACAAATGACTCTGTTATGCTCCATGCTCTATTAGTAGTCAAATGTCTTAAAGCTAAGTGGAGATATTAAAAAAAATCCCTACAGTATACAACATTGCTTGTTTTTTATATGTACATAAATTAACAGCTGGCTCCCATGAAGAAATTATTCATTAAAATACATTAAAAGCAACTAGAATGCAGGTATTAGCTTGTGATTACATTTTAGAGTTAATTCATCTTTAACCTTTTTTAATCTTTACAATTTAATCTATCTGTCTTCTCCCTAATTTTTTTTCTATGCTCTTCCATCTCACATAGTGATGGGCGAATAAATTCATCAGGCACGAATCCACAGCGAATTTCCATGTTTCGCACTGACAAATAAATTCACGAAACTGTAGCGAAAATTTGCTGACGTCAACATTATTGACTTTAACACCGATGTCAAAATTAGCATGTATGTCAAAATTCGATTTTCACAAGTTTTCCGCCATTTTGCGAATTTTGCAGGAAATTTGTGAATTTTGTCAATTCGCCCATCACTAATTTCACATAGTATCCTCTCATATTCTCTGAATATTTTTTTAAATTATGTTAAATCAATATAAACTGTATTAAAAAAAATTAAAAGTCTGAAACATACACCTACATTTCTGTTGTGATGATCTTTAAGTGGGGAATCTTCTTACAGAAAGGTTTGATCACATAACTTTTGTCATTCAAAGGTGCCTTTTGAAACACAAAAAGGGTTGACAAGGTAAAAGCAAGTTTTCACGTCTAATTGACTTTTCACTTAATTAAGTCAACCCACAATATTTTTGGGAGTAAGAACCTCACTTTGTCTAGTCTTCTTTGGTATTGAAAACAGAAGGAATGATATGTATGTCTGAAAAATAATTGGAATGTGAAGGTTGCCAATGACAACATTAAACACATGCAATGCAGCAGGGGGTTTATAAAACAAGAATTGAAGACAAGCATGATTATAATGATAAAAGCCTTTGGCAATGTGCCAAGAATTGCAAACCTATAACGAGTCCTATTTTGTAGTGAAGAATTTGCATCGCTTTGCAATGATTTTTGAAACATGATACAGAAGAAATATAGGGGTTTCTATCACTAGATTGTTTACTGATTCACCCCCACTGTTTACTAAATTGTTGCTTCACTTATTACAGGCATTTTAAACTAACATATTCAGTAAACCAGGGATATTCATTTTGTATTCCTACATGTACAATATCCAGCAACCCCTGACAGTCTTTAACGGCCTATATAGTATTGTATATTTGTTAATCCCCGCTAAAGTTTATTTGGGGGAACCTTTAGTGGCATACATGTTGTAGCTCTGATCCATTCACATATGTGTTTACATCATTTGCAGCATTTTTCTGCGTGGTATTGTTCCACTTGCTCCACTTTCCTGATTAGTGATGGCAAATTTGCAGTAATTTTCGTTCCAGGTTTGGTAGTTGTCTACATGCCAATATACAGTGCTGTAGAATTGTTTAACTATGATGTCGGTTCATTATGGATTTGTGTATTTAGTCCAGAAAAAGACTTGTATATTTGAAATAATAGTAAACAAGCTACATTTCTTTTTTAAATACTGGAGCAGATTCTTTAGACGTATTAATACTCATAGCTCTTAATAGAATTGAAAACTCATCCATATTTATTTGCCTAAATATGGACAATTTGGAGGTATGTTAGCGTAATTTTATCTTTATAGACATATAATACCTGTTCACACAGTTTTTGAGCCATAAAAGGATTAACATTGGGCAAGGAATGAGAAATATTATCTAGAACATTAGTATAATGTATCTCTATGTCTTCTTGCTAAAAGAAAGAGCTTTCACACAATGGCTACAAAGTGTCACTACATAAAACGGGCTTTAAAGAAAAGCTTGTATTTGTTGAGACATAGAAGGTCATTTGTAAAGACTGGGGGAAGAGGCCAGACCTGTATCCTGCATTCTGCATTAATGGGGTGAGAGGGGGGTGATGTATAGTGATGGGCGAATTTGTGGCGTTTCGCTTCGCCGAAAAATTTGCGAATTTCTTGTGAATTTTGTGTGAAATTTGCGAAACGGCGTGGCATCATGTTTTTGATGCCGGCATCACGTTTTTGATGCCGGCATCTGTTTTTTTGATGCCACCGGCCGTTTTTTACACCAGCGTCCGTTTTTTTTCGACATCAGCGAAATTTTTTTTTGATGCTGGTGAATTTTCTCGGGCGTTTTCGCGAATTTATTCGCTGGCGGCGAATCGCGCAAATTTGCAGCAAATTCGCGCCTGCCGAATAAATTTGCCCATCACTAATGATGTACTATAGATGTAAACAAACGGATTCAGACAATGAAAATACTATAGAAAACTGATTTGCAAAAAGCCAGACTGAAATTTTTCAGCAAAATGTGAGTAAAATAGTGATTTTGATGTCATTTGACTCCTTCTGTCTGTTTTTTTTTTTTTATTTCGTATTATTTATTGGAGAAAATTTGTTCCCACTCAAAATTGTGTGAAATAATTCTTGAGAAAGCAAGACTTTTCACATAGACGCCAATTTTAGGGGTTTTCACTACTCTATCTGTCATGAAAGGAAACAAGGAAAACATAATTTTTCTTTAAAAATATGACCTTTCGCAAATCAGCTCAAAACATCAATGACACATATCTATGGATCTCAGTTTCTATATATGATTTTCCATGGTTTTCACAAAAATACCAGCGTTTGTTTATTCTACTTCAAATGTCACATTTCAACTATTCAGACCATAGACATGTTTTTACTGTCTGTCTTTCTTTGTGGACCAAACAGAACTCCCTGCTTGATGATAAGATGATGAAGACTCCGTCAGTCTTGTACCATAAAAGGTACAGTAACACAATGGAAATAGGAATTGTTTTCCTTATGTAGTTCTGTTGTAGAAGAAATACACAAATATATAATATATATAATAAATATATATATGATCATAAAAATAACAAAACAATGTTTGATAAAGATACAGTACCTTATGTATCCAATGACCTGATGCTAGTCTGAAGCAATTATATAGTGCCAAATCACTGCCATTTCCCCAGTGCTGGAACTAGGATTGGGCTTAAGAAGCACGTGCCTAGGGTGTAATGGTGGGGGCACTTCACATATCCCTCTTCTGTCTGCCTACCCCTACCTGCTTGTCATTTATTTCACCTCCCGCATCACCTAGGGGCACATTTACTTAGCTCGAGTGAAGGAATAAAAAAAAAAATACTTCTAATTTTGAAGTATTTTTTTGGCTACTTCGACCTTCGACTATGACTTCGAATCGAACGATTTGAACTAAAAATCGCTCGACTATTCAACCATTCGATAGTCGAAGTAGTTCGACCCCCTACATCGCCACCTAAAACCTACTGAACATCAATGTTAGCCTATGGGGAAGGTCCCCATAGGCTTTCTAGCCAATTTGTGATCGAAGGAAAATAGTTTGATCAATGGATTAAAATACTTTGAATCGTTCGATTGAACGATTATTCCTACGATCGTTCAATCGAACGAATATCGCTAAATCCTTCGACTTTGATATTCGAAGGATTTAACTTCGACTGTCGAATATCGAGGGTTAATTAACCCTTGATATTCGACCCTAAGTAAATGTGCCCCTGTGTGAGAACCCACAAAATAACAAGACTCATAACATACCCTTTAAAACTTTTTTTCTTTAGTAAGTGACTGGTATCCACTGTATTGTATCTATCTATACTTCATCAGCTCTCCCGGTAGACTAATAATTCCCTCCTTCCTATAAATAGAACTTCTGCATATTTTTGAACATATTGTTTTAATGTATAGTTCAAAAAGAAGTTTTGTTTTATTTTAGTAAACAGCGTGAACCCTTTTTGCACTAATTTCCTGCCCTTGGACTGGGTAAAGCTAGACAATGGCACTATTATCATAAAGATGAGATACAACATCTACAAACATTAATATATGACCATCTACTAGCAATGACATATTAAGTTAACACAATAAAAACACAAAGCTATGCCTCATTGTTATGCTGAGAAAATTGAGGCACAGTTCTTTTTCTACAGGTTTTACAGAAGCTGATTTTAGCAATGATCATTGTAAACAGGAATGACATAACCCTTACATAGATCAAACATTTTCACATACATTCTCAAGGTGATAATTATTAGCAGATGTGGAAAAACAGTGTTCCACTGAGAGATACAGCATTTTTCTGAGCTTTGGCTCTCTGAGTTAATGTTGACTTTTTACATTAGAAATCTGAACTCGTTTGAAAATACTGCCTATATGGCGATACAATGTAAGTAAATGACTGTTCCTTTTTCCAACAGAAAAACATATTTTTCTCTTTATTCTATAAGAACTGAGGGCCTTAGTATTGCTTTGAAACAGTATTGTTTACTAAGTAAAGTAGTTTAAGCATATCCAGCAAAGACTTTTATGTTTCTGTTAGCATGGCGGTATCAAGTTAATGTCATCTAAACTAGGGTTAGACAGATAAATATTACAGAAATCCCATATTTTTTAATCTTAATGTCAACAAACTTATCATTCTATGGGAAAACTTGGTAAGCCTTGTCTCCCTTAAAAAAAGATTGCCTGCCAGAAAACACACCCGTTGTTGTGTTGAAAAATGCCACAGCTTTATTAAAAGTGAATTAGAATGTTTAAATGCAGTGATGGGTGAATTTATTAGCCAGGTGAGAAATCTCGATGAATTTGCGCGATTGGCAGCCAGCAAATAAATTTGCGAAACTGCCGCAAAAATTCACTGGAGAAAATTCGCTGGCATAAAAAAAAGAGACGCCAGCACCGTTTCGCGAATTTTGGTAATAATGGGCATCAGAATTGTCACCAGTCTCAGAATTGACGCCGGTGTCAAAATTTGCGTTTCTTGAAATTTTCCGCAGAAGTGAAATGGCGCAAATTCGCCCATCACTGAATATGAATACATATTAGTGATGGCCGAATTTCTCCAGTTTCGCCGAAAAATTTGTGAATTTCCGCCGAAATTCGCGAAATGGCGAAAAATCCAAGAAACTCAAATTTTGCCGCCGGCGTCAATTCTGATGCTGGTGACAATTCTGATGCCCATTAAAGTCAATGGGCATCTAGAATTGTCGCCGGTGTCAGAATTGTCACCAGCGTCACAAATATTTTGACGCTGGCGAAAACTCGACGGTGAATTTTAGCAGCAATTTCGCTTATTTATTCGCCAGCGCAAAATGCAGAAATTCCCACTAATTCATGCCTGGTGAATAAATTCGCCCATCACTAATACATATAACTTTCAAACAGAACTTTCCAACATGAGGGAATTTAGCCATACCCTAGGAATGCTTTCCACTATAACAAACACCTGTGGGATACCTGCAGTTCCGTCCACTCTCAGCAAGTGTCTCAAATCGGCATGTGATAGCAGCAACCTAACTGCACCTCTCTTCTCTTCCATCTCAATCACCAGTTGCCCCTGGCTTAGTGCCTTCTGACTGCCAAGCCCTAGGTCCCCATTTTGCAAATATTCTACTGCCTAAGCTGTGACAAGGAGTAACATACATCCGACAGAACCAGAAAAACAGCAAATTAGCAATATGAGAAAAAAAATGAGTCCGTGGGATGCAGTTCTTTTCCTGCTATATTTAAATGGAAAGAGAGAACTTCCCTTCTGTGATGTCACTTCCTGCAAGGACAAACACTGGCAAAAATTAAGAAAAAGAACGGTGAAAGACTATTAAATACCTGTGTCATAATCTAATTAATTAAATGGGACCTGTCCAGGCCCCAACACTAAAGCTGTAATTTACAACTACGACCATAGACTGCAGTCAGCATGTGCTCCTTCCGCGTGGTTGGGCTAAGCTCAGCTGGCTTACCTCTGTATAGAATTCACCTTGTGCTGAACACAATTATACTGGAAACATGGGAAAGAATAGGCTTCATTGTGGGTAAAAATAGCATAGTAATTGTGGTTAAAATATTCCTCTTCTGAAACATGGTTTCTTGCTTTTTTGTTTCTCACAAATCCATGTAGCAATGGGTTGGCATGTATTGTTTTCAATGTAATTGGTAATAATTTAGTATGTAGGGCTCTTACTGGTTCCATATATTTATTATTTAAGCAGCAAGCACTCCTCATGGTTATCATTTATTATGAAAATGGCCAATATATACAACCATGGACTGTAGAAGTACAGAAAATCAATCCGGCTCATAAATTATCAAATGATATGTATGTACTAGGTTGGGCAAGAACAGTAATATTTACATTATTCGGTGTCAAATCATCATAGTGTTTAAGCTAAACGTATCATCAACTTTGTGTAGTCAATTACTATTCTGTTTATGGTATATGTTTAAACACTGAAAACATTTTTGGCCAGTTTTACAGCACGGTGCAATAAATATCATTCATTTTAAGCATGTGTTTGTCAAATTGCTGTCTTAGCAACCATGTCAAAATAAAACCAACCCTGTCATTAAAATCACTCTTTCTGTTTTGCTTTTTTTTAACATGCTTTTTAAATGATTTTTACTTTTTATTGAAGAATACCCTCCAGTGGCTGGTGACCCTATAAACAGTTTGTAATGAGACACACTATATTTTAGCCAGGTACAGCAAAGAAATAATGATATCCAAAGCTCTGGAATTGAGGAAATTGCATTTTCGTGCCGGTGCCAAATGCAGCTCTTGAAATGAAGGGCTGTGGAGCATTTGAAAACAGTTTTGCATAAACAATGCTTTAAACCGCAAAGGAAAGTTGGCTATAAACTGGTAATCTGTTACTTCTGGTATTTAAACAGTGCCATATGAGCTGATTCAACTGAATTGCCCTGATTAAAAGAGTTTTTAAACCTGCTAATTTCCCCCCTTAATACATGTTTATAAAAAGCTTTGCAATTGTAAATGTCGTGTTTATTTAGCTAAGTCTGCCATCAGGGAAAAATATTTAATATCCAGGAACTGAAGCATAAGAGAGTTGACATTTTTGCTCTGATAACGTGCCAACATTGAACTTCTTCTAATCTTCTTCACTTTTTCCTTTATGCATACTTGCAAGGTGTTTTCACAGTATAAGAATGTTCAGAGGCAACAAGAGAATGTAGTAAGACGGTAAACCAAAAGGACTGGCTTTTATATATATATATATATATACCTATATCTATATATATATATATATATATATATATATATATATATATATATATATATATATATATATACATGCAGTATATTAGCTTTGGTGACATAGGCACATATTGTAATGTGAAAAGTTGAGCAGAAATATATTTTGCATGTAATTTTCATTTAAATGCCGTTGAAGTTATAGGTGTTAAGCGCTGGAATAACGAAGTAGACACAGAGTAGTTCGTAAACAGTAAAGCTTACACAGTTTTACTAACTAAATCTGTTTGAATTCTGGTTTTCTAACCTATTACTTCAGTGGCCTTTTCAAAGACATAGAGACATAAAATAATTGTGTAAAGTCTGGCATAAATCTGGTGTTCTGGCTTTTATATAAATATGCCTGTAATATAGGATTTTCTGTAATTTAGTCTACTAAAAAGTTATGTAAACATTAAATACACCCAATAAGATTGTTTTGCCTCCAATAAGGATTAATTATATCTTAGTCTGTATTAAGTACAAGGTTTTGTACAAAGTGTACTGATAAAAAGTAAATTATTGGATTCTATAGAAGATGATCTTCTTGTAATTCATAGCTTTCTGGATAATAGATCCTTTGTCCTTTATTACACCTTAAATGTAATATTTGGAAACGTAGTACATAAGCTAAAGATCTTCCCAGCAGAGTCAAATATAAACTTAGTATATAGTTATTTCTTTGCAAAACAAATCATTAAAGCGCTATACTGAAAGTAAATCCCTTTTAGATGTTAAACATTTAAAAAAAATTCTGGCTTGTCACAAGTTTACCACAATGTAGAAGGCAGATAAGTTGTTGTTTGGGTGAATAACCAATCATCATGGACAACAGTCAAGGGGGCAAAGTGCTCTTAAGCTTTTATATTGTATTATATTTTGTATCAAATATGGGTGGAATAATTTGACAAGAACTGAATTTTTTTTGTAAACAAAAAACCCAACAATATTGTCAGTGTTTTTAAAAACAGTTATAATGTGAATATGTAAAATGGTTTCAGTTTTCAATAAAAATATATTTAGATTGATTGCAACATTACATTTTTGTTTATTTAATGGTAGAATATAGGTTATAGCAAGGGCCCCAATTAGTCTACTGCTGTCTGTTTCTAACGTCACTGCACTGGGGTAAGATACTATTGCAAAAAGCTCAACTATGTTGTCTAGACTAGAAGATATAACATTTTGGTTAGAAAAAAACTAAATTTGGCTGTCAAAGTTACCTGGGGTGTTTTTTTTCTGGCTGAGACAAGGTTCAGACATGAAAAATAGTCCTGTTAATTTAAAAAGGGAGCCAGATAGACCAACGTTGGGAGGCAGGTGGCAAATATATAGTTGTATTCTGGACAGAGAATAGGACTGACAAAACAAACTTTAAATAACAGTAATACCAAGTCTTTAGCAAGCACCATTAAATGCTTGGGATGAGGTTTATATAGGACAGAGAATGCAGTGATTGACTGGCAGTCGCCTGTGATGGTTCTAGGATTTGTCACATCAAACATCTAATCCAGGGGATAAACTCAGTTTCACTAGGGACCGCTCAGTGGCCTTCTTATTCTCAAGAAAAGGCAGCTAGAAAATAACAGAAATAGTGTTTTGTGAGATTTGCAAAAGTTTTGGGGGATGCCATGTGATACCCATGTGATACTGGGAATGCAGCCTAACTCACATATTGAAACAATGGCGTCAAAGGCCACAAATAACTGAAGTTTCAAAAGGTTAAACAGCAATGAAATTTGAAGTTTTAGTAGAAATGTCACCAAAAACTCAGTTTTCCTTTACCAAATGTCAACATTTTGACAGAACTGCAAATAGTTTGTCTAACTTTGGAAGGAACTAGAGTTAGTTATTGAACTAAAGAGGAATTTATCATGAAACAGGTTCATGTTCACACAATATACACATATCCCCAATATACTGTATGTGCACCGGTATTATAAAATATGCACTATTTGCTTCATAATCACCTGGAAAGGTAGCAGCTCAGTCAAGTCAATATCTGGTTCTTAAATATCCTTCTCAATTCTTTCCCGACCCCTAACAGCACACTGCAGCCCATCTGTTATTAATTGTATGGGATTCATCTAACTGTATGAATTACAGCAATTCACACTAGTTAGTCAGTCACAAGAAATTATGTAAGAGGCAATAATGTAACCTAAATATAAATCTTCTCTTACTGGTTGGGTTCCGGAAACTGGACTCCAACTAGAGCAGGTTAAAAATCATGATATTTCAATTATTTTGTGGGGCAGATGTGACAGTTTATAGTCTACGGTGCTGTGAAGAATATCATGATTGCTAAGGTAGAGAGTGTTGCACAAAGAGGAAAATTCCTTTTATAAAGAAGTGAAGGAAGTTGAAGATTTAAGAGCACACTAAATTTATAACAGTATTTTGCATATGATATTGATACTGTGCAGCATAAATTATTTTTATATAAATGTATTCTACAGGTCTTGATAATATCATATATTCATGGATAAATAATTCTGTAGATTGTACGTTATTGCTCATTTTTGGCTAAAGTTATTTATTAATACTCTACATATTGCCAGTAATTTATAGCCATTCTTTAAAGGAAAATTTAAAAATAAAATCTGGTAATCTTCATTAACACTTCAAGAAAGAGCGTCAGACTAATTTCATTTTTACAGAAACTGCCCACTTGGAAAATGTGTGATCATTACAGGTTGACTTAGGTAGGTTGAAGCTGGTGTACATTGTTCATATGAACTTTGTTCTTATTCCTATGGATCTGCAGGACAAAGTGGTTGACTACATTGAAACAACTAGAAATAATACCATTGTGCTATGTACTGCTGTAGGAAGCAAAGGTAAGGTAGGCAGAAGTCAAATATCAAAGCAATAATCTATAGCAAGAACTCAAAATTTACAACTCAAAATACATAGTTAAATAGATACGTCTTGGGAAACATTACATGTTTACCTGATCTTCAGGGAAAAAGTTGCAATATTGTATTTTGTATATTCAAAATTGCAGGTTTACAAACAAGAAACGTGGTCAAGAGCATTCAAAACATATACATAAGGTCACATAAAAAAGACAAAACTGGTATTTCCCTGACATGAGAACTGGGTAGCAGAAATGCAGCTATCGTAGTAGCAATATTGTATTTTAAAGTCAGGCAAGGGTTAATTAGGTTATGTAGATGAGGATCCTGGCACTTCAGAGTCCATTTGGAACTCACTAGATTAGTAAATTAACGTCACATGTGTTACTGGCCTCATAGCTTGAGACAACCCACAGAAATTAGCTGTGTTGTTGCAGGAGAATGATAGTGCCATAGAGGGAGTATACAGCACCACTGTGTAAAATCTGAGAGTATGAAATGTGGCCCTCTCTATTTTATTCATAGTTTAAGACAGACTGCTCTTGCCCATTGCAACATCAAGCCCACAGCCCCCAGTGAACCCTCATACCTCCTAATTATATTGACCCCTTCCCATCTGCAACCCCTTAAATTAAAAGGTTTGGGATGGAAAAGGCCACAGCTTTATTACAATGAAGTAATATGTTAACACAATGAACCATTTATAGTGAAGATAACTTTATATTACACATTTTAGCTTAAATAAATCCCCAAGGAATGCTTACTGCAATAACACCATGAACAGAATTACCTGCAATGCCAGCCAACTTCAGCAGCCACCTCAGATGGGCACATGTTAACAGGTACTTGAACTTCCCCTATCTCCTGGGATCCACCCCTGCAGAGTTCCAACAACACCATCACCACTAGGTTGCAGCCATTTTAGCACTGGGTCCTGGACCCTCCTTTGCAAACTTTGTGACAGAGCCCTCCCGTCTGATGTCAGTTCCTATTTGTACTGCTGTAAACGTCCCGTCCCTGCCTCTTCTCACGTGACCCCTCCACTTGGGCTATGGGTTCATGATCCATGAACCCAGCTGCTCCCCTGAAGGTCAAGTCCATATGTTAAGGGCAGGTTTATCAAGATTTGAGATTAGAGCTTACCACAGAAAAACTCACCAACTTTCTGTTCATCCCTAAGGGATTTTTAGAATTGTATTTTTCAATGGGTGAAAGTTTCTAAAAATCCCATTGGAATTAATAGAAAGTGAGTGAATTTCACTGTGTTGAGCACTAACATTTTCATAAATCTGCTCCTATGTGAGTTTAATACCTTGGTAGGTATTAAATAATCACTCATCCTGGAATTCCTCAGTTTGTACCTTTTAAGGGTCATTTACAGTATGACTAGTAAGGCAATGTGCAAAGTGCAAAAAACAGGCATAAATTATCATATTTTTAAACTTCCTTCCTTCCTGCATAAATTAACTGCAGCAAGAATGTTCTAAAGCAGAACAGAGCACAGAGGCAGAAGTGATCTCCGCAAGAGCACTTAAAGGTGCTTTCTTGTGCCCCTTTGCGTTTTTGCCTGGTGGAAAATGAGCTAATTGTTGTTGTTAATATATGTGCAGAAGTAGGCACTTGATAATTCAGCCCTTCTGCCTACCAATTCTATGTAAATGCTGAACACTGATACAGATGCCCTATCCCAGTTTGTATTGTGCCAAAACTATGGCACAATATGATGAGATCCATCACAAGGTCATGGTGATGAAAAGGTCAGTATGGCTATAGGGATAGATGTCTGAATTATTCCTTACCATCTACTGAAGGTCCCATAAAAATTAAAAACAAGAAAATGTGCCTTGTATAAAAACTATGTACAGTATACATAAATTATACAAGTAAATGCAAGCACTCATGGGTATTTTCGGTCATTCAGTGTCAATGCAGTCCACATATGAAGAAGTATCCAAAAAGAAGCTTTATTACAAAGACCAAGGTCTAAGCTGAACCACCAGCCTTTCTGAAGAGTTTGGATCTCTAAAAGTAAAGTAATTTATTTAATTTTGGGACCAGAAGATATTTTTAAAAAGTATATTATTTCTCCATTTTGTGAGCCTGTGCTACATTTTTATATAGTCTACCATATTTTATCATATATCTATCTGTTATTTTTTTTGAGCTTTTGAATGGGCTATTCTGCAGTTTTGAGCACCACAGCCCATAGCCCAAGTGGGTTAATTCTCCTATTTATGCTTACAGCAGTTCAACAAGAATAACCCGAGGGAGGGTCTTCCATAGCCTTCTCTGTACTGTTTTTCTTCTTTTGTACTTTGCATGAGAACATGTAATGTCTAAGTTAAAGTAAACACTTTACTCCACAATGCATTGCATTATTAGGCTTTTAATTACTTTGGAGAAAACAATAAACATTATTTGTGTAGTTAATGTCGCCACATCGACTGCAAAAGGTTAGTATAATGAGGCGCTTTCAGAGAATGATGGATATTTGCCCTCTAAGCGTTACATACAATATCCATGACAGACAAGCACTTTAGCACTGCAGAAGATCAGGGTTTTAAACAATAGTTAAGGCATCTATGGCTGCTTCTAAAAACACATTGGATTTAAATAATCTAAGCAGTGTTCATCTGAGCCTTTTCTTTATTTTTCTTTTGCAATGTTATCTTATGCTTACACCCAAATATCAACCTACGGTGAACAGAATATGTTTATGAAGGAGTCCTGCATTTTGAACAAGTGAGGAGGCAGTTGATGTCATTAATGATATGAAGGAACAGCAGGTTGCTTCCATGGTTCACACACAGTATTAGCTGTAGGAAGAATTAGTGGATCATTTGATTCTTTGAGGACACACAAAAATCCAATACGCAAGGATACATCATCAATAAACAGTACTGATTTGTATTTATATTTAATCTGATTATACCTACATGGATATCCTGTGATAAATGAGCACTTTGGTCAAGGACTGAACAAATGAATCAAGCATTTTTCCTAAATAGGGAAGTCCAAATTGCACCCTCACTATGACCACCAAAGCACAACACATACAGTGAAAATAAGGGCCAGTTCAGACCGAAGTATCTGACCAAATAGCAGTGTATATAATGTTCTGTGTAATATGTCCAGTATAAGGGATATTTTACCAGTTATGGCTACTTGACCACTTGGTTTGAGACTCATAAAATAAATACAAAAACTGCACAGTTGGTTTGGTCTTAAGCTAAGTTTTATTTGACTTTTTCATTTGAAGATAAACTCCTATAATAACAAAAAGTTAATTAAACTGAAGGTTCATATAGAAATGATGTACTTCGTTTAACAAAAATCATAGATGACTGCTTGGGAATTAGTTAATGAAGTGCATCATTACAGCATAATTTCAACTGAAAGTTTCAGTCGTCTATTCGTATATTTTTAAAAGCATTAGACTTTACCTGTAAATCAAGCTTCGACACAACAAAGCTTATTGGTACTAATTTAACGGGAAACTTCTTTTTTATTATTTTAAATGAATGCACACTAACCCTGTACATTTAAAATATACCGTTCTACTGCATTATACCTGTAGATACCATATTTACAGAACTCGAGGTCCAGTGTCCACTTCCGTGGTTATATTAGCATTTCTACCATATTCTTCAATTTTCCAGATTTGTTAAATAGATTTCTATTTATGTAAAAAGGAATAAGGGTGGGGTAGTAAAAACAGGGAACAGAGTATAGAGAATAAAGCAGAATTGTGTGAAAATTACAATAAAGCATATTAATAATGACAAAAGAAATAAATAGCAATACACCTTTTCAGCCTTTTGATCATTGGAAAATTCCAATAGATGTTTTAGACCGGAGATTCAGGAAAGTCTAAATCTCTCCAACTTTCACTATGAAATCTTTGAAACTTTAAAACACATGTGTAGGAACAAAACGTATATTCCCTTGGTACTTTATACATTGAGGGGCAGGTTTATCAAAATTGTCTTCCTACTTTCTAACTTTCACCCATTTATAAATACAATTTTAAAAATCCCATGGGAATGAATAGAACATGTGTGAGTTTTTTTATATATTAAGCTCTAAGCGTAAGAAAAAAATAATTTTTTGTATTTTAGATGACTGTAAGCTATAATAATGTTTATCCAGCAAAATTACAGGAAATAGTGTTTTGGGGTAAATATTTAGGCTATACTACCCAAAGGAAAATATGTAAAAAAGCATCACTCAACAAATGATATACAAATGTTTAGTAAGGTATTTCATAATGTTCCTTGAGATATTAGAAATGAAAAAAGAATATGATTTCCATCTTTTTCCAATTCTATTAAAAAAAAGTAAAAGTTATAATAATAAACAAGGCTGTGTTGGCTTTTTCAATCCTAGAGGCAGAATTAGAATTCATCCAAAGTGTTTTCATATACAAACAGACAAATTGCCTTGTTTGTAATGCCAATTTTTTATGTTTAATGTTGGCTTCATGATAAGAATATTAGGTGTCTGTTTTCACTTAACCCTTTGCTTGCTTTTTTTTTTTTTTTTTTACAAACTCTTAAGTATCTGCAGATATCTTACCTAGATTTAATTTCTGATTTCTTATTGTGGCAGCTCTTATTGGCACAAATGGCACAATTCAGGTTCATATTGATTTTGCTAATTAGAAATAATATGTACTTTCATAAAGAAGTGCTGAAATTTCAAATGGAGTTCCAGGTAAGGATGAAGCTGCAAGGTTTCCAGTTGGAAAACAATCATAGATTTATGCATCAGGTGTATCTGGATATTATTACCAAATTTCTTTTTGTTACATATATTTAGCCTTCCTTTGAAAAGAGTTATCATGATATTAATTTGCTCAGACTAGGTCTTCTGAAGAAGGTGGATTACTTATTTTAGTAGCTCCTTAATGGCTGACATACAGTCACAGAATTACCAGTGTCAGTGTAAGCATGGGATTCCCATGATTTTCATTATGGGCCACTTAAGAAAGGTCAATACAGTATATTTGGTATAATGAGTTCAATGAGCAGAACAATATATGCCTCTACAGTAAATTTAAATTGTTATCAATGCTGATGTTATTAAATGAAACACAAGTTTCTGCAGCTTTGGTCTGTATACCAAATGAGTGCGATAAAATTTGATATCTGAACCACCAATGGGAAAGACCCTCATGCCAAAGGGACAGAAAATGACAGCTAAATAACTCATATCTGAGTTGGTACTGGAGCAAATTGTCTCCAATAACCAGTATTTTTTTATGTATTATGTGAAGTCAATTAAATTCACACTGCCATTACATCATTCAAGTTTATTCTTTAACCAAACTAATGGCATTTTTCATACATGATTGACAGTGTCCATTTTATATACCTCCTCTTTTCTACTTTGTAAATCAGTGAAGGCATTTTGGTGCTACAATCTGAATGTAAACAATGACAATCCTTAGCTTTTTGGATTGAACACTTTTAAAAAGTGTTGGGAGATGAATAGGCTACAAATGTAGTTACAATTCAGTTATAACCACAAATACTTCTCCAGGATGATGTTATTTATGAAAATCGCTTTTGTTTTCAGACAAAACCTTTTATTTTTTGTACCAATGCCTATTTAATGGTTAGAATAAAATATATTAACCAAGACATAGTTGATGTGTGTCTAATGTATCTTGGACTTTTTTTCCCCTATTTTTATCCTAAAAATAAAGCATAAAACTGAAAATTAAATTTCATATATTTTCTGAATTTCATTTATTTTTTGACAATGAGATCTATCTGTCCTGCTAGTGAAAATTTACCAGAATGTGGATGGAACCTATTTTTTAATAGGACCATTTGTGCCAAGGTCTGCATGACATGTTGTCAACAATCTCTGACAACATGTCATGTAAAAGAATGGGATAGTTTTGTGTCCTTGGGCCTAGCAATGAGAACACAGATACTATAGTGCAGAATTGATTTAAATGATATACACTTTGGGAAAAGGTGCACTCACATTAATATTTGCTTGATCTTACACCATAAGGAAGTCCATGGAGTCTAATTTTGCTTCACATGATAGCTCATTTATTTCCCACTTTTCATGTTAACTTCCTGACGGTCAGGATCACTTTTGTTCATGTTTAATAATATATGCCACAGGAGTCTATACAAGGACTTCGGGGGGCAATGGTGGAAGAGAGAATGCATTTGAGAATACTGAGGCAATCAATATATTGCACCTATATGGCTCAAATATGTGACTTCACTTTTCTTCTAAACAGAAATTAACTAAATTAATTTTTTTTATAAAAGAATGGAATGGATCAAATACCTAGCTAGAAAACCAGAATCTATGGTACCTGGGTATTTTTTTAATGTGGGTACCATCACTTAAAGTGTTTATGTCACTTCAAAGGTTAATTACAATACTGCAAAGTAAGTATACATACATCAAATCTTGATCTTCACTGTGGTTACCAAGAACATTTTTTTGTAGTTAGCCTTTATTGCACAAAAAGAACTGATATATGACAATCATATAAAAAGACAGCATAATAATGGGCCAATTTTAATGTATAATATTTTAATTATTTAACAATTTTAAGTATAATACTGACAATATATTCAGTCAATTTCTTTGGATTTGGATTGTTGTTATAGCAAGGCAAAATGACAGATTGCTAATATTTTTATACCTATTAATGTAAAAAAAAGTTTAAGATTTTGTCTGCTTTATTGAAAAAATATGACTTATTTGAGTCCAGATTTTATTTACAGTAACTGACGACTTTATATTAAATATGTTTATACAACTAAATAGGACTTTATTTCCAAAATACATGATTATTTACAAAGTTTTTATATGTAAATACATGGGAATAAAACAATAGAATAAAATTCTGTTCGCAAAAATCATATTATAGAAGTAATATGCTTCTATTTAATATCATTAAATAAGACACAGAGGGGTAAAGAAAGAGACTTCGAACAGTTACAAAGAAGAAAAAAGAATTTGCCAGCACATTAAAATATAATAGAGAAAGAATTTTACAGGAACAATGCATACTTTCTGAATGCATATTATTTTCTCTTTAAATTATATTTTATTCATAAACACCAGAATGAAGCAAAAGTTTGTTACCTATAATTACCTTAATTGCTGCTAGCCTTTTGGGCAACTATTTTGTTTAAAGAGTCACAAAAAATCCTTTTAGGTGGATTTAAGGGTGAAGACACACATGGCAATTCGTTGTAACGACTCTTTAAACGGTGTTTTAGCGGCCATAGAATTGTGTACAAGTCGTGTTGAATAGCGGACATTTGCGGTATGGTGATCAGTCGCCGCGATTAATTTCAAAAGTCAACAAAACGCAATGTGTCTTCATTCTAAAATGTAGTCTGAGAACAAAAAGTGATCCTTGATATTTTTTCCCAAAAATGTGTAGTTTTTTTTTAGTCTATAAACCCATTGTTCCAAATAGATCCTATGCCAGTACAATGCACCCAAAAAAGTATGGTGCATAAGGAAAATCGAAGTTTACTCAAGTGTAATGCAATTAATAACAAAACATTTAAATATCAATGCTAAATAACATATGCAGTTTTGTATTTGTTTTGACTACGCTTTACACACTTTGCACACGCCTACAAAAAAGTAAATTAACAATGGTTTCACTGGATTCAAAATAATTAGAGAAAACTTATCACATGGCACTTTTTTAAAAAAAATATGCTTTATTAACCTTGGCGGTGGATATATTATAAGCAACATTTAAGTTAGTTTCTATTTGCTGTGGCCTTAGACTATAACCTCCACTCGGACTGTAAATGATGTATAATCTCTGTAAAGTGTCAATTCTATATAGATAATAACTTTTAATAACATTTATTTTGTGCCCCTTTCCAAGATGGAGCAATTCCAGAAAGTGTGAAGCAAATTGTATATAACTGCTGTTTTATCTAGACTTCATAGCCATATTGTGAACATCCCACTTTTGTTATACCCCCTGATTTGGTTCCTTTTCTGTTAAATAGGTTAGGCGTTAGCACCATTCAGAGTCTGCTGTTCCTGGGACCTGGTAAAGAAATCCTTTATCTTTATTCTAAATAGAATTCAAGTATTAGTGTAGGGATTTTAGTTCTCCTTTATATTAAACACAAATCTTGGTCACAAATGGCACATTCCTGATATTGACTATACCACGTTTTTACAATTTATAGCAATATATTTTCAGAATAAAATGGTGTTTGAGAAAAGCCCCAATGCACAGGTCTACAAACAATAACCACCACATGCCACGAGAACAATACACTCGTACAGAATAAAAGCAAATTAACTTAATCTAGTCTTGAGTTTATTTGTAAAGTACTGAAATCATTAATGAAAAGCATTTGAAATCAAACTCACAAGGGTATATGTTTTAATATTTCAACTCCTAGTTAAAAATAAAAGTATGATTAACACTGTATGTTTGGCAGATTTGAGAGTGGTAAATGGGTAACACCTGTTCAATATTTTTCTCCCAAAATTGTGAACAGTGTGATGGCTCTTTCTTTATGAACAGGGACTGATTAATATCAATATCACAACGGTGAGAAAAATGCACTTTTACCCTGAAGTCTTTTGTTTTTTTCTCCCTTGTTATTGTTTAATGAGGTAATTATAAACAGCAAATACCTCAAAATTTAATACAAGAAATTTCCCATAGTACCTAGCTCCTTGTAACTTTTATCTTTATTTCATTTTTAAGTATCCTTATTAATTTTTGAGCCGGTTAACTACAACTTGCCTGAGGCAAAATAACTTTGCAGTTGAGGATTCACATATTTTTTCCCCTTTCTTTATTACATTATTGTTTTAGGTAATTAACATCCACTTTGTAGTGGCAGTTTCGACGCCATGCTGTCTGCACAAGCTTTTGGCATGGCGTACCTGGAAATAAAACTAGCAAAGGTGGCACGCCTTTCTAAGCTTTCTTACGAAGATGTAATTGTTGCTTTTCAGCAGCGCTTCCAAAGTCGATATTAAAATAATGAACTAGGACAAGGAAAAAAAAAATAACTGTGGTGAAAAGGAAAACTTGAAACAATGCATTAATATAATGTGCATAGAAAAAGAGCTAATAGGAGGGACCTGGTCTAGATAGAAACAGAAATATATTGGAAAAAAGTAATGAAAGCAAGAAAGCATTGGCTATGTAATAGGGAAAGAAAAGCACAGAAGGAAAATGTTAAAAAGCAGGAATGTAAGAGGCCCATCTAGGAAGAACTGAGAATTGGTAAAAATCACAAAAAGCAGTGCAATATATACCAGAGACCAGAGAATTTGAGAAATGACATTGAAAATAAAATTTGCAATATTGCAAACAGAAGTAGTGTTGCAACGAGCTAGACGAAACAACACTAATACAGTAAATTAGATTGTATTACTAAATCGTTATTATGTAAATGAGCATAAAAAAGATATATATATATATATATAGAGAGAGAGAGAGAGAGAGAGAGAGAGAGAGAGAGAGAATGCGTGTAGGTAGATTGATAGATAGATAGATAGATAGATAGATAGATAGATAGATAGATAGATAGATAGATAGATAGATAGATAGGTAGATAGATAGACAATAGATCAATGATTGATAGATGATAGATAGATAGATAATTGATAGATGATAGATCAATGATTGATAGATCGAGAGAGAGAGAATGCATGTAGTTAGATTGATAGATAGATAGATAGATAGATAGATAGATAGATAGATAGATAGATAGATAGATAGACAATAGATCAATGATTGATAGATAGATAGATAGATAGATAGATAGATAATAGATAGATAGATAGATGATAGATGATAGATCAATGATTGATAGATGATAGATAGAGAGAGAGAGAGAGAGAGAGAGAGAGAGAGAGAGAGAGAATGCGTGTAGATAGATAGATAGATAGATAGATAGATAGATAGATAGATAGATAGATAGATAGATAGATAGATAGATAATAGATAGATAGATAGATAGATAGATAGATAGATAGATAGATAGATAGACTGAGACATAGAATAGTGATAGATGATAGATAGACAAATAGATAGATGATAGCTAAATGATCAATAGATAGACAGACTGATAGAAGCGATAGATAGATGATAGATAGATAGATAGATAGATAGATAGATAGATAGATAGATAGATAGATAGATAGATAGACTGAGACATAGAATAGTGATAGATGATAGATAGACAAATAGATAGATGATAGCTAAATGATCAATAGATAGACAGACTGATAGAAGCGATAGATGATAGATAGATAGATAGATAGATAGATAGATAGATAGATAGATAGATAGAGTAGATAGATAGATAATAGATAGATAGATAGATATAGATAGATAGATAGAGATAGATAGATAGATAGATAGATAGATAGATAGATAGATAGATAGATAGATAGATAGATAGATAGACTGAGACATAGAATAGTGATAGATGATAGATAGACAAATAGATAGATGATAGCTAAATGATCAATAGATAGACAGACTGATAGAAGCGATAGATAGATAGATAGATAGATAGATAGATAGATAGATAGATAGATAGATAGATAGATAGATAGTTGAAACATTACATTTGCTGCAAGGCCTTTGCTTCCATAACCCCAAACACACACATTTATAAAGCATTTTTTGTTACACACACACCTATCAATTCACAACATATCATGGATTTTATTTTATTTCATTATCATTTATAAAAAAAATTAAGTTATTATGTTATCCATAATTGAAGTTAATTAGATTTAGAATTAGATTTCTAGCACAAAATTGTTTTTTTTTCATAAATATGTATTTTTAAACAATATGCCTTGCCTGTAAAAAACATTAAATTCATCTGGTGCACCTAATACCTAATCACATTGAATTTGCTGTTAATACATATATTAAATGTTATTTATGTAGGTTTATATGCATATATGGTGAATGAATATTTTTCAGTAAATATGCCGTCTCTAATTTACTCACCACTTGCATAAGTCTTCAGCCGGTTCTCTGCACTCTCATAAAGCTTTCATTCTGATACTTACACACCTAATAAGAGCTAAGAAAATTGTGAGAAAATAGTCAATATGTTAGGGTGTGCCCATTGTGCCAACCCTTTTGGCAAGATGTTAAAATGTTAATAGATTATTAAATTGAGAATTGATATTTCATGTGACTACTAGATCTAAATGTCGGAAGCTTTATGCATTGCCTCATTCTCATTTTCTGGAGTAAAGCTACAGCATGTTTAACATATTTAGACAAATGTATTTATATATTTACATTTAAGTTGTATGTATTGAGATAAAGCAAAGTATACTATATACAAAAATATTATTTTGTTTCAAGAAGCACATTTAGCAGTAACAGCATACAGTGTAAATCATGCCTGCTAATGTTTTCTGTAACCTATTCATAGGCAGGTTAGGAATCACAGTGGAACTTTGCAAAGTGGGCAAATATTACTATGAGAAACAAAGAATTTCTTTTGTACGACAGACCCTACAGTCTCTTTGTGAAGGGGATTATGAGTACTGTAATATATAATGATAATAAGGAGAATTATCTATTTAACTGTTCCACTGTTCCACTGTGCCACATTACATAGGCCATGTGTTAGATATTGGTATGGGATAGGTATGGGATCGGCTATCTACAAACCCATTATGCAGATAGCTCCACATTACAGGAAAGCTGTCTCCCATTTCAATCAAATAATTAAATTTTTTTAAATGATTTCCTTTTTCTCTTTAATAAAACAGTACGTTGTACTTGATCCAAATTAACATATCATTAATCTATATTTGAGGCAAAACAATCCTTTTGGGCTTATTTAATGTCTAAATATTTTTAGCAGGCTTAAGGTATAGAGTTCTAAATTACAGAAATACCTCTTATCCAAAAAACCCCAGGTCCTGAGCATTCTGGATAATAGATCCCATAACTGTACAATTGAAATTGGCAACATCATATATTAAATAAATAGTAATAAAAATGCAGGATATTACATGTTAATATGGAAGGTGACTTCATGTCTTCCTGTTGTTGCCAGTCAATCCTTGACCTAAATTGTTTCTCAATAAGAAAGGACCTGTGCTGTCAGTATTATTCCATTTTACCAGTCAAAATGGTAGAAATAGTTCAGAGCAACGATTTTAAGGCTGCATCCTAAATAAAGTGTACAAATCTCTTTGCCACCATTAAAATCTGGAATTCTGGTAACTGAATTGCTGTCTTAATATCAAACAAAAGTCCACTAGCATGCCTGTTATTATTTTATGCTCACTATATTATTATTTTATTGCTGCATTGGCACTGAATACCCATAAGAAAAACTTAAGAAATTTAGCAGACCAATATACGAATCATAATATATACCACGTACATCATTTCATTAATAAATAATAGCCAAATAGGTAAACACATTAGTTCATGTAAACACATTTCATATAAGGCAATTGAGGGGCAGCAATATTAAATTGTCATCATGGTATATAGAGTTACTATTTCATTACATGAGAAAAGTTCATTAAAATTGAGAAAGGTTGAGTTGCATTAATGGTAATGGAAACTAACGGAAACTCCGGGTATCAGTTATTCACTGCTTATATTCCAGCAGACACCTAGAGCAATTTCCCATAGAAAAATGTATTAAACTTAAGGGTAAGCATTAAAGGTGGCCATACACAGGCTGAAAAAAGCTGCAGACAGACAAAGTCAGTAGGTTATTGGCAAGTATATGGGGCCCTCAATGGGCTTCCCCAAAAGAACATTGGACAGACGTTGCATTGGTACATTGATGCAGTCCTTGCTCTCACCAACTGCATTCCTGGCCTTGTGACCTGATTGTTGGACCCACTATCAGATCAGCCCAATTTGGCCAACTCAAGATGGGCATATCGGGGCAAGAGTCGCTCCTTTGAAAACCTCTCCAAACAAGTGGATCTGCCCATGTATGGCCACCTTCAGTCACCAAAAAATCAGTTTGTTAAATATCACTATCCTAAGTGAGACACATATTCATAAATAGCAAACATATTCTACAGGGCTGTACAATACTTTGTCATACCAATTGTGCCACACCGATGATAGTGTTGATGACTAGTTGTCTTTAGTGGGGAAACAAAAAAACCAGTGTGAATTTGTGATTTCATCCCCTCTGCACATAAACAATCTGTGGATCAGCTGTACTCAATACATTGTCAGCCTGTTTGTGAGGACCAAATATTAGTCAGTACATATATATAAGTATGCACAGCTCAGCCTTAGATTACAGAATGTGAACTGCAGAATCCAATAGTAATTTTACAAACTCAAACCTAATACTTGTCCATGTGGGGGGCTTGGAATTCCATGAATGCAGTGACATTTCTGCTAAAGGGCTTGAGTGGAATAGGGTTGATTTTAGGTTGGGTTGGATGAATCATGGGCATCGCCAAGCTGCCAAACAGGGCCACACAATTGATGGCAGTCCTGTATGCATATTTATGTATTTGTCTATCAACCTTATTATACTGAGCTAAATCTTAATGGCAACCCTGTATGCTAGTGATGTGCATTCCGGGCCAATAACCACGGGTCGGGCAGGTTTGGGTTGACCTTTTTGTGGGTTGACCGTAGACTGTCGGCTTCCTGTTTTATTGGCACGTGCCTGCTCTGCCCTGCCGATGACCTTGCAAAGGAGGTGAGTCAATAAATGGAGGGGGGGAAGCTGGTCGTGGGTCGGGCAGGTGCGAGTTGAGTTTTTCTCTACTGTATGCACTGTAACCAACTGTTAATAAGAGTTTAACGTATGTAAATGCAGCGGTAATTCTGGGGCTGCTGCTGTCTGAGGGGTGAAGCAGAATCGCTAGTGCATTGAGTGCAATAGTGCTCTCTGCACTAGCGGAGCCGAATTTCCGGGTTAAAACCCAGAAGTTCGAAACTTAAAGTTACAAGAGGTGGCTTTTTGCTGTCCCTTGGCAGAAGCGCCACTGTGTAAATGCAAAAAGGAAATGTTTTACAGCATTAATATGTACATCAGCATCTTCATTAACCATAAAGTTTTGATTATTTGCTTGGCACATATATAGTATCTCTACATTGCATGCTGTGATGTTCAAGGATCAGTTTAATACGTAGCTTTACATTTATATGCTTATTTTTGTTGCTACATGAAAGTCTAATTCCTGGCTTCATACACATTTTCTATGTGATTGCAAAGATTATGAAACAAAAATTGGCTGTTGATTGATATGTTAATGCTGACTTGTTATTGTACAATGGATGCCCAACCCTAAAAGCTGCCTTAGCCAGAGGTTAGCCAGAGTCATTCTTAAAATGAGAGTATACACCTAAAAACACCTATACTAAAAAGTGCACAGAGTTTGTGTTTGAAATTCATTCTGCCTATTCTTTTGGTTCAAAATAATTTTTCCTTTCCTATTATAAACATGCCAATTTGTTCCTTATCTACCTTAATACAAATACAATATCAGAGGGCTTCTCGGTGGATTGGTAATTCGTTTTATCAGCTTGTACTTCACTTGGAAGGTGCTGATAGCATTCGGCAATGCAGCATACAGAAGGTGGTAACACATGGACACCACCTGCAATGCAGCTTATATGTCTTTCAGAATCTGCAAGCTGGAGAATGCCAACTGATGCAAGTTGTTAGAAAGCTGTTTACTTTATGCCAAACCCTGGCCAATGTGGGCTGCATTTTGCACCTTGCGCTGAATTTTTAATCTACTGTAAGAGACAGAGTGCAGCCTGCACCCGTTCCATTGGTGAATGAGCCCTCTTATAGCTTTAACCTTAAGTAAAGAAACTTTAAGATTGCTGAGCTAATTGAAAGTTTCAACAAAGAAGCAAATAAAATAGTTCATTATATGTCATAACTACTTATTTTATGAGACAGGTTTTTCATTTATTAGATTCATTTTTAATAAGACAGTAAACAAAAGCTAAATTGCAATTTACATTATTAAAATCATAGTTAAAGGATATGATCCTTAATTAATGGCATTTTCAAATTTAAATGTTTGCACAGTTAATTGCTGTGTGAGTCATCATTATTTGCATAAAAAAGCCACAAAAAAACTTTTTTGAATGTCTCGTCCCTGCTTCTTCTTCTTAAGGTTACTATATTATTCAAATCAGTGCAAAGTAGCTATTTCGGCACTAGCAAACAGGGAGAGAACACGAGCATTCTAGCAGTGGAGTTTAAAATTGATTGGGAGAGGAGAGGTGTTAGTAGGAGTTTGCAAGTTTGGTGTATTTGAAGTTTGGAGGTTTTGGCAATATTAATATGATTTGATAAGGATATTGTCTGGTAAACAATTTCCCCTAAGCATTATGCCAAATCAATGTAGTTTACATGTAGTAGCAATGGTAAGATGGGTCAGATTTGGGTGGACAGATGATGATCTCTGTTTTATCTGGGTTCACTGTGAGGTGGCATTCATTCATCCAGGAGGAGAACATTAGGAGGCAGCTAAAGATCAGATTATGAATGTTGGTGGTTAATGTAGGGATGTGAAATAAATTTAGATGTCATCTATTTACAAGTCATATTTAAGGCCAAACGAAGAGATTAGTGGACAAAAGACACTAAGTTTGCTCAGGTGGAAAAAACTATAGCAACCAATCAGCAGGTAGCATTTACTGGTCACCTGTTTAAAAGCAAATATCTTATTGGTTGCCATGTGTTACTACACCTGGGCAAACTTCTTGTTTTGTAATGCGGTAGAAGGTCTCCTAAGGCTACAAGGGCTAGGACAATGAAAGCAAACATCTCATTTGTTGTCATGGGTTACTGGCTAGGTGCAAAATTTGCCTAGTGTTTATAAATGTGTACAGGGAAACCAATATAATAGAGAATTTGCATTAGAATTGAAAGGTCAACGGTATTAAATATAGAGGATAAATCCAGGAGAATGGAGTAGTGTCCTTTGACCTTGGCAATCTGGAAAAACTTGTAACTCTACAGTAATCCATACAGTGTTGCATGCAGGTATACAACTAGACATAGATTAGCATAGGGTCCAACAGATTATGACTATGGAGAAAAGTAGTAATAATGAGACGTTCTAGGAGTTTAAAAGAAAGTGGTAAAAGAGAGACAAGGTTGTAAGTTAGATAGACAGGAAGAGTCGAGTCTAGAAACAGAAGCTAGAGAGGAATTTAGGAAGATACCAGAAGATAGGGAATAATTGAATATATCAAGAAGAGCTAGAGTAAGGACAAGCGCTCACTGTTTAAGTAATAAGTAATAATGAGGGCATTGGATCAGGGAAACAAATTGTAAGTGCAGAGGACAGGAGACACTGAGAAACTTCAGACTCCGTAGCAAGATCAAAAGATTTAAAGAAGGACGGAGGAGACTTAAGTAGGCTGAGATTATTGGTGTCAGTAGGGGTGCAAATTGTTTGTGGACAGAGTTTACTTTGAAGTAGTCTGCAAAGTCCTGGGGGTAAGAAGAACTGTGAGTGATTATGATATGAGGGATGTAAAAGAGGTTTTGAATATGGAAAACAAGCAACTGTAACATAACTATTTTTAATGTTTATCAGTTACCACATATCTAAAACCAAGTGTACCTGTTTATAAATAATAATAATAATTATGGAACAGAACTGCTATTTTCTACAGTGGAAAGCTTAAGAGATGAGAGTTTGGGTTAAATAAAAATTATAAATATTTTCTTCTTCATTTGTGACACATGGATGCAATTTGTGGATATCTGAGTTTTATCCTGTGGCTTTCCATATCACTGTCAGGGAAGAGGCCCAAAGATTATCAGTACTAAGAAGAGGTCAGCATTCGGCTACAGACCACAAAAGCCTTCAACAGAATGATATAACAATGCAAAAATGAAACAGGCGACCAAGAAGACAGTTTGTGCATCTGTTTAAAAAGTTTCTCTTTTATGTGCAAGTTGAAGAACATGGAATAAAATTATCAAACAGGATAGCAATGACATTATAGGTTTGGTACCTCTTAACTAAAAATTCAATATCCACAATTTTCAACTAATAACATTTTTTTTAAATTATTTTTATAATAAAACAGATGGAGTTTTAAATGTGTTTTTTAGCAGACAAGAGGGCTCATTCACAATGCAGTGTGCAGAGTACAAAAAAGGAGGTGAACAGCCATTTTTTTAGCACATTACCAATCTCATGATTTTTGATCCCAAACTTTATGCAAACAGCATAGAAATTAAATGAGCACTAAGGGGTATGTTTTTGCACCTCTTAGTGCACTTGCCCCCTCAGTTGTCACAAAGGACCCTTAAGGTATGGTGATCCAAATTGCATATTTAGGGGGTTATTTATCATGGTCCGAATTTATCTCAATGTCAGCTGCTACAAACTCCGATCTAACCCACTCAGGTTTTTAACGCTTATTTATTATTACATTTTCCCGAAAATTACCTTTGCGGGAAAAACTAAGATTTTCATGATTTTTCGTGAATTTTCCCCCGAAAACTCTGAATTTTACGGAGTTTTCACCTGACAGCTCCGAAAACAAAGTGAAATTGCCAGAAAACCCAGACACATCCAAAAATCAATGGGACTGTTCCCATTGACTTTTATGCAACCTCGGCAGGTTTGAGATGCTGTGTTTTTATATTCTGGATTTTTAGCCCTCTGGGTTTAATAAATTCTGAAAAATTTGTGATTTTTTTTAAAGCCGATTATAACACAAAAAATCACAAACTTTTCGGATTTTGGGGAATTTCGGGTATTTGGAGCTCAGTAAAGAACCCCCTTGCAATCACAATTTTCTGGAGAATCCTTGGTCCAGATAATATATCCCATTCCTTTATCAAGAAAGTCATCTCCTGTTCATAGTATTTCTCTGGCAGTTCTTTAGTTGGGCAGAGGTATCAGGTTTACATAGTCTTTAAAAGGGGAAGTGGCCATGTGCTCACTCTCTTTGGACCCCACTTGTCATGGGGTGGTACTGCTAGAGAGCCAAAGATTAAGGCAGGCCTCAGTATGAGAAATTGGTTGTAGAAAAGATCTGAAATAGATCACTCTAGGAGTGGGAGATAGGATCTTGACAGTTAGAAGAGCAGCCAGAGTGTCCAATGAGGAGACCATAATGGTTAGTACCCTGTGGTATCACCCTCCAGGAATAGGAGATTTTTGGAGTAAAGCACCACTATGAGAATCTGCTAGTGCTGAGGACTGTAACATCAGCAGGTGGATACAAGTGTCTGAAGTATATTTATAGTGAATGTTTATTGTGCCATCTGAGCATGACCAGCAAAGGGACTGTCTGAACTCCAGCAAATAAAGTTAGCTATTTGTGGCAAGAGCCACTGGTGCCCAACTTATTGAAAGATCTGTTTTCCATGTCTAATGCAGTTGTGTTAACTCTTTCCCTACCAATACAGAACCACTTAAAAGAGTCCCACACAATGATCTATCAAGAGTTGCAGTAGTTGAGACTTGTCCAACCAAGTCTGGGTTAACCCATGAGAAGCTGATACAGATAGCAATGAACAATTACACCCTGAAAAGAAAACATAGTTCTATGCAAGTCCAGAAAATAGCTTATTTCTGCTTTTGCCCACAATAAAATAAATCTGGTTCTATTTCATTGAAGTCTTTGAAAACGACCTCAGATCAGGCAAGCAGTATGCCAGCTCTCATTCAAATGTCTAAGGCTAATAACATACAGATTTGTTTTTAATGCAGTCCTCTCATGAAGACCCACTGCAGTAGGAATATCAGTTTCCTATTCACATAAAAGCATTGCCTAAGAGGCGCACCTGTGTTTTTAGGTGGATATTGCATCGGAATTAGGGATGGGCGAATTTTTTTGCCTTGTTTCGCCACGGAATTGATGCCCATAGACTTTTATGGCAGTGTGCGACAAAAAAAGACGCAACTTTATTGGGCGTCAGTGACATTTCACCGGCGGCAAATTTTTGCCGAAACGAAATGGGTCAAATTCACCCATCCCTAATGGGAATGAAGAACTTATACCAGTCAGATAAATGGGAAGCATCAGTTTAAGTGGTATGATATTTTGATGCTGGTGATAGCCTGTATGTCATCATGGGACTTTATATACTGATATTCCACTAATATACATTTAAAGCTTTACTGCTTCTGAGAAAATCTCTGTGTAGTCAGTGCTAAGCAAAAATGAAAAACATTTTTTATAAGAATGGATGGTATATGTACAGCACAAGCCTTATTCATTGAACTTATATTGAACAAGATGTATATTGACCATTTAAAAGGAGTGGGTCTGTAAGAGGTCTTTAACTTGTATAAACAAGTAAAAGAAACTAAGTGCTAAAGGTTACTGCTGCTAAATGTTTTCTGACGCTTCATTTAAGTTGTACTTCTATTCAAACTTAGGGGTTGTTTATCAAAGGTCGAGTTCTCAAAAAATTCAAGATTTTAGGGTAGTTTCACTAAAAACCAAAAATTTTTTTTGAGATTTATTATGCCCCGAAGCTGCTAAAAAACCCAAATCCAAAAATACTCCAGCTAAAACCTGTAGAGGTCACGTAGAGTCAAAGGAAGAGGTCCCATTAATCATTTGAAGATGTTTTTTGCCTTCATGATTTTTGGCTTTTTATTGTGGTTTGCACTTGAAAACTCAATAAATTCGAGGTATAGAGTTTACAAGTCAAACTTGACCTTTTATAAATATCCCCCTTAATGACAAAATAAAATCTGTTGTAAAATTATTTTACTAGGAAATTAGGAGGACTTGGAAGAGAATGCTAGGAGATTGTTATCGATGTCCTGATATGTAAACAAGGGTTTTCTTATTGTCATTTTCCATAATAATAATTTATTACTTTATTTTTTAAGAATCTTACTAAAATGTCATACTCTGCATTTTACTTTGCTCTAAATTCATTATTTCCCAACACTGCATTAATTTCAACCCTGCAGCATTATATTATTAGCATACTTTGTCATGAACTAGTTTCATTCCTTGTTTATTGCTTTGGAACGTATGCTTGGGTATACCTGCTGCAGGGTGTAGGTTCAACTCATGAAAAGACACTTAAGTTCAATTATCCTTCCAATTAAACCTACATGAAGATCAGCATAGCCAATTATTCTGAAATGCACAAGATAATAGTTAATAAAATCTTGAGACAAATTTTCCATGACAAATAAATCAGTCTTGTGCAAGATAATAATAAATAATACAAAATTAAATGCTCTGCAGAGGTGATGCATAGTTTATAATGTTTTATGATTGATTTCTTATTTTTCCATTGACAGGACTAATTTTGATCAATGGTGGAAAATGAAACAACCTGTATTATGGGGTAATGTTATCCATGATGTAAACAAAACTGAAAGGTCACATGCTTGGTATCATTCATACCCAGGCTTCAGCTATTTAGCTATATTTGGTTGTTTTGTGCTGCACCATAGGCTATATTAAAGGTGGGCCATGCTGACTGGGCACCCTAGGCAACCCAGCCAAGGTCAAGTACCTGCCCAGCATCCCCCCCCCATCATTGCGCCCTAGGCAAGTGCCTATTCTGCCTACTCCTAGTTCCGGCGCTGGGCTATATACACAGCGAGTCCAAATGTATTATAAAGAAATAACCAAATAGGAACACAAGAAAAACAGGGGAAACGTTATATTTACAGAATGAGAACAATACAAGGATAAGTAAAACAAAAAATTGGTATAATGTAATCCAGTCAATATAAAAAGAATGATAGACAGTATGCAAATACTGGTAGGTAATCAGTATGTTACAATATTAAATAATCACAAAGAATATAAAATAATATGGACATCAACAATATATATGGTTATAAGGGTATGCATAAATATAGAATCTAGCAAGGATCATCATTACAAACACATTCCAGATAACTGATAAGTAGAATATTAGTGCAAACATGTCACATCAAACTGTAAATTTGAAAAAAAATCCTAAAAAAATTTACGTATTTTCATGCACATCAAAAAATGATGTACATCAAAAAACCCGTTTACCAAACTTTTCTTGTTTTACAAATGGGAATTTTTCAGGTGAATCGAAAGATCATGAATTTACTCATCACTATTCGTACCATTGGGTATCTTAGAATCCAAGTAAAAAATCCACCTTGTTTCCTTCTTTATTGACATATAACTTTCAAAAACTTAAGATCTCCTTCTTTTTTGGTGTTTTGGTGTTTATATCTGAAATAAATTCCCTGTCAGTAGTGCTTTGTTGTGGAGCACTCCACGTGCAAGATGGTGGCTGCCATGGAATATAGACACTGCTTGCTAACAGTTCCTGTGTTCTAAATTGCTATATAGACTTTTTCTACTGGATTTTGACCCTGACCTTGCTACTATCTGCCTGCTCTGATCCTTTGCTTGGAAATCGACTACAAACTTCCTTATCCCTTTGGACACTGTGAATTGGACATTTATGCTAGCAGCTTCCTCCTTGGTCCCTACTCCTACTTCCTGAGCCAATAAGCCTTGTATTCCCTTATTATTTCTTTTATAGCTCTACAGGTATGTCCAATATATTGGCAATCATATTTTCTGCAAGTCAACAGGTATACAACACGCCTGGTTTTACAATTGATTCATTTCTTTATCAAATATGATTTGTCAGTAGTTGAGAGAGAAAATGTACATGCTAAGATATGATGAATCTCCTTGCCCCACATTTAAACATTTGCCCTTTTTAGATCACTATGTGGACACTGATCTTTTGTCCTCTATTAAACTAGAAGAAAGGATGAATCTACAATCATCAATAAATCTACAAACATCATTTAAGATCTTGTCCAAAAAGGGTCTGTCCTCAAAATAGGCAAATTCTTCTATATGATGTGCTTAATTTGAAAGACTTGGGACCTATATGAAGGATACAGAGAGGGGATCCCCAGAGAGGCTGTCCTCTAAAATTCTCATATTTAGTGGGTTAAATGGTTCATTAATATTCTGTCCTGTAACAGGGCATGTTGAGAGCATGCATAAAGGCCTTTTTAGTGTATTTAGGGAATACCCCTAAGAGTTTAACCGATCTCTCAAAGTCTGTTAAAATTTCATTAAAGTTGGTATAAATGTGTTTTAAACATAGAAATTGGCCAAAAGGGCTGTTCTGTTTGATATGTGGATGTGAAGAAATTCATTAAAGTTAGAACAAATATGTTTTAGATGTAGAAGTTGGCCAGAAAGTATGTTCTGTTAGAAATGCGGAGGATAGTTAGACATTGTTATGTTTTGGTAGCCGAGGATCAGTAGAGTATTTATTAGCGGCTCATGCAGGCCTTACACAACAGTAACTTTTACTTTCACTTTTAAGCTGTATAAAGTATGCACAGTATAAGTCTGAGCACAGTGACATCTACAGGCCATTTGTATAAACACCACATATTCCCCCTATAGTAGGAAAGCATTTTGGCAATTTACTAAACAACAACAATGCATTTTAAAGCAATAATATACATTCTTCACATCACATAGTCCATGCAGATAGTTTTCTGATTCTCTCAGTACGCCTTATAGGTTCACTTTCTTCAGGCCTATTGCAGTTGATATCAGGAGTAGGAAAATGTCCTTCATCAAATGGAGCTTCTCCAAAGTCATATCTAACAGGAGCAAAATGTCTTGCATTCCATATGCTTCATATGTATATGCATCTCACTTCAAGAGGTGTAGTAAATTTAGATTGTTCTTGTTTCAGTATTCCTGGTTTCTTAATTCTGACTAAAGATCCAGGCTGAAAGTGTACTTCTTTGGAACCACGTTTTCTGTCAGTATAAGCCTTGCATTTGGCTTGGTGACGTTTCACAATGTCAGCAGTAGATGATTTTGTAGGCACAGTATTTTGTGGAAGTTTGATGTCTGCAACATGTAACTTAGTGCGCATCTGCCTACCATGCAATAATTCAGCTGGAGATGATTGGGTTGTTGCATGGCACGTTGCTCTGTAGTTATGTAGGAACTCTGTTGTAAATACTTTTCCCAGTAAGATTTGTGTCTGTAGTGCTTCTTTAGTACTTCTGTTGAATCACTTGATTTCTCCATTTGCTTGTGGGTAATACACTGAAGATTTCATATGCACAATATTCCTCTCTCTCAGAAGGTATCAAACTCAGATGAGACAAACTGTGGTCCGTTGTCTGATATTAACTCTTCTGCTGAAGACTGTAGACAGAAATGTTATTACTGTAGCTGATGTTATATGAGAAACAAATGCAATTTCAGGCCGTTTACTGTAATAGTCTATCAAGGTTATAGCTAATCTGCAGTCTATAGGAGCATCTGCAAAAGGAAAAACAATATCAATAGCAAGTTTTTCCCATGCTGAATCAGGGAATGGTACTGGTTTTATATCTGGTCTCAACTTAACTTTGTGTAAAAAAGTTCTTTGCACAAACCAGCGAAGTGTTGCTTTGTGGTGAAATTTTAGACACTGGCTGTGTTGCAGGCACTGGTGCTGTAGTAATGAGACCATCAACTAATTGTAGGTTTAATGCAGCAAAGAGATCCCTTCCAAGTATAGCAGTACCCTTATTGACAATGTCAAAGTCACATTTTGCAGTATTTGATTCAAATTATACAGTCACTGACAAGCAACCAAGCACAGGGATTGGATCCTTTAAGTAACTGACCAGTTTCAGGGCGGGTGCAACAAGCGAATCTTTTGCAAAGTATTTCACGAAAATATCCTTTGGTAGTATAGAAACAGCTGAACCTGTAGCAAGCATCAGGTTAATGGGGTGTTTCTTGTCAGCAGAAGCAGTACTGACACTGACAGTGCATATAAACTTGTCTAGGATAAATGTGTCAGCTTTATCCACACTTAATACTGTGGCATTTGTAGTAGTAAATTCATGAACATTCATTAGCAAAATGTCCTACCTTTTTGCATATGTGGCACCGTACCACTTTTGCAGGACATGTAACATAATTTAGAGTGTGTTGTGTTGAACCACAGTGAAAGCAGTATTTTGTATTTGGATTTGCTGCACGGTTTTGCAGTGAATCCTTTTCCTTAGCACTGATTTTTGCCTGTGACTGTGCATTATTAGGCCATAGTGCTGAATTCACAATCTGTATCTTCCCAGCAGTTCCCTGAATGAGAGTTTTAGCGTCTGCCACTGATGTTTCAATTTGGCAAACAACTGTAATAGCCTTTGCAAGGGTTAAATCCTGCTCTAGGAGCAGTCTCTCTCTCTAATGCGAGGTGAGTTTGTTTTTTCCACTATTTGGTCTCTTCTGTTCTCATCTGTTAGATTCCCAAAGTCACTGGTAACAACCAGCTCTCTCAAAGCTGCTACAAATTGCTCTGTGGATTCGCAATTACACTGTCCACGTCGGTGGAATTTATATCTTTCAGCAACCACATTTACTCTTGGCACGAAAAAGTTCTTTATAGCAGTAAGTGCAGTTTCATAAGTCTCATCAGGTAATGGTAATGTATAGAATATACGCTGTCCCTCTGCTCCCAGGCAGTGAATAAGTAAAGCACGCTTTCTAGCAGCAGAAATCTTCTCTTGGTCAGCAGCAATAATGTTATGTTTTGGGTAGCCGAGGATGAGTAGAGTATAACAGTGCTTTATTAGTAGGCTCATGCAGGCCTTACACAACAGTAACTTTTACTTTCACTTTTAAGCTGTATGAAGTATGCACAGTATAAGTCTGAGCACAGTGACATCTACAGGCCATTTGTATAAACACCACAGACATGGCATGTAGAATGGTGTTTGCTGTTCACTCCTTTCTAAACAAAGTGGGATTAATATGTTTCCCTTGCCCTGATAGTTGTAAATCTTGATAATGAATAGAGTTATCTCTGAAATCAGAAGTAAACTTCAAATTGAGATTGTCATTCAAAAATACCAATAACTGTTTAAATAACTCTTTAGTATTTGGCTGACAAAAAAATAAATGTGACTTAATAAATGTGACTTTTGAATATGTTATTATCATTGTAAAGAAACATATATTCCCACCAAACCATATAGATTGCCATAGGTAGGGGGGCAGTACATGGCAGTGAAACTAGAGCGGTGGCAGGATAGATTCACTTACTAGCATGCTTATCAGCTCTCAAGTAACTATTAATTCTGTCACCTAGGTAACTTGTCTATGTGACCTCTGCCTCATTTTTGTCTTATTACAACTAAAGAAAACATTTATCAATTTCACAATCATGTACAAAAAAATAAAATTCCCCCTTCCCTTTCTTAAATGAAAATTGTGTTTTCATAAGTTAGAAAACAAGTTAGCTTTGTTTGTGAATCTTTGCAAAAGAACTTGCCATTACTATGATTAATTTACCTTCTAAAGTAAATCACTGGCAAACCCATGCATATAATATAATAAAGTCCAGATGGAGAAATGCAAAACATGCTTATTCCTCAGTGGATTCCATTGAATTTTACAGGTGTCACAATGTCACTGTGTCAGAAAGAACCCTAGTTATTATATATTTATTACTTATATGTCCAAAATGTGAGACTACTTGAGCAATTAGCCTTAAGTGAGCTCTTACAGTGCTGTTCATAAATGCAAACTAGCTTTGATCAATTTTTACATTTTGGCTAACTGAAAATTCTCATGTGCAATATGAGAACCATTGCAGGACTTGCTGTACTTCCTTTACTATCAATGGAGGGAGTCCTCATAGGAATGGTTTCAACCATAGAGCCTTTCAAAAATTGCTATTTTTCAAGATATATTAGCAAAAAAATACATCAATGTAACTTAAAAATATAAGGAAAAAATAAAAAAGTGATGATGATGGCCCTGTAACCATTTTTACATATATTTATACATATATTGCATTTCATAGCAATTACATTTTCAAATAACTTTAAAATCATTGGAATGGTTTAATTTGTGTATATTGGAAGGTTTCTTTCTAACTATGCAAAAAATGTAGAACTCCTTTAATGAATCAAGATCAGAATTTTTCTTCTTGCTGCAGAAATCTACATTTTCCTTCAATATTCAAAATTTCTAGATTTTACAGTGCTATTTCTCTTGTGGCCACTATTGTATTAAAAGATTATATTTTATCTGATGTTTTATAAACAAAGAGAAGAAACCCCTACCTAAGATTGATGTAAAAAGTCATACCCTGCTCCTTATTCCAAGTGTGAGGTCCCAGTAAAGAGATTCCTCTAAGATGTGGGGTTTGGGTTAGTTCCAAAACAAAAAATCTGTTTGTGAATGTTCCCAGCAGATCCCACAGACCTCCTGGCATGTAAATAAGCAACATGGGACCTGTCGAATAATTTAATAGACAACCACCAGTGTTTATTTATTTTCACCCGCCTTTTTCAGGAGTTGCTACAAAGCAAATATTGTGTTCATATTGGAGATTGCATGTACTGCAGGCTTGAGACAAAACCACTAGCTGAGGAAGGTTTATTTCATAGCATTGTTGCCAAAATTATTTCCTAAAAATCTTAGGCATATTTGCACCATAACAACAACCCACAAAAAAGTCAAACCTATGGATTATCACTGTACAGCTGAATAATAAAAGTTTATCTCTGATTGCTATGGATTACTTTATAGCTGCAAATTTGACAGTTGATGCAAATTATTTCCTCTTCCCATTTCCCAGAACTGAACTGATTTACCTCTGTGTTATCAGTGTTACCTTACTGACAAAAATGTGCATTTAAAACTAAATAAAATAAAACACTATTAGTAATGTATAGTTCAAAGAAGTTAGTATTTGTTTTGTAGTATGTTATAATTATCAAGGATCTAATTGAAAATTTAAATTTTATAATATCTAATTTATTTTAGTTTATTTTAGTGTAATTTGACTAGGGATTAGTCCAAATTCGATTTGAGTTTACAAAAAAAATCTAAATTCGAATTTCGAAATTTATCATGTGCTTTCCCTTTAAGAATTCGAATTCGACTATTCTCCATATAAAACCTGCCATATTGGTGTATTAGCCTATGGGGGGCCTCCTACAATCAATTTGGAGTCATTGGTGGACTTTTTAAAAAAAATAAAAATGTTTTTGTGAAAAAACTTGAATCGAATTCTATCGAATTTGATTCGAATTTGATTCAAGTTTGCAGGTCGATCCTATTTACCCAAATTTAAAAAATTCTATCAAATTTTTTAATTGCCTGTTTTTTTTTCAAATGTCCTGAGGTCAAGAAAGTGTGCGTGTTTTAGTGAATAGATCCCATTGGGTATTATGTGGAAATATTACAATAGTTAAGATTTTTAACATACTGATTTTTAGTCCCTCTTTAAAGAGATACTGACACCAGAAATTAAACCATTTTTACATCTATCATAGTATTGGCTTTGTTTGCTACTTATAATTTTGCTATAAAGTGTTTGCTCATAGCTTTTACATTACCCAATTTACTCCCCGTGCTCGTCTATGAGGGGGCTGCCATATTTGTGCAGCAGGAGTCCGTTAGCATTAGAAACTTTAACTGACAGGCTGAGATGGGACAGTCAGGTTGGCAAAACAGTCAGGTTTAGGAACATCAAGTAAAAATTATTTACAAAAACAAACCTATCAACAAAAAATGATCAACATGACCTATAGGTAACTTTTAATGTACATTCATATTTTAAAAGGTAGTTTTTTAGCGTCAGTTTCACTTTAAGGGTGAAATGCCAAGGCCAGAGTTAATGTGTTGATGCTATCACATAACACTGATTTAAAACTCTCCTCCTTCGTAACATAAATATGGCTGAAAGATCAAGGGCTTCCAACCAACTTCCCTTGTCATTCTGAGCAGTCATTCACTTGCAGTTATTAAGAATGTAATCACATGACTGTTTTGCATGCCAAAAGTAATCTTCACGGCAGATAAGAGATCACAGAGTAATGGAACCACCCTGTAGACAGTGCAATTATATGTTTATTAAAGAAAAACAAGAATGCTCTGCGGGCGAATTTAAGAAAACAATTGGAAAGGAAAGATTATGAAAACTCCAAACATTGGGGGGTCAAACAGAGACATTTATATTAAACTCCTGTAACAAATAAAGTGCAAAAGGCCACTGCATGGCAATGAAATAGATACACGACCATATCTATTTTTCAGATAAACAGACATGAATATATGCAGGGTCACTTACAGAACCACAGGCAATGAGTGACACAAAAAAGCAAATAGGTGTGTTTAGACTTTGTGCAATATAACAGATTCCCCATGTACAGTACATCTTGTACTACTGGCTCTTTATGTACTGGGCATTAGCAGGTATTAATTGATGTGGTTGGCTGCAATACTTCACAACCAAAATACTGTTGTGGCCGAAAGGTCTTTTTTATCCTCCAAAATAAATCTGGGTTATAGCAGTTTCATGCCATGTGCTTGTATACTTATGATGGTGTTTTGGAGCCCAGTGACCTACTGAAACTCCCTCTAATCCAATGCAACTGGTGACAAGCTCCCATATTTTATGTAATTTTTAAGACAGACATGTAGGCATTTGGATAAATTTACAAAAATAAATTCTCTATCGGTCTTCCAATGAAGGCATAAAGCCTGTCCCCGAGGAAGCATAGCAGCTAACCATGTGAAACACGTTGGACTAAATTGTATTCATCTGGTTTGGTGCCGTACTTATTGAATATTTTGTAAGTATCCAATTTTTTGTGTTTTATTCATTCATTAAAATGTATTACACTATATACTGGCTTCCACTGTATGTGTTATGTCCAACCTTTGCAGCATTGGATTTTTTTTAAACTTTTGTAGCATTTGAAGATCTGCTGCAGGACCATTTGCACCTTTATTCCTTTCCATTCGGCTTAATACTGGTCTATATCTGGTGAGTAGGCTGACTCACTGGGTGTGCAGTTAAGGCAGAGATTACACAAGTGCACTAGTCAAATTCGACTAGGGAATTATTACAATTTGATTCGAGTTGTTTTAAAAATGTGAATTTGATTTTCGAAATGTATCATACACTAGCCCTTTAAGAGCTCAAATACGACTATTTGCCACCTTAAACCTGCCGAATTGCTGTTTTAGCCTATGGAAGACATCCTGGGATCAATTTGGAGTTGTTTGCAGCCTTCCTGACTAGTGATGGGGGAATTAATTTTCTGTGAATTTCTGCGACAATTCCGACGCCATCGACAATTAAAGGTGCCCATTGACTTTAATGCGTGTCGGAATTGTCGGTAGCATTAGGATGCTCGCCAGGCATCAAAAAAATTTGACGCTGTGTCAAAATTCGCCCAACGGGAGAAATTCGCCCATCACTATTCCTGACATTCGATTTTTTTCCGGAGAATTGAATTCGATCCAAATTCAATTAGAGTTTGCGGGACGATCCTATTTACCCAACTTTGAAAAAAAAAGATTTTTTAATAAATTTCGATTGGTCGAATTTCGAGTTCATGGGAGTTTAAGGGAGTTTTAAATGACTCTCATGAACTCTAAATTCGCTCCTACTTTTAGTAACTTACTCCACTATATAATTTTTATCTAATGTGCTCTTCCTTGTATTTCTACTACATCTATATAAGATTTGGGACTCCTGCCCTGGGGGGGATGATTCAGGAAGCTGCAGTTTACTAATTGGATATTGGACATTTGATTGTGAAGATCATGTTTTAGAGGTAAACATTTGTTTAACTGGTATAGTTTGGATATAGATTGTCAGCTTAAAATCCCCTGGGGGGTCTATTTATCAAAGGTCGGATTTTAGTAGTTTTAGAGGTTTTTGAAACCATGACTAAACTCACAAACTCTAAAAGTAGGAATGTCATTGGATTTATTAAAAAATCCAAATGAAAAAGTAAAAACGGAAAATTACACTGAACAATGTGCTAAAAAATTATGAATACCTCAAAAACCTCTAAAAATTGGAGCTTTTCAGGCACTTCCCAGTGAAAAAAAAATCCGAAAACCTCTAAAAGTCCATAGTAATTTAAAGCGATCCAATAGGATTAATTCAGCTCTCATTGACTTCTATGGACAACTTTTACCTGGCGAAGTTTGGTATTAAAGGTTTTCATGGTTTTTACACATCATTAATCTCAAACCACATATTTTTAGAGATTCGTGAAAAAAAAAATCGAAATTTGATTGTTAATAAATGGTCCCCTTAGGCAATAAGTACATTAATCAGTCCTGATTGTCCAGATTGTCCCAAGAGCCAGCGGGAACAGCAAGCATTCCCTGATGACTGAGGAGAGACATACTCTGCAATTGGAAGGCTACTGCCTCCAAGTAGCCCACCAGCTCTGCTTACCCTGTGATCTGCCTGCCTACCAAAGGTATTTGCACTTCTATACACACACGCTTTTTACACTCTTTACTATATTTTATTATTTTTTGCATTTTTTATCCTTACACACAGCTCACACACATGCTCGCGCCCAAATACAAATACATGTGCTCTTTATAAGTATATTTATTTCAGTACTTTTATTTAATTTTTATCCATTGTAGGTCCAGTGTAGCAGTTGATTGATTGTTTGTGCCTGTAAAAATGTTCATAGCACAGAGAAACGACTGAAATTGAGTCTCACTAGGTGAAAAAAGTATTATTTTGGTGTTATCAGATATTAGTGATTTGGTTGCATTCTGCATTGTTCTTGATTATTTGTTTTGCTCATACAAATGTTGTGCAATATTTTTATTTTGGTGATTCTGCAAAGCACAAAGTTTGGTAAATCTATGCATAATGGTCATCAAACTTGTCAGTAGACTCCTGGCATTCATTTTTAGGGTGTTTGATCTTGTTACTTTGAGGAAATGTGGGATAAGATGCTGGAAAAAAAAGCCTTGAGGTGATTTTTAGAAATTTCATAAAAATGCTTTAGCAAAAGCTTTGCAATTTGGTAGTTTGGATTATGAAGATACAGGTGTTCCAACACTCTGATGGGCAAGTAGTAGCATGTAAACCTCCCTCCACACCACTGCCTTCTGGGACCAATACCCAAGTAGGTACTGAAACACACTCCACCAGTAAGTCCAATATGAGCCATTTAGCAGGCATTCACTACCACTATCACCCCACTATTGTGAAAAAAAACCCTAACCCAACAAACAAGGGGTTGGTGGGCATGATGTCCCCCCCCCCATTTTGCTGATAAATACGTGAGAAGAAGTGGTACTCCCTGCACCCTTTTTATCTACTCCCAAGCCACTCCTTTCTCCCCATCAGTTTCTAGCTTTACTCCATGTCCTCACTGCCTTCCTAGCCCAGTCAAGGCTTCAAATTATCTATTGGAGCCAAAAAAAATTGGACACAATTTTTCCGTGTCTCCTTTTATCTAAAGAACAAAAACTTGTTGTTGTCCAAATGTGGGACAGGAAAGCACATCTTCTCTTAATGAGAAGTAGACAGAGGTGCACAGATAGGATATCTCATAAACAGGTGAAAAATAGATGTTTAATGCCACAATCAAAAATAGAACAATGATTTGTAATCAAATAAATGGATAACTTGCAGAAGGATTATGGTTTTCATTTGTTAACCTGTACAAATAATCTTTACAGTCCTCTGTAAAAAATAAACTGCAATAGAGCTAAGACTATGAGGAGACAAGGAAAGAGAAGAAATAATAATCAGGGGCATTAGCTGAATACTGTGAATATAAGGAAAAGATGACATAAAAATAATAGAAGAATACTAGAACTGGGAATATATATTGGGAAGGTTCACTGCTATGTAAATATTTTTTCCGTAACCACAGGGGAATCTTTAAGTCATCAATAAATATTAAAGATAAGTACTGTCAACTTCACATATTAAATTGTAAGAGAAAATATGGATAAGGACCATTCAGGTTTGGCTATGTTTAACTGCTCACATACTTATGTGACATTTGATGAATGACGTAACTAAAATACTCATTGGAATGCAAAGAAACCCCACTTAAAATCTTTCCATTCATAAATAAGGGAAAGAAGCTATAAACAAATTATTAGTACTATAAAAACAACGGATGCTGTCTATGGTTATTGATTTATTGCTTTTTTGATATACTTCCGTTTTTAGCTGTTTTTTCCCTAGTTTGTCATTTTTCTGGTACCACCATTTCACCTAGATATGACACCATTCAATTGGTGTGTAGTCTTTTTTCCTATACTTTATGAACTACACTACCCACAATCCCCTGTGAATCATGGTTTGGTTTGCTGAATTACGGTATATATCTGAGTGTTACTTTGGATGGGGACAGGTTTCTATCGTCTGGCTTTTTAATAATAACACTAATGATAGTATCTTCATATTTCTGCTATGTGCCTTTTTTCATTTCTTTCTGTCATTTCTTTCTTTCTTTTCCCTCTCTCTGGTACTACCATTCACTTATCTGGTAATGAGAACTTTGCCCGGTTTATAAAACACCATTCAAAGGACGTGCAGTCTTTTTTTCCCCCATGCTGGCGGCTTCTGTATGGACTACTCTTCCCACAATCCTTTGTGAACCATGTTTAGTTAAGTGAAATGATATAATAGAGCACTATTTTGGACAGGGTCATGTTGTTATCTCCTTGCTTTATAGTAGAAACACAAATTACTAGTGATGGGCAAATTTGTTCTGTTTCACCGAAATTTCGAAAAAATTAGGAAAATGAGCAAGCACATGGAAGTCAATGGGCGGCAAAATAATTTTGATGCGCGTCAATTTCGACGCCTGTGATAATTTTTATACGTGCTTATTTTGCCCAAATGCATTAAAGTCAATGGACGTCTGAATAATTTCGACGCACAACAATTTTTATGCATACTACTATTCTGACGCGCGTCCAAATGTTTTCACGTTTTCGTGCCCCATTGTCCAAAATGTATTCACCGACGGCAAAACACAAAAATTCGCTGCAAATTTGCATCTGACAAATGTATTCGCCCATCACTACTAATTACTGTACCTTATACCTTTGTGATGTGCCTTTTTAGTGCTAAAGGTTGATGGACTGACCTCAGTATCCAGCGATCTCCTTTGGACTCCATTACATTAGGACCATTGTGACATCCGCTACATTAAAAATGATTTGAGGCTTAAGTCTAAAATAAATCAGCACAGATATGTTTTCTCATTGGTCAAGTAGACTCACTTTAAACCCTAAACTTATGTATTTGATTTTACACTGGTGTCATACCAGAAAGTAACTGCTTTGATAACTACTCCTGACATTACCGATACTGCGGCTAGTACAGGTGGAGTTTGTGGTTCTTTTTTATATTCTTTTTTTGATCTTCCTGATTGTATTCTTTATCACACTGCACCTTTTCGATCCTTTTGGTATGGGGCTTACAATGTTGTTTTATGCTTTGTTCAGGTATAATACCAAATACCATTACTAATATAGTTCCATGTACAATCTTCAGCTAACTCCTAAATGTTTCTTTATAAGTGCCGTTTATTTTTTATTATTGATGGCACAACCAACTCTGAGCAAATTTTGCAGTGGATCCAGTTTTCATTATGGAAAGGTTCTATGCAAATATGCTCCCCTTGCCTCACATTGGTGATGTAATATGATGTCACAACTAGCACCTTCCCCTCTTTATATGTTAATTAGACATGAGTTGTTGGTGTTTGGTCACACTGAGAAAGGCTACTGTTGTCTCCACTAATAAAATGACCTAATTGTTTCCACATAAGACCTGCGAGTGCGGACCTTTTTGGGCTTGTTGGATCAAATACAGTACATATGTGAGTATAAAGGTACATACAGAATAAAAAGCTCAGTGTGTTCAAGTTGCAGGGTTAAAATCTTGCATATTCAAGAGCTGGAATGTTCACAGGCATCAATACACCCACTTTCCTAGAGCTGTGTTCAGTTATACCTAGAAAACTGACGCCTCCATTGTTACGTGCTTAACCCTTCTTCATCTCAAATCTCCTGTTGCTCAATGCTTCAGCCTTTAAAATAAAACAGACTCACTACCGTGTATGAGCTAAATAAACAGTTCTTTAAAGTTATAAAAAGAAACATTAAGTTCACTTAATGTTGCAAATTACATGGATGGGTAGATAGCTTCATCTTTGTAGAAATTCAGAAAGATTGCTATTCTTTGACAAAAATATGATTCTCAAAACAAGACATAAAAACCTTTTTCATGCTTCGTGATCCACTTGTGTAAATAATACTTTCTGCACCCCCCCCCCACAAGCCGCTTAGAACTGTCTTTTCTTTTGTCTTTTGAGATTAAAGAACACAGGCAACTTAATGCTATTCTTGTCCGCGAGGGATTACATTTTACTCTCAGTGATAACTCACCTTTTCTTCTGTTGCTTTAAAGAAAGCCTTAAGTAAATACTTTTTTTTACAGTACCTTTATGAAAAAAGAGAAAAAGATAATTACATTTTGCCCCAAGGCTTTGACTGATTGGTAAGACTCCCAGACACTTTAAGCAGGCGCCACAAATTGTGTAAGTTTCTGACCTGCTGGCTTAATGCCTAGTTCACATGACAAAGATATCTGGTGGTTTGGCAAGATGAGGTGGATGGGTGCCTGGGATCAGATACGTAGATTTGAGGAGAAAAATGCACACACAATGATATATGTTTTTAAAATATTACCTACAGAGCAATATGTGCCTACGTAGGCTTATGTTCATGTCTTTTTTTTTACCACTTTTAGTTAAATAGCAAAAATATTAAACTATTATTAATATTATCGTTAACAAGTATTTATATATTACATACTGGCCGACATAAGAGGTAAATCCTAAAGGAGAAAGTGGTATGAGATGCAAGACGTGGGGCTGGGCAAGATCAGGCGTAGCATGCATATATCTGCCTGAATTGAAATGCTGGTATGGGATCCGTTATCTGGAAACCCATTATCCAGAAAGCGCTGAATTACAGTAAGGTTGTTTATCATAGACTCCATTATATCCAAATAATCCAGATGTTTTAAAACGATATCCTTTTTTATCTGTAATAATAAAACGCTGCCTTGTACTTGATCAAAGACTAATTAATCCTTATTGGAGGCAACTAGCCTATTGGGTTTATTTAATGTTTAAATGATTTTCTCTGAGACTTAAGGTATGAAGATTAGTGATGGGTATTTTTCCCGTTTCGTTTTGCCGAAAAATGTTGACGTCCGCGTAAGTTTTGATGCTCATGTCAATTTTGATGCTGTCGATAAAGTCTATAGGTGTTCGAATAGTGTTGACGTGCAATGGTTTTGACGCAAGCGTCTTTTCTGACACACGTCCAAATTTTTTTGACACCGGCTAATTTTCATGGTAGTTTCATGAATTTATTTGCAATGGTGAAATATGGAAATTCGCCACATCACTAATGAAGATCCAAATTACAGAAATATCTGTATCTGGAAAAAACAAGTCTTGAGCATTCATACCTGTATGAATAAGAGCATGTTTACTATATTTGACTTGAATAAAGGCATAACTTGATCACCCAGGGCCCCCAGGAAAAAAAATTGTGTGCACTCCTCTACAACGTTAATGACCTGCTCCACCAGGTTTCCTTGCTCTGTTTCCCATATATTTACCCCACTGCATGCAGGTGTTTGGAACAGCATACTGGTTGTGACCTTGAACACAAGTCATTATGTACTATGCAGACATATTAAAGTTTTAATCGAGATTCAGATACTTCTTTAGAAATATCAGTTACTTGGATGAGCCAAAAAATGGAATGGAAAATGGGTCTTCAAACTTCATTGCTGTTAATAAACAGGAAAATGACAAATAGAATTCACTTTTTACATTGATGCTGTCTCTTTGATATTCTACTGGATTGATGACTTGTAAATATAGTATAGTTGACTCAGGCAGTTAGACTACTTTGCTGTAAAACAACTCTGAAAGTCCTGCCATTGTTCATATGTGAGAAATAGACATTTCCCAACTCAGATAACTTACAAAAACAAATGTGTTGTGACTATAAGAGCTGAGCAATTTACATTCAAGAATGACAACTTTCCTAAGCCAAGATTTACTAAAGACTAAAATGGCATGCAATGTGCACACTGCCTGTCATCACAAATGACTCATTTTGAAACATGATTGAAACTGTACGTCTTATGTACAAACTGCCTAAAACGATAAAAAAAGTGAGAATGAAGCAAGAACTCTCTTTTGATCCATGCAACTACTGACACAATATCTGGAAAGGTCCAAAAAATACTTGTGTGCTTATTTAGATTTAGAACATATGGATTTAAAATTTGCCACATTCCCCTCAAAGAAGACTAAATGAGAGAGGGTAGACTCATAATAGGAAGATCCTTCTCTGAGGGGGGAAGGAGTTGTAGACCTTCTAGGTGGAGACAAGAGTCACATGCAAGTTGGGGACTATTTAACCACTGGGAAACCACTGCATCATCTAAATCAAATTTAGTTTGAGATATCCCTTTGGTAAAAAAAACTGAAGCAGGTTAAGTACATTGGAAGAGATGGAAGTGGTTAGGATCCCGTTTGATAAGTTCATCATCAGCATTTATTTATATAGTGCTCAGCAAGTTTTTGTTTTATTCTAGCATCAAATTCACATATTTAGGTTTTCCAGTAAGAAGGCTTGTGTCTGAGTATAGTTTGCCTTTTTCTAGAAAACAATTGCCCAGGAATCTGAAATTTCTCCCTTCCCATGCTCACTAGGGCTGATTTGCAGCTCATGACGATGGCACAAGTATTTAAAACATCAAACAGGAATTATATCACTAATTGTTTATACCTACAATTAGAATTGATTGTTGCTGACATTCCAAAACAGGTACATAGCTACACCTTTAATCATCACAGAGACAGTTTTAAGTGTTTACATTTGTGTATAGTCGTAGCAACAACAAAATACAGCGTATGTTAGTTGATTAAAGGGATAGTTCCCCTTTAAATTACCTTTTAATATGATGGAAATGGAAATATTTAAAGGCAATTTGAAAATTGTCTTTTCTGTGTTTTTTTATTATTTGCTTTGTGGCTTGAAGCTTGAGGTTTGAAATGTCAACTTCTATATGGTTTCTGAGGCTTAATTTATTTGCCAACCAAGGGTATGTTAGAAAAATGGAAATATAAGGAATAGGGGAAGGACTGAATTGAAAGAAAACAATAACAAATAATGGTAACAATTAAACTGAAACTTTACAATGAATAAAGCTTGTTTTTATGTCCACGGACACTGTGGGTAAGTTTCACTCTTCCCAGCAGTGAGTTGCAGTTTTAAAGAAGTGAAGTTCCGTTGCAGGTATGGGATCCCTTACCTGGAAACTCATTATCCAGAAATCCTAATTATGTAAAGGCCATCTCCCATAGACTGCATTATAAGCAAATAATTTTTTTAAATTATTTTTATTTTCTTTGTAATAATGAAACAGTATCTTGTATTTGATGGTTACTAAGCTACATGAATCCATATTGGTGGCAAAACAATCCTATTGGTTTTTTTAATGTTTAAATGATTTCCAGCAGCCTTAAGGTATGCAGATCTCAGTTACGGAAAGATTCCATATTCAGAAACCCCAGATCCCAAGCATTCTGGATAATAGATCCGATACCTGTACTATTTTTAATACCAATTGCCTATAATTGCCTATAAAATTCCAGTTTAGTATCCAGTATCAGGGTCGGACTGGGCCGGTGGGACACCAGGAAAAAAAGATGTGTGCCACGGCCCTCATGGACCCCCGCCGGCCCAGACCTGCTCCCCGATAGACTGGCCCCATAAAAAAAGAAAATGCGGCCAGGCCAGATTTGTGGCGAGGATTTGTCGTTCCCACATGCGCACCAGCATTCGTGCATGCTTGCCGCGGGCCCCCTGAAAGTTTGGAACCCAGTAGGTCCCCGAAAGTCCAGTCCGACCCTGTCCAGTATCCATTAAAGGTTTGTTTTGTTTTAACTGATGTGCAGTCCAAACAGAACCAGAATGGTGAATTCTTTACTGCATCAGTCCCATGTGCAGTTGTCTATCAAATGTGAAACAAATATATATATATGGACCATAGTAATGGAGGGCACACACAAGTATCTCAAGTAACTCTAATTCTGTCTATATGACTGCTTTGCTTAAGAATGCAAATGGTAGTTGGAGTTTCCTGGGACTGTTCACCAGTGGTGTACCTAAATGTTACGGGGCCCCACAGCAAATTAAACTTAGGGCCCCAAAACATTATTAAGTTGACCTATTCTACCAATAAATAGTTCATTATTTATAATGAACTATTTATTGGTAGAATGATAATAGTATCATTAATGTGGTGTCTTATTGTGCCCCTGCAACCACAGGGTCTGTTTTCTCTGTAGTTACACCCCTGCTGTTCACTCAATAATAGCTGTTTGTCTGCAAGGCTGGGTTTTTGGTGATTCTGCTTTAGTTTTAGGGGGCTACCATGTTAATTCTACTTACATTTGCTCTGTCAATGACTATTTGCCATTGGGAAAATGTCAAAATCATGGAGTAGTTTATGCAATATTTTCTTTTCAAATGATATTTATTGTAATGCCACCCCTGAATGTACTATAAACCTGTGATTAGGGCCCCTTGGAATCAGGAGTCCCCAGGAGTCCTAATACTCCCCAGGGGCTGCAGTCCAAAAAATCTTTGTGACTCAAGTAATGCATCAGGAATTCTTGGTAATAAAATTATTACCAAGATTCTGTAAATATTAATAAAAACGGTTCCAAGCTGGTTCTCTGAAGGGAGATCAAACACAAATTGTATTTATAGCATAATGGAGGGACACCTTCTCCCTGCTCTGAACAGCACTTACTGCACTAAATTGACATTATTATTATAATTACCAAGAAATTAACATGGGAACATCATATTCCTTCTCTGAATTCTGCCAATATGTACTGGACTTTTTAATGACATTATGAACTTTTCCCCTGATGTCCTTGATAAGGTTCTAAAATGTGTATTTACAGTCTGCACTGGAGTCTTATGTGTCTTTGCCATGGCATCAGTGTCTTGGGCACAAATGAGGGCATTAATGATTGACGGTTGAGGGAGAGACCATAGAATGGCGGGGGGTGATAGTGGTGTACAGACTGAGTAGGGCACATTAGCAAGTGGCAGGGATGGCATGGGATTTAAAGGGGTGGTTCGCCTTTCAGTTTACTTTTAGTAGGTTATAGAATGGCCAGTTCTTAGGAACTTTTTAAATGCCCTTCATTTTTATTCTTTTTCTAGTTTTTAATTATTTGCCTTTTTCTTCTGAATCTTTCCAGCTTTCAAATTGGGGTCACTGTCCCCATCTAAAAACAAATGCTCTGTAAAGCTTCAAATGTATTGTTATTGCTGCTTTTTATTACTCATCTTTCTATTCAGGCCTCTCCTATTCATATTCCAGTCTCTTCTTCAAATAAATGTGTGGTTGCTAGGGGAATTTGAACCCTCAAATTGCACCAGAGGAAGGACCTGCTTGGTCAGAAACATGTAGTGCTATGCATTTAAAATAAAGCTTAAAAAACGACTTTTTCACTACTTTGCTCTCCAGTGGACCATTTTGTTTATATGCTATATTGAAGTAGAATTGGCAAAGCTGCTACACTCTCTGAGGAGCTGAACATACACATGATCCAGTGATCCGGGGACTTTTTCTAATGGAATTTGGACCCTAGCAAACAGATGGCAGAGACTGCTATATAAAGCTAAATAACTCCAAAAAAAAAATTAAAGCCAATTGCAAATTGTCTTAGAATATCATCCTCTATATCAGGTATCCCCAACCTTTTGAACCCGTGAGCAACATTCAAAAGTAAGAGGAGTTGGGGAGCAACACTAGCATGAAAAATGTTATTGGGGTGCCAAATAAGTGCTGTGATTGGCCATTTGGTAGCCGTATGTGGTCAACCTACATTGAGGCTCTGTTTGGCAGTGCACCTGGTTTGTATACAACCAAAACTTGCCTCCAAGCCTGAAATTGAAAAATAACTACCTGCTTTGAGGCCACTGGGAGCAACATCCAAGGGGTTGGAGAGCAACATGAAGCTCACAAGCTTCTTGTTTGGTTATCACTGCTCTACAGTATATCATACTAAAAGTTAACTCAGAAGTGAACATCCCCTTTAACGTGGGGTAGTGAGTAAGGGCCAAGCCATGTCGTTTGCCCACATTTAGCAACTAATAAGATTTTGGTTTTCAAACAACTGACCAGCAAATGCTACCTGCTGATTGGTTGCTATAGTGTTAACAGTAAGACCACTTTTTACATTACCCCTAAATCAAACATTATTAACGATCCAATTTTGTTTATTAATGAATTAGATACATATGGATATATAATGGACAGAAAGGGAAAAAAATGTTATGTTATGCTAAAACTGTTCACATCAATACATTTTCACAAATTAAGTATGCCCATTATATGGAAATGAGTGATACAAAAGTTTATTGTTGCATTTCTGGAATTGCTATATACCGTGTAAATGTTCCTCTATTCATGCTACGTGTTCTTTCCTGTTATGACATCACTGGAATTGCTTTTTGTTTCTGGCTAACGTGAGGATGACAGCAATGAGGAACTAGAAAAAACAAAGCTAAAAAAACCATGAACCTGTTTAAATGGATCTGACATAGTTCAAAAAGAAGATTCCCCTTCCTAGGTAGGCTGTAAAACAAATATAAATTCATGAGTGATTTCAAGGAATTTGGGTGAGGCTGAACAAATTTGTTTCACTTGTTCTATGTATCAGGGGTTTTGCAGAAATTAGGAATAATAAAAGCAGGTCAGCCAGCTCATCAAAGTGAACGTCTCATTACCTGTCTTTTATCTTTTGCCTGCCTTGACTTCAGGCACACCCTGCACCAATTACTACAACATAAAAGGCAGCCGTAAAGCAGTGGGGAGAGAAAAGGGCATAGTAGCAGCAGACCATGTGATGTGTCTGTCATTGCTCAAGATTAAATACATTTCTCTATGATTTATATGTGTGCAGTTTAAAACTTGCTACACCAGCCAGTTGCAAAAAATCATATGTTGGTGTTCTGCCTTTTAGCAATAAATGCAAATTACATTTACATGAATGTTGGAAAGTAATTTGGAGCAATAAAGGTAATTAACTCATACTGTGAGTAATAAGTAAGAAAATGCAATAGGTCCAGGGCTTCTGTTCAAACACATTAGCTGAAACGGATATAAGATAACTGAGAATACGAGCTACCAATCCAAGCAAAGTAAACCCAAAAGAATAACAAGTGGATATTTATTGTTAAACAGGGATAGTTTTGTTCTCTAAGAAATGTGTAGTGCAGTCTGGAAACACTATACAGAAACAGATACAGATTGACTTTGGCATATAAGGTATATGATGTATGTATATCTTTATAATACACAACAAATATCCTGTAAATTATATCCTTATAAACGGTGTTTAGTGATGTCATAAGTAATTATCGGAGCTTAATGATGTCATGTCTGTCAAATGACTTTTGATTTGTGCATTATAATAAATAAAGTACCCCCTGTTGCAAAATAAGAGGATATTAGAAGTAACCCTTGGAGTTCCATATTGTATAAAAACACTCGGCCTCACTCCTCTGCAATTTATAATATCCTTATATTTTACAATGGGGGGTACTTTATTCACTATATATCTAAGGAACTGTTTAGACTTGATGGCTTTCTCATTTGTATAAAGAAAATCCATATAGTTTCCAAGCGAAGCATTTCTCTTTCTCCCTATAACTCTATCTATACCTGTTACTGATAGTGTTCTATGGTCACCCCCATTACGTACAATAAATGGGTCTATTTGTTAAACCTTGATTATTTTTTTTTTCAGGGTGAGTTTTAAAAGGGAAAAACTCAAATTTATTATACTCCAAAACTACTAAAAATGAAAATCTGAAAATACTCCAGCTAAAACTTGTCAAGGTCATGTAGAAGTCAATGGCAGATGCCCCTTTTACAATTTGAAGATGCTGTGATCTGCACTGGTTTTCATAAAATTATCCAAAACTGTCTGGGTATCTTGCAACAACTTGAAAAAATCTACAGATTGGAGCATCAAATGTTTGTTTGATTTTGTCGTGACTTTTCCAGCACTGACTTTTTCAAGCTGATTATTTGATAAGTGAGTTAAATTTGTGGATGGGAGTTAGGTCGACTTTGTTTATATAAAAAAATAAGCTAAATTCTAGTTTTAGTAATTACCCCCCAAAGTAAGATTCTGATTTTTTTTATGGAGTGTGATATTTGGCTGGCATTCTAAAGGGGCCTATTTTAGACTCCTCAAGCTATCTTAAAAGTCCCCTTATAGATATAGTAACAAGGAGGAGTTACAGTTTTACCACTTAATATTGTATTTTCTATTAGTAATGAACCGCAAAGTTCTGATATTTTGAACACAGTGACAAGTTAAACATTTCCTGACCCCACATCTATATAAGCCTAGAGTAGTAGCTCAATTTTGGGTCTGTATCTCAGGTGCACAGACCATACAAGTCGATTACCCAAAGTATGAGTTTGACGTGTCACTGTTTTAAAACCAGAGTTTAGAAATGACTCCAAAACAGGATCTATTTGTAGCATGATATTTCTAATATTAGAAATGATAAAAAAAAAAAAAAACACTGGAGAATCACTTCTGTCCTTATGTATGTTCATAATACAGTATATACAGCAGTATTAGTAGATGGATGAATTTCATTGCTAGTACAATCATGCATTTATGTATCTGATTTTGCGGCAAATTTCATCGGCATGTAAAAAAAAAAAAATTGCCATATGTCAAACTTTGCATAAAAATTGATGTGCATCGAAATTATTCGGATGCCCATTGACTTTAATGCATTTGGACAAAAAAGTTGCTCGTATAAAAACTGTTGCTCGTGTCAAAATTATTTTGACGCCCGTTGACTTCAATGCTTTTAGCAAATTTTTCAGCGAATCAGCACAGATTTGCCCATCACTGCCGGATAGTTTTTGGCTCTTTTTAAAACTATGGGGTTGGGAAACAAATTATTGCGTGTACATAATCTACATAATTTCATAAACTGGCCTGTTGGTATAGCCTTAAAACAGGCGGTGGATGGCAAGAGGATGCCTACAAAAGGGAATTAACTGAATTTGATTTTCTATAGTTAGAGGGTGCAATTTCTAAGTATAAGTGTAAGTTCTAAGAAATCTAACAAGTCTGAGAACTTAATCAAATCAGCACTGGAAGTACTCTCTGTCAGTAAATGAGAATTAGGTAACACCTAGAAAAATTAAGAAATGTTCCTTTGACCCAGATGTCCACTTTCATCATTACATTGTTGTGCCCCTCTTCTCCTCTTTGGTTCACAATGTATTTAACTTCTGTAAAAAAAACTCCACCTGGTCTATTATATTCAGTAGAACTTTACACAATACAAATTCATGACTTGTGTCAAAACGCCCGGCCAAAAGACCTGGAGCTGTTATTTTGTCTCATTAAAAAGACATATTATTTTGTCTCATTAAAACATTGTGTTTCCTACAAATTTTTGTGATATTTATGTGTCTTTAAGCCTTTATGTGAATGCTCAATTGACATTCAAATTTTCTGCTGATACTGGCCCTTTAACGCCAGCTGAGTTCTTTACCCTGCAATTTACAATAAATAGAAGACTGTGTGAGTAGTAAAAACAGGACCAAGCAGTATTGTAGTCAAGGAACTATTATTTATGACATTTTAAATATAACTTGAAACTAAATTAGGCAAAACCAGGTGTTTGTCAGTGCCTGATGCAAACCAGTAAATATTTATAATTCAAATACAGTAGTAGACACAGTGGCTCTGCTTGTGTTACCAAAGTCTATATTTTCTGATGTACGCATTTCTCCTTTTAGTTCACGCAAGAAAATTGTTGGCCCAAAACATTTCAAGCTGAACAAAGTTATTATTTTTTTTTGTTGTTGCAACAGTTGTTACCTTGGAGATACTTGACCTTTAAGAGTGGCATTTGGAATTCTTCTTTAGCATTTAAAACGACCATCATTTGCAAAGTCAAGAATTTTTCCAGGGACTGGGCAGTTTCATATTTTTATGTGATGTGAAACCACCTCTTCATGTGCTTTTCTGGCATGGTTAGTGTATCTTCCCATGCAAAGTATAATATGTGAATAATTTTAAATTCACTTTACTTTTCCTGAGCAATAGGGAGGTTTAAAAAAAGAATCAGGCTTTGCCTCAAATATTAGATCATCTGGACTGACTTAAAGGAGAAGGAAAGCCCCAGGGCGCAAAACCCCTCCCCCCCTCCCCTCCGTTGCCCCCCCTCCCTCCTCCCCCCTGGCCTACCCCTCCCCCTGGGCAAATGCCCCTAACTTGTTACTCACCCCTCTGCGCAGGTCCTGTCCATGGAGTTCGCAGTCACCATCTTCTTCCACGCGCGTCTTCTTCCTGCTCTGACCGGCGTCTTCTGGCGCATGCGCAGTAGGAACAGGTACCGGTACGGCTCTACTGTAGGGATGTAGCGAACGTCGGAAAAAAAGTTCGCGAACATATTCGCGAACTTGCGCAAAAATGCGAGCGGTTCGCGAACGGTTCGCGAACCCCATAGACTTCAATGGGAAGGCGAACTTTAACATCTAAAAAAGACATTTCTGGCCAGAAAAATGATTTTAAAGTTGTTTAAAGGGTGCAACGACCTGGACAGTGGCATGTCAGAGGGGGATCAAGGGCAAAAATGTATCTGAAAAATCTGCCTGTGTGTGCTTGGAAGAGATAGTGTAGGGGGAGAGCTGTTAGTGATTTCAGGGACAGATGATAGTAAGTTTGCTGGCTAGTAATATGCTTGATACTGCTCTGTATTGGAACAAAAAAATAAATAAAAGCAGTCCTTACAAGGACTACTGTTATTGCAGCAGTCAGCAGATGAGATCAGAAGCAGGACAGCTGCCCACTGCAGCTACATACAGAGCACTGCAGTAGAAGGTAGATTACTAGCCAGCAAAGCTACCTAAGCTTAAATGTCCCTCAAACCCCTGCAGACTTCTGTCCCTCCAATAACAGAGCAGTATCAACACGATTACTAGCCAGCAAACTTTCAACTGTCCCTGAAATCACTAACAGGCAGCAGCTCTCTCCCTACACTATCTCTTCAGCACACACAGGCAGAGTGAAAAAACGCTGCAGGGCTTCGGTTTTTATAGGGAAGGGGAGTGGTCCAGGGGAGAGCTTCCTGATTGGCTGCCATGTACCTGCTGGTCTGGGGTGAGAGGGCATAAAAAAGCGCCAACAATGGCGAACCCAAAATGGCGAACGTCGCGCGACGTTCGCGAACTTCCGGCGAGCGCGAACACCCGATGTTCGCGCGAACAAGTTCGCCGGCGAACAGTTCGCGCCATCTCTACTCTACTGCGCATGCGCCGAATGTCACGAAGTTTTCCGATTTCACTTCGTGACATTCGGCGCATGCGCAGTAGAGCTGTACCGGTACCTGTTCCTACTGCGCATGCGCCAGAAGACGCCGGTCAGAGCAGGAAGAAGACGCGCGTGGAAGAAGATGGTGACTGCGAACTCCATGGACAGGACCTGCGCAGAGGGGTGAGTAACAAGTTAGGGGCATTTGCCCAGGGGGAGGGGTAGGCCAGGGGGGAGGAGGGAGGGGGGCAACGGAGGGGAGGGGGGGAGGGGTTTTGCGCCCTGGGGCTTTCCTTCTCCTTTAATTGTAAGTGATTGCATGAAGTCCATGGATATCATATAAGCTGAAGGTCATCGCCGACCCACCAAAATGCTCTTCCCATTGGAGAGTAATAGTCAGAATATGTCTGCTTGGAGGAATCTTAATATTCATTAAATAAATGATGTAGGCACCCAAGGATGTATTTATCACTGGAGTGTAACAACCTTTACTGTCTCCTTTTTTACTCCATGAGAAAATGTCAGATTTCATTTTTTGAACTGAGGTTAATGTGTATGTGATGAATTAGCTGCTATGCCACCACTGGATTATTTGTTATTGTTTGCTTTACTCTTATACATGGGAAAAGGAGAATGGTGGTGTACACTAGTAATAGTGATAAAAGACACATTTTGGGGGGTTAGTAATATACAGTCACAGTCAGATTAAGCACATAATGAATGTACCCTGTTCATCAAAATGCCTTGTTTCTATGATAACGCAATAAGCTCACAAGTAAATAACATACATTACCTTGAATTAACAAGCAAAAAAAATACACCTTGAAATGGATCGATTACAATAAATTATTTAATAATTAATTTATTAATACATTTTTAAACTTTTATAATATGTTTTCCATGGTTTTATGATTCCATCTATATATATGCATTTGACTCAAAATATTGTAAATAAATTATAATCATAACTATAAAAACAACACTTTGGCAAAAATAACACTTTGACAAAAATAATATAAATGCAAGTTATACACTAGGGGGCAGATGTATCAAGGGTCGAATTTCGAGGGGTTAAATCCCTCGAAATTCAACTGGGGAGTAGAATCGATTAGGGAATTCGGGCGAATTTACGCGCTGGCGAATAGTCGAATGGGCGAATATTTGCCCGGCGAATAGTCAAGCGATCAAATATTCGATTCGAAGGATCGAATGATCAATCGAATGCCTTTTTATTCAATCAAAAACTTAAATGCCTTTTTATTCAATCAAAAAAATTAAAGCAATTCGGTACGTTTAATCAGGCGAAGTAGGCAGTCTAATGATTTTTAAAAGAGACAGTACTTCTACTATAGAATGGGCGAATAGTCGCATCGTTTTTTCTCTTGATCTATTCGAATCATTCTACTCAGGAGAATTTACGCCAATTCGATGGTCGAGGAGCACAAAAAACTCCTCAAAATTAGAGGTTTTTTTCCCCTCTATTCATTCACCCGAGCTTAGTGAATGTGCCCCTAAATGGCAGTGTGTTGGGAGTTTCCTTAAATGCGAAGGATCTAGGGGTTTTTGTAGATAACAGGTTGTCTAATTCTGGGCAGTGTCATTCTGTGGCTACTAAAGCAAATAAAGTTCTGTCTTGCATAAAAAAGGGCATTAACTCAAGGGATGAAAATATAATTATGCCTCTTTATAGGTCCCTGGTAAGGCCTCATCTGGAGTATGCAGTGCAGTTTTGGACTCCAGTCCTTAAGAGGGGTATAAATGAGCTGGAGTGCAGAGATGTGCAACTAAATTGGTTAGAGGGATGGAAGACTTTAATTATTTTTAACCATAAAGTGGATCACCGTACCAGAGGCCACCCCTTTAGACTAGAAGAAAAGAACTTTCATTTGAAGCAACATAGGGTGTTCTTCACAGTCAGGACAGTGAGGTTGTGGAATGCACTGCCGGGTGATGTTGTGATGGCTGATTCAGTTAATGCCTTTAAGAATGGCTTGGATGATTTTTTGGACAGACATAATATCAAAGGCTATTGTGATACTAAGCTCTATAGTTAGTATGGGTATATAGAATTTAATTAAAAGTAGGGAGGGGTGTGTGTATGGATGCTGGGTTTTCATTTGGAGGGGTTGAACTTGATGGACTTTGTCTTTTTTCAACCCAATTTAACTATGTAACTATGTAACTATGTAACAACCATAATAATAATACAATATGAATCAAAAATGACATTACTCCAATATGACCACTCCAATTTTAGGCCATGTTTGAATCACAAAGCAAATATCTAAAATTTAAGTTTCCTAACCTCAAATTTTTGAGTTTTAGTGCAAAAAAATGGAAAACTCAAATGTAAAAAAAATACTCGCCAAAAGTTGGCGAGCTTATATACAAGTCAATGGGAAATGTCAAGCTTTTTTTCAGTTTGAGTTTTACACAATCACATTTTTGAAATTTTAGTTTTTTGAGAAATAAATTCACAATCAATATTTTTGAGTTTTTGAGTTTTCCCTAGTCTGTAAGTGACAGCAAACAAAATTTCTAAGTGGATCTAGAGTTAGTAAATGTTGATTCAATGTGTCTGGGTTGGCTTTTGATCTGTGCTGTTTGTTTAATGGTAACATCAGCAGTTGTCAGCACCTTTTATCCATAATGGTTAAATATTTTTAAGAAGTGTATATGTTTTCCTGTAAGCAGCAAATAACAGCCAAACAATAAATTCCATGGGTTTACTTAAGTACATTTTCTATGCAATACCATTTCTTATCATTAGACTTTTTAAAATGCATAATATACTTTATATAACAAACAATACATCCCTTTTTTACATTAGACGGTGCCAATTTTTTTTAAGTTATGGCAATGAGAACAAAAACATTTGTATAATATTTCTCATAAAATGTTGGAGTCAATAAGCAATAATTCTTGTAATATTATTTTGAACCTGAAATCATAACAGTTTATTCATATACTGTGTAAACAATATCTCATTATAGATATACTGTACCAAGAATGCATCAATATAAGAGTTTCAAAATGTATATTGAAAACTATAAAGGCAAATTAAGATTAAACAACCTAATTCAACAGGATTAGTTTTAAAGATAATTATTTCACTTTTGCTTACAGTATAATATTGGTTTTCATTTTTTTTTGAGAGGGATACAATGGCTGTCAAAGTTTCTGGTGCATCCAATGACCCAGGGTAAACCTGGAGCTACCGTCATCTCTGAAGGTGGCAGTAGCTCCAGGGTTCCCACAGTGGACACCTTCAATTGATTCTGAAAAACTGCACCTAAAAAAATGGACTCTGAGGACATGACGTGAAAATTCGTGAAACTTTTCAGTGCAATTGTGTCCATTTTATGTCAGTTGCTTTAAGAGCATCTCCCCCTGGTGGACACAAAGACACTGGAATTATCATAAATTATACTGCATCATGGGTAAAAACATGGCAATTGCATTCCAATACCTACAAACTTAAATTAAGTAACAGACCCCTATAATTTCTGGCTATTAGTGATCTCTGAGTGCTCCACTTACACAGTAGGAAGACTCAAGGCATGGAGGAGCTGCGACTAGAAATGTACAATAATTGTCCCAGATTTAAAAATTGTCAACACAAACATGTACACCAAACTATTATTTTATTGCCCTTTGACCAAATCAAATACAATCTGAATCTCTACAACTAAGTTTATTTTAAAATCCAACAAAGGCTCTAAATCCTTGTTATAATAGAAGTAATTGATTTAAGTACTTAGAGCATTACTTGGTGTGGATTGAAGAATAATAGAAGCTGACAACCTTTCCCACTAGAATATCTTTCAGACAAAGCACTTTGATAGTGCAGAAGCTTTACATTATCTGCTCTGAATCATAGTACAGTAAACACAGAAAAGCTATAAAAAGATGTGCTGAAAGCTATGAAGCAGTTGGATAAATTTCAGATTATGCTAATTATTTCTGTTGACCTAGATCTGTTTGAGTTGTTACCCTTGTACTTAAAGACTACTATATTAGAATTCAGAACACATATACACATTGTTCATATATATATATTTTTGTGAAGGGCTTCATCAGTTCTTTCAAAAACACCAAGAATGTCCTACCTCTTTTTAATTGTAGGTTCAGCTATGTACTCATAGAGTAAACTTTAACTGAGAACCCAAAAATGTAGTATTCATTACTATCTACTGTATAGTGACGGGATCATTTATTCACCAGGTATGGATTTGTGGCAAATTTACGGACTGTGAATGTTTTCACAAAAGTGCAGCAAAAATCAGAGTGGAAAAAATCGTTGTGTCAAAAAAATTGTCGCGCATCAAAATTGTTGCTTTTCAAAATAATTCTGACACCCATTGACTTTGATGCATTTGGACAAAGGAGTCACGCGTGTAAGAATTGTTGTGCACATAAAAATTGTCGCACGTCAAAATTATTTTGACGCCAATTGACTTAAATGCATTTTGCGAATTTCTTCTGAGTTTTGTGAATTTATCAGCGAAGCAAAATGGGACAGATTCACTCATCACTAACCATCTATTACACTTATTCCTGTATTCCTGTATTCAATCTAGTGTACATCCATTCAATCAAAGTATGATGAATATTACCCTGCCCAAACATCCATACATTATACATTATTAATTAAGAACATGTCAATTATCATTAGGAAAATATTCAATATCAAAGAGACATGGCTTTCTGCTGATTAGGTGGTTTTATACAGCTTAATCAAAATTAATCAACATTATAATGCTATGCATACTAATAATATATTCTGCACTTCTGGCATGTCATCTCATGTATCCAAGAACATACTGTTCTATACTATATTTGACACTGTAAATATTTTTGATTATTTATGACTTACAAAATGATTTCCAATTTCAAGCAAGCTGTGATGAATATAACTAAAATGTGATTCTTGATTTGTGCTAGCTGTCATCTATGAAAGTTATTTAATAAGGGAACTTTATACTGTGAAAGTGTAGTGCTCCTCCAAGACTGAAGCTAAAATGTTAAGGATTGACCCAACATTATTTAAGTCAGATGTTCACGTGGTCCTAAAATTCCTGACAGCGCATACAGTGTGCAATGATCTTTTAAAGCTGTTTAATACAACTCCTCCACTAAGATGCTTATTTATCAAAATTAGAATTTGTGTAATTTTAGAGGTTTTTCTAATAAACTCTCAATTTAAATAAGCTGCAATCTTTGTTAATTTATTAAAAAATCAGAATATAAAAATTTTGAATGAATACAGTTTTGAAAAAAGCTTGAACTTATACTCATCATATTCAATGGGTATATAAACTCGAAAAAATTAAGAAAATCGAATTAAAAAAAAGAATATTGAATTTGTCTAAGACAGCTACAATAAAATTCTACATGATCTTGCAAGCTTTTCATGTTTTTTACTCTTAATAAATATCCAAAATTGTAGTTTTTGAAAATGAAATTAAAATTCCTGATATTTAGCACAATAAAATTTGAATCAAGTTAAAAAAAATATTCCAACATTGATAAATCAGCCCTTATAGAGGTCTATTTCTCAAAGGTCAGATTTTCATTTCGATTTTAGAGGTTTTTGTAACCAGGAATAAACTCACTTCGTCTAAATCCAATAATGTCATTACATTTATTAAAAGATCTGAATAATAAAAGTATGAGTGGAAAAAAACGCTGAACAACGTGCCAAAAAATATGAATACCTTATAAAAATTTTAGTTTTTCAGACAATTCCTAGAAAAAAACCCCAAAAACCTCTTAAAGTGCAAATTGATTTAATACAGTCCAATAGGATCAGTGCAGCTTCCATTGACTTCTATAGGACCATGACAACTTTTATCTAGTGAGTTTTTGTATTACAGGTTTTCATGGTTTTTACACTTAATAAATGTTGCATTTTTAAAGCTTTTGAAAAAAATAGGAAACACACAATTTTTTGAGATTCATGGAAAAAAAGAAATTTCCTTGTTTGTAAATGGGCCCCTTAGTGTGAAGATTGGAATATATATCCATTAAAGAGTGGTACAGAGTAACAGTATAAAAATCATGATGTCTTTCAAAAGAAGCTGATCTCTTGTATAATTTGGAGCTGGTGTCTAGGGACTAAACACATTTTTAGAATACTGAAACCGGTCCCCTATTCCTCAAGATTGATGGCCTGTGGTGACCACTCTTTTATTTTCAAGGTCCACATAGTCTGTCTATAACAGACCATTTGTAGAGCAGCAGATCCTTCCACTCTCAAAAATCCCTGCACTCCCCTTTGGTAGCTAGGTATGTAAATACTTTCTAGTATGATACCAGATACATTCAAAACTGGATCTCCACAAAAAACTCAAATGTTTCCCTCCTTGCCTGTAATTCTGAGCTTGGCAGCTGGTGTTCTTCAATCTCAGATTCCAAAAACGACACAATTTACTTTTATCTTAAAATATTTTCAAAGACAGCATAACACTTTCACAAAAAGTCCTTGGCAGGGGACTAAAATGATACAGGCTACTCGTAACACTTAGGGGCATAATTATCAAGGGTCGAATTTCGAATGGAAAAAACATCAGAATTCGAATTTAAAAAAACCAACCGAAATTAAGTTGAAGTCTTCTTTTCGAAAAGGTCCGTATTCGGCGGATTCAAATCCTACGAATCGAAGGAATATTGCATTCGATCAAATTCGATTCGAAGTTTTTACCCAAAAAAACTTAAATTTTTTTTTTTTTTTCAATTTGCAGGTTTATTGTGCAAGAAAAGTATACAGAACAATGATACGTTTCTATTAAAGATCTGACAGATTAAAACCTACAGTTTAACATCGTTTGTCATACAGATTGAGGTAACTCAATGAAAACAAAAATAACAAAATCATAGCAAAAAGGAAAATATAAACAAAAGAGAGAAAGAAAAATAAGTAAAATAGTAATACACGGCAGTACATGGCAAACATTCAGGCACACATAAAATCACACCAGAACAGGGCATTAAGCAGATCCTGGGAGATATTTAGAAGCAAAAACCTTCAAATACAATTATTCAATCAGCTGAAATGGGGTGCCATGGGTCCCAGATTTGAGCACATTTAAGCTTATCTTCTACGGAACCTGCTGCCAGGCGCTCCATTGTTTCCCTTGAGTCCAGATGTTGCAGTAAGCAGGATATGGTAGGGGTCACATTAAGTTTCCATGTCTGCGCAATTAAAGTGACCGCAGTATTGAACACTTGGAATAGTAACTTTGGGTTATCATAAGAACAATTATCGGGGTAAATCTGCAATAGTCCTATTTGGGGTTGGAAGGGAAGGTCGTAGTTCAGCCGGTCCTTAACCAAAGCAAACACTGCAGCCCAAAATGGTTGAACTGTAGGACATAACCACCACATGTGCAGAAGGGATCCAATCTCTCCGCAGTTCCTCCAGCAAAGTGGAGAGTAGAGGGGTGATATTTTAGCAATTCGTTGAGGAGTGAGGTACCAACGATGTGTTACTTTCGTATGAGCTTCTACATGATTAGTACAACATGAGGCCCCCCTTGAAGCTGAAAGACATCGTTGCCATTGATGTGGCGTAAAGCGGGTTTGTAGGTCCTCCTCCCATTTTAGCATATAAGGGAATTTAAAGTCTTCCGGCAAGTGCAATTGTTGTTGGTAGCATTCCGAGACAATCGCTCTACCATTCCATGCTGCGTGACAAAGATATTCCATTCTGGTACGAGGCCTCATAGCTTTAACGTTGGGAATGTGGGATTGCAAGAAATGAACAATTTGAAGATAAGCATAACATTGACTTCGAGGTAGCTGATATTTGTTAACTAAATCATCAAAACTCAACAAGGAGGAAACAAAATATAGGTGTCCAATAGTAGAGATACCTTTAGAGTCCCAGAGATGCAAATTAACATTAGTAATAAAGTATTTCAATGCCAAAATAGGGGTGAGCGGGGAAGGAAAGGTGGTGAGCCCTCGATTTTTATTCAACACATCCCAAATACGTAGGAGGACTGTGGTCGTTGGTAGTAACCCTAAGTTAGGGGGTCTAGAACGCTGGGGAAGCCACCTCAGCTGAGTCAACCTGCCGTCTTCAGCATAATCAGCCTCCAAATCTACCCAATCTCGTAAAGCAGGTGGGGAATGCAATCGTACAATTACTTCCAATATGGATGCGTAATAATACATTTTAATATTTGGAATGCCAAGACCCCCGGAGCGTCTTGGAAATTGTGCACACTGAAAAGCTATTCTGGGGGGTTTACATGCCCAAATAAACCGATTAAGAACTTTCTGTATCGTCGGACAGAAATGAGTAGGTAGGGTTATATGGAGAGTCCTAAAAAGATATAGTATCTTAGGTAGGAGGTTCATTTTTATTGTAACTATCCTCCCCAGCCAAGAAACACACGTTGTTCTCCATCGCTCGCATTCCGACTGCGTGAGTCTCAGGAGGGGCTGATAGTTCAATTTGTAAATGTTAGCCGGGTCTTTAGGGAGTCTAATTCCCAAATACGTTATATATGATTCCCTCCAGTCAAAGTCATGAACATGCTGCAGGCCTTGCAGTGCCACATGTGGAACATTAAAGGGGAGAGCCTGGGTCTTAGAGTGATTAATTTTATACCAGGAAACATTCTGAAATTCAGCCAATAGTTTAAACAGATTAGGGAGAGAGACAGCAACATTTGTAAGGGAGAGTAAGACGTCGTCTGCAAACAAACCAATCTTATGCTGCTGTGATTTAGAGTGCACTCCTGTAATATTGACATCCTCCCTAACCCTTTGAGCTAGTGGTTCTACCATCAATGCAAATATCAAAGGGGATAGTGGGCATCCCTGCCTCGTACCATTAGTGACAGAGAAAGCATTCGATAGGGTGCCCGCCGTACAGATCCTGGCTGTAGGGCTGGTATAAAGGGGAAGTACAGCTTTAATAAAGTTCGGTCCCAGATGATATTGCCGGAGAGTTTCCGCAAGATATTGCCAGTTCACCCTATCGAACGCTTTCTCGGCGTCCAGAGATAATAAAAGAGCTGGAGAGCCTCGTTTTCTAATAACATGTATTAAGTCATGAAACCGTCGTGTGCCATCCGAACCCTGTCTGTGAAGGACGAAACCAACCTGATTCGGATTTATCAAAGCAGGGAGAATTTGATTAAGTCTAAGGGCCAGAATCTTAGCATAAATCTTGAGATCAGTATTCAGGAGTGCAATCGGTCGATAGTTTTGACAGTGATCAAGCGGTTTTCCTGGTTTGGGAATGGTAACAATTTGGGCCTGGAGATATTCTTTATTTATCGTACCCGTTTCCATGATATGATGAAATAACTTTAGCAATTGTGGGGCAAGTATGTCCGAGAAGGTTTTATAATAGATGTTGGTAAACCCATCTGGCCCCGGGGCTTTGTTAGTTTTTAAGGATTTGATAACTGTCACAATTTCCTCTAGCGAAATTTTTCCGTTCAGTGCTTCTAATTGAAGGGGAGTGGGGCATGGGATAGCAAGTTTACTAAAAAATTCCTGAATATTGGCCAAAGTAGGCTGGGGGAGGGAGTCATCATCCTTCAAATTGTAAAGTGTAGAATAGTAGTTAGCAAACTCATTAGCGATAAGCTTGGGATCCGTCAACCTACCCCTTCCACTGGTAATATAATTAATTCTATTATGGGCCTGATGTTGCTTAAGTTGAGCCACTAACAGTTTATCTGCTTTATTGCCTTTAGTATAATACAATTTTTTAAGGAGTTTAATGCGGTAAGCTGTTTTGGCAGCTAAAATCTCATTAAGTTTATTACGGGCATCTGCTATTTCTTGTAGATAAAGGGGGTCATTCCGTTGGTAAAGTTGCCTCTCTAGATTATACAGTTTTGTTTCAAGCTGCAATTGGGATTCTCCCCTTAAGTTCCGGACTTTACGTGCCAAAGAAATAAATTCCCCTCTAAGAACCGCCTTATGTGCTAACCAGACCACTTCAGGCCCCACATCGCCATTGTTATTAATAGAGAAATACTGGAGGAGTGCCTGTTCAATCAAAAGCTTATTGTCGTCTCTTAGGAGCAAACTGTCATTCAATCTCCATGGCAGCTTATCATATAGGGAATTGCTATCTGGGAACTCAAGTCCTATAGGAGCATGGTCAGACCACGTCCGCAGCCCTATCCACGCTTTCGTAACTTAAAACTTAAATTTTTCAAAGTCCACCAATTGACTCCAAATAGGTTCTAGGAGGTCCCCCATAGGCTAAAACAGCAATTGAGTAGGTTTTAGGTGGCAAATTTTTAAAGAGACAGTACATGTTGAATTTGGACTATTCCCTAGTCGAAGTACACAAAAAATAGCTTGAAATTCGTTTTTTTTTTCATTCGAAAATTCACCTCAACCGTTGATAAATCTGCCCCTTAACTATGAGTATAAAAAAATATGAAAATCTTGGAGGATTGCACCATTGTTTTGCCCTGCACATAATCAATGACTTCATGTTAAATCACTGTGGTCCTTAGATGTAACTAACCAAATTCTAGTTACCAATATTTCCAATAGGTGCTACATTTAAAGCACAAATATTCTGCCATTCTAAACGGTTGTTTAAAAACAATATTGGTGGAGAACATAATCGTTAGTATATAAAAAGAGAGGCCAAAGGATTATATTGGCGTTAGTATATAATCCTTTGGCCTTTCCTCTTCAGTGATGGCACATTGTGGTCAGAAATAGTGATGGGCGAATTTATTCACCAGGCTCATATTCGCAACAATTTTTGACGCAAGCGTCAAAATTCTAGCTGGCGTCAAAAATTCTTGCGAATTCGGGGCTGGTGAATAAATTCGCCCGTCACTATTCCTGACTACAATGTGGCAATGTTGATGCCGGCGACAATGTTGACGCCGGTGACAATTGAATGCATGCCCATAGACTTTATTGCAATTGGACAAAATAGGTGCACGTCAAATTGTCACCGGTGTCGATTTTGACACTCGCAAATTGCTGCCGGTGTCAAAATTCGAATTTCTTGGATTTTTCGCCGTTTCACGAATTTTGCTAATTTTTCTGGCAAAGGGAAAACGGGACAAATTTGCCATTCACTAGTCAGGAATTGTGGCTTAGATCAGTATTAGCATGAGTACGTTTTCTTATGTATTGTTATGTCACTTGAGCTACAGTATATAGCACACTTACAGTTTTCTTTAGGTGAAATGCATGTTCAAAGTGCACTGCTTTAAGCACCACCTTCATGCCTGGCCATCTCAGGGCTTGATAAATACTGGTTGGTGCATGTTAATTGCTCTTTTTTATCGTCCTATAAACACATAAGTCAAGGAAAGAAACTGCTAGGTAATAGGTTTTCCAGCAGCCAGAGACTAATCTGGTTGGAAGCTTGGGTCATTTATAACATTCACAACTGGCAGATTTTTGTGGATGGGGAAGTCAGATACATACAACTTCAACCTATAGAGTTCCTGTGTTCCATATAAGGTCAGAGATCTCAGCATGAACCCTTTTTTGTTTTCTGTGATCTAGTGTAACTGGAGGGTTATATTGTCTCCATCTGAAAACTTTGCAAACATAGGGCCAGACTCAAGTCAATAAGAAAACTTGCTTAATGTGAAAACTCCATTGACATCTATGTGTTTCTCATGGAATTGGATACAGCCCATAACTGGTTTAATTATTTCTAATGAGATACTGAAGTTGTCATCAGAATTTGAGCTGTTGTCAGCTATTAATTGTTGAGAGGAAATAAAGATATATATCACAACCTTGATGTTAAATTGGGTGTGCCTTAATTGCTAACTTTATTAAATATGTCATGAAAATAAATTGTCGTTATTGCTCCATTTAAATATTAAAATGTAATTAAATTGTGACCAATTCTAATCATTTACATTAACTGGTAGTGTTTTCACTATGATAGCACAAAGCGTGAATTGATAGCTACTGTATAGCCCAGATCAGTGTTGTCCAACTTCTGTGATACCGAGGGCCGAAATTTTTCCAACCTACATAGTGGACGGCTGATAATGGAAGCCATTGTTGACCACTCCCTGTTTTTTTAACCACACCCACTTTAAACCACATCCATGTTACCAGGCAAGGGAACTGCAGACAATACGGTACCAAATCAGGAACAGAAGCGTAGTCAAGGTCACTGGCCAGGGTCAGGATGGGCAACAAAATATCAGAGTCAGATCAGGCAGAGGGTCAAACAAAGATCTCAATATAATAATAGCACCCAGGAGCTATTATAGGCAGCTTGATAGCTTACACTGATCACCTGGGAACAGATGGGGCCTGCTCACATAGAGCAATGGTAACTCAGACAACCCAAAAACACCAGGTCCCTGGTTCAATTACAGGCAGGACATTACAATTTCCTGGCATCACCTCCTTCAGCACTAGAGGCAAAATATAAGACTTCTAAAAAATCAAGAACAAGAGGAAATACTCAACAAAAACAAAGTAAAGGTTTGCAAATATTATTGTCTATTTTGGCCATAAATGATAAAAAAAATTGATACAACATTATATACATATCATTTGCAAATTTGCTCCATTTAGTTCACATTGCCATGTGTTGCTCATTAACACTATCTCTTTCAGTACCCCTCTGCCTCATTGGCTAGGGGCAATATTGTGGGTTATATTGCACACATAAACATACACAATTTTAGGAGGAGTGCATACATGCACACTCATACATACTGTATATATATATATATATATATATATATAGATATATATATATACGTATATATATATACACCTTTTTTAGTTTTTCAGGCTCATTTCCAATGGAAGGATGTGGTGCAAAAAGCTCCAAGTTGCCATAATTTTTTGCACCTAGACACCCAGAATTTGTTACTAGTGCTGATAAGTACAACTCTATACACTTTTGAAACAGATTGCAGAACATTGCACCCTTTAAACAGCATGGCTGAAAAAGGCAAAGCTTCCCATGGTAAACTAAAAGTTCCCCACTGGAAGTGGCCCTAAATTGAAAGAGCACACAATATCGATACATTACCTGGCAAACGGTGCATCGTACATGTTTTATTCCGTTACTTCTTTCCACGTTTGAACTTGGGGGGTGTGGCCACATATTATACAACAACAAATCAGCTTTCTCTCACTCACATATTTCTTAATCATTGATGCAGAACAGGTAACCAGTTTTTCTAAACAATGGGAATGGGAGGGCTGCTTCAATGCCAATGAATAATGTAAACATTTATCAATTTAAATTGCTTTAAATAACCAGAATCTTTCTTTAAACTTCATGTTTCAGTCCTACAGAGATCTTTTTTTTCTAAAGTAGTTCCCCTTTAACATTTTCTTTGTAAATGAGTGGTTATTCTCAATAAAAATGTTTTAAACTGGCTTGTAGATCAGTCTAGAGACTGTCTCTATTATATTTACTTACAGTTAAAGGAAATTCACAAACACGGAAGGGGAAAACAGAATGCTTTTCATCCACAAGGTTGGTATTCGGTTTAGGCTCAGACAGAAAAAGCAGAGATTAAATTAGGCATGTTTAATTGACTTGTATGTACACACAGAGACGGATATTGAATTTCTTCAAACAAGGACATTTATTTATATTTCAGATTGCTCATGCCATTAAAAGAGTGTTATGAGATATGCCATTTCAATTTAGCCATGAGTTTATACCAGTCATTTGTCAGTCCTTTGTCTTTGTCATGCTACGTTTGCAAAGCAATTGAAATCGGATATTTAGGATTGTATAAAACAGGAAGACTGTTAAGAGAGAGAGAGAGAGCGTATCTCTTTAATAAAGGGAAAGAGCTCCTTATTTATCATCGTGGTGGTCCTAATTATGGATGATCACTAACCAGTCTCTTAACTCTTACAGTCCAAAACAGGATAGCCCAATGGTGAATTATTTGCACGGGATCCTGTGAAATGTTACTTTAAAAATATTACCAACGGGACTACTTTTGCAGTTAAAATGACATTGTTTGATTTATGTAAGCTATTAGATACATCGAGGGACATTAGAGAAGACACAGACTTGGGTTCAGTAATGGTGCTAAATGGCTCTCCATAAAATAGCAAGCAGCTAGCCAATGCAAATAGAGTATATGAGTCCGCCATTGTAGCCTAACATGTGCTATAAAATGCAAGGTTCAACATATAGCACACTCTGGAATAAAGTCCCACCTGCCTTAGGCTGTCATTGAGTACAGAGCTCCCTATGGGCGTTTTGCCTATAGGCATTACCTGTTGTGTTGAATAGCACATTTAACCATGCTATACATATCTTGTCTCTGTGCTGCCCCTCACATGAAAGACAAAACTTGCATGCTCATCCAGACAACTGACTGCACATTCAATATGGTTTGCACGATTTGCATATTTTTTTCAGGGCAATTATGCTGGAATTCTGGAGGGAAACTTGACCATTTCCACAAGACTGTATGTTTTTGACTAGCAATGAGTAATTTTAATTGATATATTTATAAAGCTGTTTCAAGAGCAGAAGTAAGATTTTGCTGCACTTTTTACACAATTAGAGATCTACTTTGTTTTTGTGTTCTTACAGTAGCCTTATACTGTCAATATGGGGGTGGCTTATTGAGTCCCTATGTATGGCATACGTAGTGAAAGCAGGTGGGCCCATTCCTCATTTCCTACTTGCACCATCATCATCCCATACAAATGGGGTCCTACGGTTTTGCTCTGTGAATAGGAAGTATAGGAAGGGTTAAGGGAAACCAGTTGCAAAATGGTTGCTGGAATGCTTATATAAATATTTATTATAATGTAACACTGCATTTCCAAATTAAAGTACAATAAAGTGGAATATTAATAGATGCTAAAATCTCAAAAGGAAACAAATACAGGTAAGAGATATGTTATCCAAGATGCCCAGGACCTGGAGTTTTCTAGGTAATTGGTATTTCCTAAATTTGGATCTTCATACCTTTAATCCACTAAAAAAACATTTAAATATTAAATAAACTCCAAGGAATGATTTGCCTCCAATAAGGAATTATATCTTAGTTTGGATCAAGTACAATGTATTGTTTTATTATTACAGAGAAAATGGAACATTTTTTAAAAAAATTGTTAAATTATATGTTTAAAACATAGTCTATAGGAGCTTTCTAGATAATGGGTTTCTGGATAACAGATCCTATGTCTGTACTGTTCTCTGCACTGAAATTGACATTTTTACTAAAATAGCACAACCTAGTTCTTTCCTACCAGGAAATCTAAAGATCTGAGTGTGTTAGTGGACAGAGAAGAAATAAGAAGGTATCAGCAATGCTGTATTTTAAAATGCCAAGCAGTGATGGGCGAATTTGTAACGTTTTGCTGAAAAATTTGCGAATTTCCATCAAAACATTATTCGGACGTCAATTTTGACGTCCGAATAATGTTGACGCACAACCATTTTGACACAAGCAAATTTTCGCAGTAGTCTCACAAATTTATTTGCTGGGGGTAAAATGTGGAAATCCGCTGCTAATTCACTAATGCCTACTTTATAAATCGATGAAACATAGTTATGAAACTGTATACGTTTGTTATTTAATAATAACAATAAAAATTCATCAAGGGTCGAATTTCGAGGGGTTAAATTCCTCGAAATTCGACTGGGGAATAGAATCGAATAGAATCGAATAGGCAATTTGGGCGAATTTACGCGCTGGTGAATAGTCTAATTGGCGAATATTCGCCAGGCGAATAGGCGCTCGATCGAATATTCGCTTGAAGGATTTTCATTCGATCAAATGCCTTTTTATTCGATCAAAACTTGGAAAACAAGACTATGGGACTTTCCCATAGGCTTTTAAAGCAATTTGGTAGGTTTTAGGTGGCGAAGTAGGCAGTCAAAGTATTTTTAAAAGAGACAGTACTATCGAATGGGCGAATAGTCGCAGCGTTTTTGCGCTCGATCTATTCGAATCATTCTACTCAGGCAAATTTATGCAAATTCGATAGTCGAGGAGCACAAAAAACTACTCGAAATTCAAAGTTTTTTTACTTCGAATCCTTCACTCGAAGTTAGTGAATCGGCCCCTTAGGGGTTATTTATTAAAATCTGAATGTTGAAATTTTTAAAAATTCTAGTTTTTTTCACTAGAAAACTCAAATTTTTCAAGATTTATTATTAGTGATGGGTGAATTTGTGCCGTTCGCGAAACGGCGCCAGCGTCTCGTTTTTGACAGCAGCGTCCGTTTTTTGACGCGACGCCCGTTTTTTTAAGCCAATGCCCTTTTTTGTCGCCGACGCCCGTTTTTTAACGCCAACGTCAATTTTTTTTTGACGCTGGTGAACTTTCGCCAGTAAATTTTCGAGGCAGTTTCGCGAATTTATTCACTGCAAATTCGCACCTGGCGAATAAATTCGCCCATCACTATTTATTTTACCGACACTGAAAAAGCCTGAATCCATAATCTGCCACCTCAGACCTGTTTAGGTCCTGTATAAGTCAATGGGAGAGCCACCTACCTGTATCTGAATTTGACATTTTCATGGTCTGCACTTGGTTTTGTGCAAAAATCTGACTTTTTGGGGGGTTCCGGCAAACCTCAAAAAATTTGAACGATTCGGGGAAAAAAGCCCAAACAATTTGAGTTGTTTGGGAAAAATGCCCAAAAATTCAAGCGATTCTGGTTTTACACTATTGTTAGCTATTATGTTTGTTATAGCAAGACTAATTAGGCACCTCATGCTTTCAACCTCCACAACTCTGTACTGTACTTGATCCATTTTTAACTACTTTTGGGATCTCAGCATCAAAAAGCAGGTTTCATTGACCAATATATCCAGTAATTATATTTTAGTGATTATTATTATCACTATTAAAATCATAACACTAGTATTTCCCTTTCAATATGTTAGAAATTTTAAAACTGAAGGAAAAGGCACCCAAGTTACTCTCCAATTATTTGATTACTTTCAGCATCAGCACTTTTTAAAACCACGTCACTTGTGCAAAATTAAACTCAGCCACAGCCTTTAAACCCCTAGCTAAATACTAGCTAAAAACTCATAGTTATTAGGCAACAACATGAAAAAGTTGTGTTTTTTTGTGAATTTTCTGAGACTTTTCCCATTCGTGGCTTTAGAGAAAGCACGTTTAAGTCGTTGTTTCAAATACCTCTCAAACCACTAAAATGAGACTGTTGATAAATAGGCTTCTAAGAATTTGCGGAGAAATTCCACGTTTCGGCGCAAGTGAATTCAATTGCAAAACTGCGGCGTCAATTTGCCCTCAAAAAATCCAACACGTCAAAAAAAATGACGCGCATAAAAATTGTCGCACAGTAAATTTGCAAATTTTTCAGCAAAGTGAAACGCCACAGATTCGCCCATAACTAGTGATGAGATAATCTGCCATATTTCACTTTCCTGAAAAATTTGTGCTACTGTCATGGGGAAAAATTTTTTTTTCAAAATGAATCAGTTAATAACGCTGCTCCAGCAGAATTCTGCACTGAAATCCATTTCTCAAAAGAGCAAACTGATTTTTTTATATTCAATTTTGAAATCTGACATGGGGCTAGACATTTTGTCAATTTCCCAGCTGCCCCAAGTCATGTGACTTGGGGCAGCTGGGAGTTGGAGTGATATCACACCCTCCATTCCCCTCCACCAGCAGCCAAACAAAGAACAACCAGATAACAGCTCTCTAACACAAGATAACAGCTGCCTGGTAGATCTAAGAACCACACTCAATAGTAAAAACCCATGTCCCACTGAGACACATTCAGTTACATTGAGAAGGAAAAAGAGCAGCCTGCCAGAAAGCATTTCTCTCCTAAAGTGCAGGCACAAGTCACATGATCAGGGGCAGCTGGGATATTGACCAAATGTCTAGCCCCATGTCAGATTTCAAAATTGAATATAAAAAAATCAGTTTGCTCTTTTGAGAAATGGATTTCAGTGCAGAATTCTGCTGGAGTAGCACTATTAACTGATGGGTTTTGAAAAAAAAAACATGTTTTCTGATGACAGGATCCCTTTAAAGTCTTTGGGCAACGTCTTTGTATCAAAATATATTATAAGTTTATAAGAGACTTTTTTGTTGTACTGACTTTTTTGTATATTAGAGCCTATGGCCGACATTTTTCTCAATACAATTGCATTAAAGTTAATGGGTGTTTTTTTCTCAAGTTTTTCCTCACTCCAAATGCATTAGTGTCAGTGGTGTTTTTTACACAAAATTTTTTCGCACTTTCCTGCGAAATTTCATAAATGATGACATTTCGTCACAAATCCGTGAGTGAAGGAAAAACTAGTTCATTACCAAAATTATAAAATATCGTTGTTCTGCTATTATGCCCCTCACTGATTCCATATGCTGTCTCCAGACCACTCTGTTCTATGCTGGACAAACGGCAAAATGTTGAGATCATTATTACATATTTTTTGGGATTGTCTGATTGTTCAACCACTTTGGAACAAGATAAATGTTCAGAAATGCTGACAGGCACTAGTGAACCTTGAATGACACTGGTGAATATTAATGGCCACTAGGGATGTAGCGAACTGTTCGCCGGCGAACTAGTTCGCGCGAACTTCGACTGTTCGCGTCCGCCGCAAGTTCGCGAACGTCGCGCGACGTTCGCCAATAGGCGTTCGCGTCAAAAATCGTTCGACCATTCGACCATTCGATTCCTTCGACCGCTAAAATCGAAGGATTTTCGTTCGAATCGAACGATCGAAGCCATTGGATTGAATGAAATCATTCGATCGAATGGCTTCGATCGTTCGATTCGAACGAAAATCCTTCGATCGTTCGAATTGAACGATTTTCGGATGTTCGAAGTTCGCAAACTGTTCGCGAACTGTTCGCCTTTTTTGCCGGTGTTCGCGAACGGCGTTCGCGAACACATACACGGCAGTTCGCTACATCCCTAATGGCCACATGCACTTTCCTCAAATAGGAGATTGCAAGTGCTTACCTGATCTAACAAGTCAAGCATTTTGATTCAGGCATAGCGGGAGATGTAGAACTAATTGGATCACTCAGTATAGAGGTCAATTTGCTCCTTTACTAAGGAATTATACAGAGGGCAGGTTGATGACCATCAATTTGTTCATTTGTATTTGACTATATAATATCGTAAACATTTTTTGCAACTGTGTATGTTTCTATTAAGGAAATAATGTGTATATAAAAAATATTTTTCATATATATTTAATTTTTTTTTTTTAAAGTTTTTCCTAAACTCACTTATTCCTTAAATGTGCTGGGGATCCCTTTGGAGTCCAAGAGGTTAATGAGGAGGTGATGTGCTGTCATATGATCCTGGGAGGTCCGAGCTGATGGCTTTGAGGCCTCTCATTGTTAAAGAGCTGTGTATTTTAGGTGGTTATCTCTAGCAAAACATGAATGCAGGTGTCTCCTAAAATAATTTTATGTCTATAATGCCTAATTTAACTTTTCGCCACACCTCTGTTAGTGTTAATGCGCCTTGCATCGGTGATTAAAGGTCTTATTAAAAGGAGAAATTCCAGTTTAACTTTAATCAATTTGTACTGTTATACACAGCAGCTCCTATTGTTATTTTCATTTTGTTTTGGAGACACTGTTCAGCTCATCATGTCATAACTGTCTAAACAAGGATTGGTTAATTACATTTCCAAGAAATAGGGTTATAACAATTACAAAGGATTTGCGTCAGCTGATCCTCATGCCTTTGGTTTTTTAGGCGTCTGGGGGAATGATCTGCTGGTAACATGAAAGATAAAAGAGGAAACATCAGGGCAAAGGTGAACTGTTTTGCTTTTTTGTTTTTCTATAGAGACAACTGAGTTTGTCTTTTTTAATTTTCCAACCAGTTTTACTACTATTTACTGCCCTATTTATACTCCTTGATCATTTTTTCCTTTAAACACCGATCATGTGCAGCCCTAAGTTCAGATATATACAGGTATTGCCTTTTTTATTACTGGGGAAATATAAAAGTTCATTGGTCTTGTTAAAGAGTTAACATTGAATGACAGTCTAATTTGTATGTTTTGGAAGCTTAGGAATTGTTGAACTGCAACTCTCACAATCCTCCAGTAGAAGAAATGAAGTTCAGCAACAGCTAGAATTCTGTCATTTGGACGGATATCATATTCCGACTGTTTAGAAACTAAAACACAGTGCAAATTTTGTTTCTTTGAGCCTGTGCCATAAGAACACATTTATAAGTTACAGAGAAGATGTAATGCAAGCATTGCTACTAAATACAGGTATGGGATCCGTTATCCGGAAACCCATTATCTACAAAGCTCCTAATTACAGAAAGGCCTTCTTCCATAGACTCCATTTCATACAAATAATCCAAATTTTTAAAAATGATTTCCTTTTTCTCTGTAATAATAAAACAGTACCATGTTCTTGAGCCAAAATAAGATGTAATAAATTATTTTTGTGTTTATTAATTTTACTATAATAGTTTACGTGATTTCCTAATAGACTTGAGATTTGAATATCCAAATTGCAGAAAGTTATCCAGAAACCCCCAGGTTCCGAGCATTCTGCATAACAGGTCCCATACCTGTAGATTAAAGCATGAAACAAGAAGACACTACTGTCTTTGAATTTATGACACAGAGATAAGTCCCTAGAATCACTGTCGTCTTTAAAAAATTCAAATATATTAAAGTCCAAGAAAGTAAGTTGTAAATTGTGCCGTGGTACATTGTTCCATTCCTTTAACTGATTATGACACAGATAAAAATAATTAAGTGCAATACAGTACTACAGAAATACAGTATGTTCGACTTAGGTAATTGATGATTTTAAATTAGATCTTGTCTTTCTCTTCATTACTAACAAAACTTTGTTCTCACGCCATCAGTACTGTATTTCAGTAATTGCATAATCTCCATTGTACATCGCTGCGAATAGTCTAACAATAACTGTTTAAGATCTCGTTTTCCCTGTGCATGTAGCGATTATACTTAATTTATGCTTCAGGTTATTGTCATCTTTCTTTTATAAAAATGCTTGGCTTTTATTGCACTTTATCAGATTATTATATTTCAGTTCCAGTTCTTTCCCGAAACCAAAATTAACAGATATGCAGTATTTTTGAAAAAAATATGCAGAAGTCATAGTTATTAAAAGGTTCATAGGGTTTTACTTTATGAATCCATTTTTTTCTTATTGAAATAAATCAGTCTATGTTTGCAGAACAATAGAAAGACATTTTCTTACTTTAGCTCATTACATAATTGTGGTCTGGGTTTAACGTTCACGTCAGATAAATTGCTTGGCATTGCCCTATTTGGATAAGAAACTATGTTTAATGGATTATTTTTATTCTGTAAATGTTTTATTGTATACAGTATACAGCCTCTAATACAGCACGAGGGATGCTTGGAAACAGAATAAAAACTTACAGTGTGCTAAATGTGTGGTAAAATAAGCCTGATACATTCACAGGTCACAAAATGAAATCCTGTACTAACAGAATAAAGAAAACGCTACAGTGTTGAAGAGCTCCCTAATTTGGAGCTAAACACCAATGAAAACTTTAGCTTTGGGAAATCATGCAGAACCCAAAGCCTGTTGCAGAGAAGGAAAGAGACAAGAATTTTATACATCTGAAAAGGGAATCTTTTAAATGAAGACTATGGTGTATAAAAATGTGTAATTAATGAATATGGTGTATTAAAACACAAAATCCATAGCCTTTTTGCACTAATTATATATATATAATTATATATAAATATATATAAGATTAAATAAAAACTATTAAACAGAAGGAGAGTGTGGATTAAATGAGTTTCAAAATGCTAAACACCTTTGAAAGTGAAAAAAGCAGTATGTTTAATATGTGTCTTGAACATAGATTTAATACTTGGTTAAAGTGTTGACAAAATATAATAACAAAGATGGCACATTTTCATTCTTAGTTTAGTACAGTGAAAAGTACTTTTCTTTCTTTTTTTCACATTATCAAAAGCTAAGATGGGACCATATAACAGACAATTGTATTAATAGTATTGTTACAGGTTTGGGATCCGGTATCTGGAAATCTGTTATCCAGAAAGCTCTGAATTAAGGGAAGGCCATCTCATGTAGACTCAATTTTAAGCAAATAATAACATTTTTATAACAGATTTATTTTTTTCTCTGTAATAATACAACTAGACTAGGCTACATGAAGCCATATTGGTGGCAAAACAATCCTATTGGCTTATTTAATGTTTACATGATTTTTAGCAGATCCAAATTACAGAAAGATTACTTATCTGGAAAACCCCAGGACCCGAGCATTCTGGATAACTGTACTATTAAGGTACAATAAAAAGAAAAATACTTTCACTCTTAACTGACATTTTAATCATTGTCCAAGTTATATCAAAGTTTACCAAATGTAACTTTTAGACAAATACACTAAGGGGGTTATTTATCAAAGTCCAAATTTATCTCAATATTTTCTGCTACAAACTCCAATTTACGCTTATTTATTATAACATTTTCACGAAAATTTGCTTAGTGGGAAAAAAACGACTTTCACGAATTTTCGGACTTTTTCATCTGATTTGAACGATTTTTGCCATTTTTGGTGAAAATCGTGACAATCAGATGAAAAAGTCAGAAAATTCATGAAAGTCGGATTTTTTCCCACTAAGCAAATTTTCGGGAAAATGTAATAATAAATAAGCGTGAATTGGAGTTTGTAGCAGAAAATATTGAGATAAATTTGGACTTTGATAAATAACCCCCTTAGTGTATTTGTCTAAAAGTTACATTTGGTAAACTCTGATATAACTTGGACAACGATTAAAATGTCAGTTTATTGTACCTTAATAGTAAGTACAGTTATCCAGAATGCTTGGGTCCTGGGGTTTTCCAGATAAGTAATCTTTCTGTAATTTGGATCTGCTAAAAATCATGTAAACATTAAATAAGCCAATAGGATTGTTTTGCCACCAATATGGCTTCATGTAGCCTAGTCTACTGACATTTTAATCGTTGTCCAAGTTATATCAGAGTTTACCAAATGTAACTTTTAGACAAATACACTAAGGGGGTTATTTATCAAAGTCCAAATTTATCTCAATATTTTCTGCTACAAACTCCAATTTACACTTATTTATTATAACATTTTCACAAAAATTTGCTTAGTGGGAAAAAAACGACTTTCATGAATTTTCGGACTTTGCACGATTTTTGCCATTTTTGGTGAAAATCGTGACAATCAGATGAAAAAGTCAGAAAATTCATGAAAGTCGGATTTTTTCCCGCTAAGCAAATTTTCGGGAAAATTTAATAATAAATAAGCATGAATTGGAGTTTGTAGCAGAAAATATTGAGATAAATTCAGACTTTCATAAATAACCCCCTAAGAAATTGTATCATTGCAATGTGTCGATATGTCATGATTATTAAGCATAAAATGCCAATATAATTCTTGTAAGAGATAAAGGAAACATTTTAAAGTGCTTAATATATATGATATCATTTCTTTCTAATACACTTACATCTTATGCTGCAGAAAAAGCACTTATTTAATTAAGTATGTTTCTCAATGCATGAAATGCAGTGCAAACTACACAGCAAAATATAGATTTATGGAATAAAATAATATTGTTATTTTTCTATCTATAGTTGGAGTTTGTTTCATGCATGCTAAACAGTTAACAGTCAAGAAATATATATTTCAGATACCGAGACAAAGACAAATTTGTATTTGTAATATTGTTCCTTCGGACCCATTCATTAGAGTTTAAAAAGATATACTTCTGCTTACCCCTTGAGAACACTTAAGTGACCTCTGCTTTGACTCTCTTGGGACATAATTACTCATAATTAGTCAATTTCTGTTTATTTAACAGGAATGTTTGCTTATTTGGTACTCACTTGAGTGGAACCACAGTTAATACACTGCAGAAATTCATGATTTATCTTCCTTGACTTATGGATCTCATAGAGTAAAAGGGTATTCTCTGTAACTCTGTACTTTACTGAAAATATTTCACAGCTGAACATCAAATGTACAGTGTTGTCTGCATACAAGCAGACACAAATCCCAGTGTTGGCAAATTTATAATAAACCGAGTTATAAGTAGTTTTAAAACTATGTTCTGTAGAAAAAATAGTATATATCAACTGCATGAATATTTTTTCTTGGAAAAAAATAAATATATTTTAATATATATATATATATATATATATATATATATATATATATATATATATATATTTAAGTATATTTTTTACAATCCCTAAAGTCTTCAATGCATACTGCTGAACCTATTGAATTAGTGTCTGGCTTCTCTTTATTCCTTAAAAGAACATTATTCTTGTTTTTTTTAATATGCTGTACTCATTCAAAATGTAGTGTTTTAGCTTTAAAGATTTTTTTTTGTTTTGGGTTAAAATTTGAAAAAAATATAAAAATCAAGTTGATCTTTTGCCACTGAGCAACAGGGTTATAAAGAAATCATATAGCTAAATGACTGTTTGCGTCCCATAGCTTTGTCACAATCCACTGTATGCAAATATCTATAGATATAAAAAATAAAGATTACAAACGGATTTTAAAAAAAAATTGATGAACCAAAACACAATTGCCGCATTAGATCATTTAACGTTATTTGGGTTTTGTAATGTGTACAGGACAGTGGCACATGGAAGGTAAGTGCCATAGAGATGTCAAGAGTAGGGTGGGGATATAATTGAAGAAAGATATGCTGCTGTATGCAGGACGTAGTACTGTAGTATACATTAATAGAATCTAATGGGGCCTCTTAAGGATTTCTGTTTCCAGAAGACGAATACCAGAAAAAAATCAAGCAATGTCTAGAGAGTTTTATTTGCTTTTAATAAAAACTGCCTCGCAGATTACTGTAGCGTTATCCTTGCTTTCCCTAGCCCCAAATTACTCTCAATCGTCTATTTATTAATCCTTTCAATAATGCAATTATCTATTTAATGCTCCTATATCCGATCAACATGTATCTCTGCAAAGTTTCAAGTATTAGCATTAATATTATTATTATAAGCACATATTTTTAAGGAGCCAACATGGTCCTTTGTACAGGTATGGAATCTTTTATCCGGAAACCCGTTATCCAAATTGCTCAGAATTATCCTGTAGGCCTCCTCCCATGTAATTTATTTGAATCAAATGATTCACATTTTTAAAAACCTAAACTTAAATGATTTCACATTGCTCTATGTTTTGCATTCTGTTTAATAATTTGTCAGTTTGCTCATCAAAGGATCCAGACCAGGGGTAAAAGGGAAGGGGCAGCATATTAGGCTTCCTTACCCAGATAATGGGAAAATATTTACTCTTTTTTTTCACGGTCATAATAAGAAAAATATAATCTTATGCTATAGATTAAAGAAACATTGCAAAATGTCTGTGGCAAGCAGAAGAAAATAATTCCTCAGGTAAAGGAAGGTTCTTCCTACCTATTTGATCATCTTTCATCTTATGCATTGTTATTCATTATAATGTCCAGATCTCTGTCAAAATATAATTTACAGTCATTTTCCAATTGTAATGATAAAGGAGCATAATCTGGACTGAATGGAATGTGATTGATATTGCAGAAACAGTAATGAATGATGTTTCAAGCCAGTATGAGTCTGTGTTGCTCTGGTTTGTGTTCCTTTAACCTGAGAGGCGTTGTGAGGACACATTGGATCCTTGTTACTGAGAGAGAAGTACTAAGGGCTGTTTGCTTAAGAATATTACTGTTCTAGTTAATTGTAATAATAATCAAATTCCTTCAATAACTATGTTGTAAATTCAAAATAGAAACCTTGTTTTTTGTCTCACATTGTGAGATGTCGATTTCTTTTGCACATCAATAAGATAAAGTTATTATAATATGCTTATATATATTTATATAAGCTTGATAATTCCTTGCAAATTATAATGGGCAGCCAACTGATACAACAACAGAATTTTACCAGAAATGAATTTGAGCATATACTTTTGTAAGTTGCCCATAAGGCATACCCTAGTATTTTCTGAATTTGCCACATCAGATCAGATTTAAACCTTTCTGTGCCTGCAAAATACTTCCATACCCCTAAGTGTTGAACAGCCAAGGGCAAGCACCCCTCTGTAGAAATGTCAGTGGTGATATTTGGGTTGGCTTGACACCTCCACGTTTTCACAGAAATATTGTCTAAAAATTGTCCTTTTTTAGGTGGGCAATATAAAGTATTTCCCTGAAATAATAGATTGCTTTTAGCCACTTTTTAAAAAAATAAAATTGTGTTACAAACCCTTTAAGATTAGAATTATAGCTATTATTCCTAATAAGGGGCATGAAGGGGGACCTTACCTGAACCAAAATGGAACACGGATGCAGCAATTCATTGTGCAGCATCTTCTTCTGGATCACCTGTTTCCAAACAAACATATCACAAATTCCTGGCCCAGTAGCTTATTACTGGGAATTGGACTGAGAACAAGATTGTATTCAACAGTAGGTGGTTTTGTGTTTTGCCCCAAAGAGAAATAGAATAATAGGCGATGATGAATAAGTTGCATTCACTCAAAACCTGTAAAAGACCCAACATGGCATCATCTTTTAATGATAAAAAAACAAGAATTGTGAATGCAGTGGAGACTGCCAAATAATGACATACTATATTAATTCCTTGAAGAGCATGTTGTTTGTTATTGGTGTTCTTTTCTGGTTTATTTTGCAACTACAGAATGGAGTCCTTGGTAAGCAGAGTTATTTTTTCGTTTATGTAATGAACGAGATCCATGATAAAATAATGCAACCTTTTATCTTGACTTTTCTAAAAACAATTAACATAAGAGAGGTGGATAATGTCTAAAAAGGATCATATTGATTACATAGTCAGCGGCAGTAACTGTAAAGAAAAATGTAATGTACACTGCATTTGATCATTTGCACATCTCTTTTTTTTCTAGGCTTCTCCTATTCGTTTCTGTAATAATTGCAAAGCTGAGTAACAGGCAGGTACCTCCAAGTCCCAAATGTTAATTAAAGGTCTAGACTCTGTGTCTCTGAACCTGCCTCTGGATATTTGTCCACACAGTTTCATACCTCAGCCGCACAGACAGGAAAATTAGAGAAATGAGAAAATCCGCATGCGCTGAAGCCAAGCCTTTTTCAATTAGTGTGGTTGGAGTTTGAACAGGAGGATCTGCCACAGAGGAAGAGACAGATTATTTGCTGTCGTATTTCGCTGAGTTTTTTTTTCCCCCTAAGGCGATGACATGTAGCCTTAATCAGAGCTCAGTTTTTCACTCCTTGAAGATTTCAATAAGGGCAAGAGCTGCTGTTGTTATTGCTGACAGCATGACATTATATTGTTGGCAAAGCTTTGCTTTAGACACGCAAAAAACAGCTCTTGGATGGAGAAACTGTCACATGTTTTTATCCCAAGCACGGTCAGTGCAAGAAAGCAATAAAAAATCACCCCAGACATATCATTGTCAAACAGAGACAATATTACATAAACAACTGACCAGAGGTCTTCTATGAAACCCAAACTAGAGCCCAAGAAATAAAAAATGGACATTTTTAAGCACCCAATCATAAACTGTTGAGAAACAGACTTAGGTCATTTATTTTGATTACCTCTGCTTTAAAAACGATACAGTGAAATAGTCCCTTGTTTTTTTTTCTATACTGTATTTTCTTAAGAGCTCAAACATTCCTTTTTTTTAATTTTAGTTTTAATGTTTCATGATTAAATCAAGATTTCTGAGGTCTATGTTATGAAATAATGAGGGGAAAAAGCCAGGGGACCAAAAATATCACAATCAAATTTTACTTTATAGAACCTATTTATGATCTATGAAACACTTTGTAAAACAGGCTGCTTGATAAATCTAGCCTTAAGTGACTTGTTCTTATTTGTCTTTAAATACAGATGTTTGAAGCAAAATAAAAACAGATTATGCTTAATAAAATCCATATGTTTTTACTGCATTAATATTTAGGTATGTAATGCATGATACAAATGTTCTGTTTTTAGTGGTATTACACAATTCAGCAAATATGCTAAGTTTGCAGATTCGTTTTCTATCCATACTGTAAACACGGCACATGAGTTTTACCATACATATTATAGGCGCACAAGCCAAGCATTTGATCTAAGTGGACTGTCATTAAATATAAACTGACTAAGTCTTTCTGTCTTTAACCAGAAAGAAAAAAATCGTATTTCGTTGCATTGCACCATAGAACAAAAGCTAACTTTCCCCAACATAAATAATCTCGAAGCATGAATAACTGGCAAATTGCTTAAATTTGCTGATGATAGAAAGTTGGCTGGAGCTGTGAATGAAAGATGAATCTCGCAGATTAAAGTAGACTCTAGGATAACTGTAACTGCACACAGTGTAGAAGCTGAAGCTCAAGTACATACTACAACAAACTTGGGCTTTACAAAATGTAAAATATTTCAGTTTTTGAGCTTGAATCCTCAGGTACAGGGCCATGATGTCAGTCTTTACATAATATTATCTGTGAAGGTCATGTGGAATAGTGAAGCTCTGAAAGAAATGGACTAATTACTTGGGGTAGGACTTTTTGCAAATGTTTGTGATCGTGTCAACACACGAACAGACACTTTCGTGGAGTTTCTTTACAGAATCTACAGATATGTAATATCTTCATTACTGACTATTACAAAAATACATTATATAATCCCCAGCTGGACAGGTAGATCCTTTTATTCAAAACCTGGTTATATATATATACGATATGCAACCTGTTATCCAGAATGCTCGGATCCTGGGGTTTTAGGAGTCATAATTTGGTCTAAAAAAATATTTAAGCATAAATTAATCACCACTGGATTGTTTTGCTTTTAATAAAGATTAATTGTATCTTAGTTTGGATCAGTACAAGGTACTGTTTTATTATTAAAGAGAAAAAGAAATTTATTTCTGTAAAATTGGAATTATTTGATTAAAATGGAGTCTTATGGAAGATGGCCTTTGAAATCTGACATGGGGCTAGACATTTTGTCAATTTCCCAGCTGCACCTGATCATGCGACTTGTGCCTGCACTTTAGGAGAGAAATGCTTTCTGGCAGGCTGCTGTTTTTCCTTCTCAATGTAACTGAATGTGTCTCAGTGGGACATGGGTTTTTACTATTGAGTGTTGCTCTTAAATATACCAGGCAGCTGTTATCGGGTGTTAGGGAGCTGTTACCTGGTTACCTTCCCATTGTTCTTTTGTTTGGCTGCTGGGGGGGGAAGAGAGGGGGGGGTGATATCACTCCAACTTGCAGTACAGCAGTAAAGAGTGTTTGAAGTTTATCAGAGCACAAGTCACATGACTTGGGGCAGCTGGGAAATTGACAAAATGTCTAGCCCCATGTCAGATTTCAAAATTGAATATAAAAAAATCTGTTTGCTCTTTTGAGAAATGGATTTCAGTGCAGAATTCTGCTGGAGCAGCGTTATTAACTGATTCATTTTGAAAAAAAAAAAAGTTCCCATGACAGTATCCCTTAAACAAGGGTTCTGAGACTACAGGAGTTGATACATCATGTATTCTTTGCTTAGAATAGCTGCAATATTTCCTCTAAACCAGTTTCCAAACTATGGGATTGAACCCCTTGGTGTGCATGGAGCACTGCCAGGAAATCCCAATCTAAAGCTTAGTTTCGGGATATTTACGAAGAATTCCCTGATCTTAAAGCCCAAGTAGAAGATCAATTAGGGTGACATTTGGGATAAACTTTTATTTTCTGTCATATTGAATTTTTGGAACAATGGTTGAATGACCGATACACCATTTTTTATAACCACGTTGTTAGGTAAGGTGGGCCTTGACTAAAGGATTAATCTTCAAGAGTGGCTTGAATGGAAAAAGTCTGCTCTAAACTGAGTACTTCTGTACATGCACACAAATAATAACACCAGCACCAGAGCACATAACAAATTGTGGAGGGCACAGAAAATGCTTGAAAGTTCTTACAAGGACTTCATATTTTGCACATAAAAGATACTTTTTGCATACACCGTTTGCATGAAAATAAAGAAAGAATTAGAGAGGCCATTAGGGATATATATACAGTAACTCCTAGGTATAGGGATATCAGTGAAAAGTGCCGACTATACACAGGGTTTCAGGGGTCTAATCTCCTTGTTCTACTTGGGAAGTCAGATCACCCTAAATCAAAGTGGAGTGTAAGTATAAAAAGATAAAAGCAAGTTATCAGCATTTATTTCAGTCAATAAAGTCCGGTTTTTCATTACATATTATAGGTTTCTGTTATTAAATTTGTTTTTCCCTTTTTAATACACATCTGTTATTGCCTAGGTTTTAGGGTTGCATTCTTTTTTTTATAATGATTAATTCCCTGTGAATGTGGCATAAATCCTTTGATATCACTTATGTGGGATGATTTTTGTGAGCATGCTTCATGCATTCACATGTGGAATTGCTGGAATTAAGGAAATCAAAAAAACAGAAAAGGTTATTTAGCCTAAGGCACCCCACTCAAGTCGATTATGCTGAATATGTAGCATAACATAGCCTTCAAGTGTTACCACAAAAGCGGCATTTGTCCCAGTTTGCAATCATAGCACAGACAGTGGAAACATATGTTTAATTTACTCACAATATACCACATTACATTACATTCTCTTCAACTGGTCTAATAATTGGCCTCATGCCGCTGGAAGAAATGGCTAAATGAACCCTAGGGTCCGTCTGTCTTTTATTCTGTCATGTTTAAGTTAGTCCTGTAAGCGACATGGCTCAAACTTCTGAAGTCTCTCCTTGTAATATATTCTTAGATTACAGCTTTAATGCCCTGCAAGGTCGACTCAGACCTTTCAATTATAATTGGCTAATAATACCTATACCGGAGTATGAAATTGAATCTTTGAAGTGGTTTAAGGCTCATAATATAAAAGGATACAGAAGTCCAAGCTATTATTATCTTAAAAGGTTAGCTATGAGCTCTAGAATGACCTCTCCCCAACACGCAACATTCCTAAATATTGTTTATTTTCTCAAAATTTACACCAAGGGAATTTGGTAAAACACGTGGCTGAAATTGCTTATGAATCTGTGTAAGTGGCTGGAAATCTTTTGAACTTTGCATAGACTGTTTGAAAAGAGGAAAGTTATATAGATATGTTTTATAGCAGATTATCTAGTGTCTTTTTTTTATAGCAGATTATCTAAAAGTGTCTTACATGTTAAAAATTGTAAAAAAAAAAAAAAAAAAAAAGGTTGCTGTATTTAATAAATGCACCAAAAGTTGAATTCCATCTTTAAAAACTCACCCAGCTTGAAAAATATGCAAATATTCGAAATAATAGTTGGCTTTAGGAGATCTAAATTAAAATAAGTGACAACAATAGAATATTGGAATTTTGTTGATGTGGGGTCTTCTGGACAAATTGTGTAAATTGTGGCTGTTTCTATGGTCATATAAATATATGCTCAGTAACATACAGTACTAAAGTAAATCACTAGTAAAAAAAGATATGGAAGGACAAAAGAGAGCTGAGTGTAATTGGGGGTAGAGAATGAAGGGGTGAGGTTGGGTATGGAGACCAGAAGAAAGTACAAAGTACAAATTATGGGCACATTTGGACTAGTCCAGTAAACCGTGCAGTTGTGCAGCAGTGTTTGGCAGGGCAAGTCAGGCGGGCGCCCTAGGCAACCCGGCCAGCCACCCCCGCCCTGACCATGCGACGAAGGCAAGAGCGACAGAGAGATCGACAGAGGGGAGGAGAACACAATGGAGGGGAGGGAGGAGAACACAATGGAGGGGAGGGAGGAGAACGAGATGGAGGGGAGGAAATATAGGGAGGGAGGAGAATGCAATGGCAGGGGGGAGACAGGAGGGAGAGCGGGTGACAGAGGGAAGGAAATGGATTAAAGGCTGCAAACCAAGCTAAGGAAAGGCAAAAGACAATTTTATAGGTAGCTGCCCAGTGCCCCACTATCATTGCGCTCTGGGCAGCTGCCTTTTCTACCTACCCCTAGTTCTGGTCCTGGTGTTTGATATTATTGTTCTTCCTGCAACTGTCTGAACAAAATGAATCTCTAATTGATTGGGTGCTAAGCATTACAATTATATTTGCCCAAAGTTTTTAAATGCACATGACTGTTAGACATCATATGAGGCAATGGGTCAGCATCTTTTTTAGCTCTTAGATGACTGCAAGGTTGTATCAGTGTTTAGACACTAAAAAAATATAAATCTCAGGTTTAAAGGGCAACAATGCCCTAACATTCTTCTGATAAAGTATACTTACAAGGAAATACTGTACTTTTGGAAGGTGAAGGCAGGGTCAGACTGGGCTTGCCCGGGACCCACCAGGGCTGCTTTTTGAAGGACCCCCTCCCAGCAGTCCCTGGGGGCCCCTTCCTGAACTCCAGACTCAACTGAAGAATAATAGTGGCCCAAGGCTGAAAATGCAAACTCAATATGTTCTTCACAGGCACTAGGAAAAACGAGCAAGATGGAAAATAAGTTTACGAGCAATAATTGAAATATCCAGTGGTTAAACCTATGCACTGCAAAGTCGCTGAAGTGTCCTCAAGACTCAACTTTGGAAAGATGAAGCACCACACATAGGTTTTACTACTGGTGATTTCAATTACAGTTGTGCATTTTTATCACAACCAACAAACCACCCCATAAGTCACTACCCATATTAAACTAGAACAAAAGTGTGACAGTATCAACTATACATCAGATTTACCTATTTGTTCTGCAAGATACTTGTGGGAGTCAGGCTTGAAGGACATTTAGGGTAAGATTTGCTATTTAAGATATTCTAGTCTGAATTCTTAATGCATTTTTACACACGTGTAACCTTGATAGGAACTTGAGGGGCCTTTATTTGAAACAAAATTTTGAAAACATGCCTTTATTGCGCAATGAGTTGTTTGATGCTCAGAAGCATTCACCGATGGTTTTCAAATAATTGCCTTTATATGCCATGGCACTGCTGCATTGTAGAATAGTTTACCTCCTGCTATAGAAAGTAATATGGTGATTGGTGATTCCTATCCATATTTGAACAAATGCATATCTGCAGAGCTAGCATTTATAAACACAATCAAACCAGTCCTTGTGTGTTGTCAGCAGTGATATATGGCATAGTTACATTTACAGTCCTTATCATGGTTTAGCATACATGTGATAAATATTCCATTTGACTTTTTTACTTTATCTCAGGAAAACATTTCAAAATACTCCTGGCCTGCATTTCTTTGACAAAACATTGGTTTGCCTGTAACATGTGGCACTAATATATGTCAGCAGTTGCTTAGGACTGTCTCCAATCCTTCTACTTCTCTATATCTATCATTCCTTTCCTTGGAGGAATGGAAAACTTGATATCATGGCTGAATTACATTTAAAAATGGTTGTGTGTATGGTGGTTCATGTATATTAATGTACATATATAACTACTTTGTGCCTAGCATTTTTTGGTTCTGCCTGACCATCTTTACTTGTACAGTGTCTCCTATGTCACTTGCCAGTCACTTTTTTTAATTTCCTTTGAAACACAAGTATTTTATTGCCCTCGTGATTTTAGCTAATTTGTTGCCTACTGTACTTGCTGTACTGCAGAATCCATTCCTAGTGAGAATGATAGATATTATTTGGCAGCCCTTTTCAAAGAGTCTAAAACTTGCCTATAACACATCAAAAGGACACGCTGCAGATATTTAGTCCACATCAAATAATCCTTTGCCAAGCCAGATTGGCTTGTTTTTCTTCATTTGAAGTCTGACAAGTAAAAAGTCTGTCAAAAAGAGGAGCTTGGGTGTGCCATGGGTAATTTTACCCAATTTTCAGCATTGGAATTTAACTGTAGCTTTAGTCTTCATGTTTAGTATTATATTTCTGTCTCTATTTATCTTGTCTGGAAATGGTCTGAAAATAGTCTCCATTGTATGATACATCCATAATATGCAAATGATGAAACATATCATTATCTGTAGTAGACTTATTCTTGGCCTCTATACTCACCCACCACACCATTTTTGTCTAGTCATTAGGCCAAGGCATACTTTGCTATTGCTGTGTTGCTTTAGATGGTCACTTTTTAAAGGGATACACGTTTATTATTTTATAACCCCATGTATGTAATTGTACTGCTTAGACCCAGCGTTTGTGAAATATTTAAGGCAGATAAATATTCCAAGGGGCACATAGGATACTTTTAGCTAGCAGTTTATTTTTTATAGCCTCACCATATTTACATAGTTACATAGTTACATAGTTACATAGTGAAATCGGATTGAAAAAAGACAAAATCCATCAAGTTCAAGTATAAGACTCTAGTACAATAATGATGTCATGCAAGAAGTCTTTTTGGCACAAAAAAAATCCCTGGACAGATCAGGATAAGGGGTCTTTCCTTAATTTGGATCTCCATACCTTAAATCTACTAAAATATCATTAAAATATTAATGAAACCCAAAATAATTATTTTGCCTCCAGTAAAGATGAATTATATCTCAGCAAGGATCTTATACAAGGTACTGTTTTATTATTAAAGAGAAAAAGGAAATCTTTTTTTTAAAATTTGAATTATTTGACTAAAAAGGAGTCTATGGTAGATTACCTTTCTCTAATTCGAAGCTTTCTGGTTAATGGGTTTCCAAATAATGGATGTCATACCTGTATGCCAACACATAGGTTCCTAGAACATTTATAGGACATATAGGCACATATTCAATTCCATGAGAAAAACTGGTATCTTTAAACTGAAACCTGATCTATTAACTATTGGTAGCTTAGTCTTCATCCAGTACCATTTGCTAGCCCTTGCTCCATATTTAATTTTTAAAAGCAATTAAAGTCTGACCAGATAAAACTGATGAAACTTACTACTCCTTTCAGGAAACATGTACAATTCATAAATGAAGATTCAAAGTGACACTAATTTCCCAAAAAATAAATTTTGGGACTGCTGATTCATCAATGGAACATCTGAGAATGCGGAAAAGTGTGGCTGAAATGGGAAACAGCCAACTTCCCCTAATCAGAATGAAGGACTAATATTCTTCTAGCGAGCTCTGTTTTGCTCTTTGAAGGTAAAATGAATTTCTGTTCCAAGGTTTTAATATAATCTGACACCAGAAGTAAGGAAAATGGATTAATTTACAGATGTTTTATAGATGATACAAATTGCTTTCCTTGACAGTTTTATTGGAAATGTTGCTAATTGAGCATTGATGCTTCCGCATAAATATTATTCATGCAGACTATACATGTGAACTTGCTTATATTGTTTTAGATTAATGAAAATGTTAAAGAAAAAAAAATGCTAAATTGTAGGCACTCTAGCAACCTTCCATAATATATGTTTTAGCAAATTCCTCCAATACATGTTTTCTATGATATTCTATGGTTTAGATGCTACTTTATTTTTCATATGTTCTTGGCGTCCTTTTAAAGGAGAAAAGGTAAATCTCGCTCATTTAATTTGTTAGACAACACCAGTATCTCTAATGGAGAACCTTTAACCCCAAACAGGGTGCTCCTCTTCTTGAAAAATGCACTAACCTGTGTTACTTTCAACGCATAAAAATATAATTGCCTCTCATGGGGCAAATGTTTTAATTTTGGAGTTGAGATTTTGCCAATATTTTCATGAATCATCGCAAAATCCCTCCTGGCCTCTTGTATCAGTTATTGACTACTTTGTATGAAAATCTGTATGTTTAATGTAGAAACCCATTTATAGTAGAGCACTGGGGATATGTTGGCACATTATAGAGGCATGATAAGAATAATACAATCTCATGGTTTTTATTCACAGCTGTGTTTTTTGTACATGGTTATATTTTATTTTCCACAATCATGTTATTCACAAAATTTTAGGTTTTTTGTGATCTTACAATCTAATAAAAACAAAAAAACGTGACCATGAATTTTAAAAAACACAAACAAGTTTTTGCCCCTGTCTACATAAAAATTCGAAGGGGTCTTTAAAGGGGATCTGTTGCCCAGACATAAAAACTGTGGAATAAATGTTCTTCAAATTAAACATAAACATCCATGCTTGATATAAACTCATAAAAAAATATCAGCTGTCAATCATATATTGCTTTCCCCACTCCCCCCCGCATTTTTATACATCGGGGGGGGGCACTAATGGTTGGGGACCACTGTCTAGACTATACCAGAAGTCATGGTAATGGTCAAACCTCCCTTTGATAGAGCCTACCTCCTATGGACACAAGCCATTCCCAACCTCAATCAAAAGCAGTGGAAGAGGCAAGAGAGATGGCCTACAACGTTTTTAATCTCTTTAAGGGACCGACTGATACAATATAAGGTGCTTCATCAAGTTTATATAACCCCTCTCAAAATAAAATTTTTTGGAAAAATCCAAGATGACCTGTGCACCCAATGCAAATCCCCAGATGCCAATTTTATTCACATGATTTGGTCCTGCCCCCCGGTAAAGAAATAATGCACACTTTTAGTATACTATATATAACTATGACCAACTCCCATTGCGATCACTGTCAAAGTTAGAAAATATTCCCGTAAAGGAGAACAAAATCCTTTTAATTAAACTTCCCTACCCCCTACCCTACACAGACACCTTCCCTGTTCCCCTCCAGCCTAGGTGTTACCTTGGGTAAATGCCCCAAACTCTTTACTTACCCCTCATTGCAGATTCAGGGCATTGGAGTTCACAGGAGCCATCTTCTTCTCTTTGGCAATCTTTGAGAAGAGAGTGGCGTATCGGCGCATGCACAGTTGGCACAATCCTCCGGTCCAGAACAAATGCACATGCGCTGAAAGCCATAGAAGTTGCCGAAGTACTGGAAGAAGACCCAAAGATTACCGAAGAGAAGGAGATGGCGTCCGTGAACTCTAATGCCCTGAATCTGCAACGAGGGGTAAGTAAAGAGTTAGGGGCATTTACCCAGGGTAACACCTAGGCTGGGGGGGGGACAGAGAGGGGCGTCTATGTAGGGTAGGGGATTTTAATAAAAAGGGTTTGGTTCTCTTTTAAAAGTATTATGGAGCATACAAATATTAAAGTTTCCCTTTGTGCACTTATATACAGTATGTCCATCATGGGATAACACCAGATACTCTATAACAATGTTTGCATACATCATTGTAACTTGTGTATTCTCAACAGAATTTGTTAAATATTTAGAAATATATAACAATTTGCTGTGTTCTTTGTACAAACCTAACATTGTACTCATTCCCTTTCCTGTTGCAAGAAGATATTTCCATAGGTTCAGCAGAATTCCTCCTAAAAATGTTATATGATCCCTACTGACGGAAAAATAAAGCATAATTAAGGGCTAGCATTGAGCTATTTACCAAATAATAAATATCCGGTTAATGTAATCAGTTACAGACCCTATAAGTGTATTGTAACAAATCATTGCATCCCTTTGTAAAATCCTGCCCATGCTCAGGTTACATTATTGTAAAATCAGCCGAAGAACCATTATGAAATCAATGCAACATAAGCAATAAACAGAAACCAGAATGTAAATAAATGCTGATATAAACTGTTTTCCAAAGTCAGGGGCTGATTCCCCCACATGGGAACTCCTGGCTGAATCAGGAACATGTAAGCGCACACACAGCCATTCCAAATAAAGCTCCATTTATTTCGTTGGGAAAATGTGACTATTAAGGGGTCTATAAAACAGAGGCTGAACAGGAAGAGAGGCTTAAAGAAAGGATGTGAAAAAGTCACCACAAAGAATATTTACAAGCTATAAATCAGCTTGTTAATTTCATGCTATCAAAACCAATTATCGTACACCTCTTTTCTAGCGGCAAATGATGCAATTTTATTTAGGCATGTGCGAATCATCTGCATAGACCATTAACACGAATAAATTATGTTGAAATTTTTTTTAGGCTAGTTTCTGAAATTGGAGCTTGATTAAAAAGTTACTTCCCTCCAGACTTCAGGGAACATCCTTCACTACATCCCTGCGTGAGACTGCAATGGAAATGTGCATATAATTTGAGCTCAGAAATAGGAAGGGGCTTTTTAATGACTAACTAACATATTCCATGTTCTGTAATACTAAATTAATGTCAGCTTGTCGGATCGTGTGGGATCGGAGCAATGCTGTGTTTCCAAAAACATTTGTTACAGCATAAAATGTTAGTACTCTTCAAACCACGGATCCTTCCAGCTGCTTTCATGACTCAGACTATTTACTCTGCAATATTTGGTTCATTATAAAAGCTGAAGAACTTTTTTCTACTCTCCAGTTATTTGCCAGGTCAAATATGAGTTTAATTTCATGAGAAAAATGTTATCTTCAGATTTAGTTACAGGCTTCCTTCGCCGTCATTAGCATAAATAGAGGCCTAGAAATTGGAAAGGAGTACAGATACCTAGTGGCCCTTCTATTGTGTGTGGCCTCTGCAACATAAATGTAAAGACATGAATTTTAATGTACTGTAAATGAAGTTAATGATTGGTATGGAATGAGTAGTGAAGAGTATTATAAGAATTCTAAGGGGAAAATTCACTAAAAGGCGAATTTTGGCCAGCGAAGCATCCTACACAATTCGCGCCTCCTACACAATTCGTTATCACTATGCTAATTCACTAAAATTTGTCTCTGTAGCCGAATGATGGTGAGGTTTCGCCAGCGTTAAGTCGCATTTCATAGTGAACTTTCACTAGCGTTCAATTCTGCCTAGCGAAACTTCATTAGTACTCTTACGTTTAGGTCAATTTGAATAGGGCAGGAACATATAGGTCATATAGACGTCTGTTGGTGAGAATGCTTGAAGTGGACACTTATTATTACAAATGTCCAAGGAAGAGACAAAAGAGATAGATCCCTTTAACTCAATATGGTTAAAAAATTGCTAACACAAAAATCTTAGAACTTTTGAAGGCAAACCCGCATTAAAATATGAAAAAACAACAGCATTTTTTTTAACTTTTATGACTCTTTGGCATACAGGATATGATGTCACTGATATAAGAGTATATATGAGAAGGATGGAGCTTCATTTTATCAGTTTGCCTGGTCTAAGGTGGCGAATGCAACTCTGGCGAAATAGGTAATATTCTGTAAAATTCGTTCTTTAGTGAATTTGCAGAGTAACTATTGTTCGTCTGAGCGAAAATTCATCTGGCAATAGAGCGTGAAACTGCGCTAGCGATATTCTCTTTCGCTAGTGAATTGTCCTCTATGCCTGTTAGTAAATTGGTGATGTGCCTGCAGATGGGATTTCTGGCGAATTTTCTTTAGCCTCTGCCACTTCACCCTTTAGTAAATCTGGCCCTACCAGAGAACTGGCACAAACCATAGGCTTTGTGTAAATGGAATCTCGCTGAAAAAAACTGTGTAAAAAGCGGTGTAAAATAAACTGTGAATTTATCAAGATTTGTACTACAAATGTCCAAATGCTGAATTTGACAGCACCATGCGTTCCACCGGATGAAAAGCAGCATAAAAATCAGTGATGGATGATCGCTGTATTTTTCCATAGCGTTTTCAAGCGACTGCTTACAGTTACACTGGATTTCTTTGCCGAGGGAATGCTGTCGCCAAAAAAAACAGTAGAAAGCTTGATACGTTGTCTGGTGATGTGTGCCGCATTTTGTCGCTGTTTTTTTTAAACAGCATCATGAATAGGCCCCTTAATGCAGTGATGTATTTAGACCTTCGGCCTTATATATTATATCAGGGGGTCTCCAAACTTTTTTACCCATGAGCCACATTTAAATAAAAAAAAGTTGAGGAGCAACACAAGCATGAAGAATATTCCAAGGACTGTAGATGACAGATGGAGCTCTTTGGCAGTGCACCAGGTTTTTATGCAACCAACACTTGCCTCCAAGTCAGAAATACAAAAATGAGCACCTACTGGGAGCAACATCACAGGGCCTGATGAGCAACATGTTGATTGGGCACCTCTGTAGTATATGGTCAAGGAAGTCCTAGGTGACTACTAATATCCTTATATGTTACAACAGGGGGTATATTATTCCCTATATATAATACACAATGAATGACCAGGATCTTAAAGGAACAGTTCAGTATAAAACTAAAAACTGTGTAAATAGATTCTAGGACATGAAATCCCTCCTCTTTCTATAGTGGGTGGATCAAAGATTCTCTAGAAAGGAGAGGCACCTACTGTATAATCCCCATAATTAATATGTTTATAAATAGTTATTATACAGTATTTTGATTGTTAAGAAGATAGTTCTCATGAGTGATTTGACCAGTGTAAGTGTTCTAGTAGAGAACTGTAGCATCCAAAAAGTCTGAAACACCTGTCATCACTTCACATTGCAAAGCATGGCAACTACTAAGCAGTCATTAGACCTGTGTGCCATATATGTGTATTTTTTAATTATACGTGACACATGAATGTCTTGTCATGGCACGACATGTCTATTTTGCTCCATTTTCTTCTGAAATAACTGGCAATTATTCTTTTCATAGAAAAAATGGATCATGATTGCATTTAACTGTGTCAGCTATACATTATTAGCCTCTGTTTGCTTAATTGAGGGAGGCACATTACCTGATTTAAATTATGCAAAATGTGCTCATTTGTGTGACAACATGCAGTTTATTTTGATAAGCACAGTCTAATTTTTGTAGGATAATTGCACTGAACTTTTACAAACCAGTCATAGCTAGTGTATGTGGCCTGACACAGATACAAATCTTTTAGAATTGAGTTAGAATTAATTACTGCAATGAGAGAAGGAGAATTTGAGAGGCCAATTTTTTTAAACCACAATTAAACTCTAGTTCTCTGAACGCACGAATGCCATGAAAGTTATTAAAAGATCTGACTAAAAGAACACATGAAAATAGCTGTCGAAAAAAAAATGTAAGCCCCTAATTTTTCATGAACGAATTAAAAATTTGTTTGACAATGACATTTTTGATTTCTGAAAACTTCTAAGGGTGGTGACACGCTAAGATTCCGGGGGGAGATTAGTCGCCCAGCAACAAATATCCTCTTCTTCAGCCGACTAATTTCCCCGAAAAGCCTTCCTGCTGGCTAAAATGTAAATCGATGGCAGGATGGCACTCGAAACGCTTCGTTTTCCAAAGCCGCCTGAAGTTGTCTCGCAAGGAAACTTTGGGCGACTTCAGAAAAGTTCTGAGTTCCGAGGGCCATCCTGCCGGGGATTTACATCCTAGCCGCCGGGAAGGCATTTAGGGGAGATTAGTCGCCTGAAGAAGAGGTGATTTCTCACTGGGCGACTAATCTCCCTAAAACTTAGCATGTGCCATCACCCAAAAACCACAAACAAAGGGCTGATCCTTGCAAGAAAAGAAAGGGAACTTTCATTGACTTCTACATGACCTCGACAGCTTTTACTTTCCATACTTTTGTATTCGTAGATTTTATGGTTTTTGCACTTGATAAACAGTTTTGTAACCAAGAACAAAGAAAATGATAAAATTGTATTTTATGGGGTAAAAAAAGTAATGATAAAGAAGGCTGAAGGTTGCGCAGTCAGCGATAATTTCATAGGCAGTTGAGAGTGTAATATACACTTGCCTAGTTTCTTGGGAATTCATCACAACTTGAGCAAAGATTAACAGCAGAATGCTCTGCTTTGTTGAGAAATTGGTGAAAATATATACAGGCGACACAGTATGTGCATTTGGGGTTTGGGTCTGTAATTGGAAGGCCAATTCAAAATAGGCTACAAAGCTTGCAAAGGTCTCTCATACAGTCATCTTCCTTTACAATCTTTTAATGACATTTCATTTTCTTGTTGCAGAACATATTATTGATATGATACAGTGGAAAATTCCCCTGGAGGATTTGTTTCAATTTACAGCAATGGTAGTCTGACAGCAATACAAAGTAAGTTGCAATTCTTGGCACTTTGTGCCTACTTGGTACATTATACTGTTGTCAAGTGTTTGTTACATGCTCACAGTTTGTGTAATTTGGTCAAAGCAAATAGTTCTGTTTTGGTTATGGTTATTATAACTGGCCAGCGTGAAGGTAGTAAACACATGTTGGTTTTGGGTGGGACCAAAGGAAGAAATGAAAAAACTGTTTTCAAGATGCATAACTCTTGTTCATGTCTAGGGACCAACAAGGCCATGCTTTGGTTGGTAGAGATATTTTTTATTTCATGCAAAGTAAGAAGATTTTCTATGCATAGGTGAACACATCTATACATAGATATAATAGGACAGACAGTATAGAGAGTTTCAGTCATGTTTTAAACATGGCTGCATATATGGACCTTCTCAAGGTAGTATAAGTCAACTATACTGTGTACCTACTGTGTAACAGTGGGTCTGTGTGATTTAATCATAACTGTCATGTGTGCATATTCCTCTTTCTTGCCATTAGCCATTGGATTTATGATATTTCACCACCTATTAGGGATGTGCCAAATCCAGGATTTCATGCTGGATGTGGCTGAATTTCAGCACAATTGTGGTTTCCCTTAATGTTATGGTACTTTAAGGGGCAGATTTATCAAGGGTCGAATAGTAAATTTAAATTCAAATTTTTGAGTGTCAAAATCCATCCATTCAAATTGTAATCCCCCTATTCAAATGTAAATTTTGAATGTGGGATTTATTACACCTCGACCATGGAAACAGTCCTAATTTGAATATTTGCCACCTGAAACCTGCTGACTTCATGTACAAGTCAATGGCAGAGGTCTGTTGAGTAGGGATGTAGCGAACTGTTCGCCGGCGAACTAGTTCGCGCGAACTTCGACTGTTCGCGTCCGCCGAATGTTCGCGAACGTCGCACGACGTTCGCCAATTTGAGTTCGCGTTCGATTCGAATAAAAATCGTTCGACCATTCGACCATTCGATTCCTTCGACCGCTAAAATCTAACGATTTCCATTCGTTCGAACGATTGTAAGCATTCGATCGAATGAAAAGCATTCGATCGAATGGCTTCTATCGTTCGATTCGAACGAAAATCCTTCGATCGAACGATTAAAATCCTTCGATCGTTCGAATCGAACGATTTTGCGGGTGTTCGAAGTTCGCAAACTGTTCGCATTTTTGCCGGTGTTCGCGAACGGCGTTCGCGAACACCAAAACGGCAGTTCGCTACATCCTTACTGTTGAGCCATTTGGAGATGTTAATAGCCTTTCTGACATTTGAGTTTTTTTTCTCGAATACGAAACAAATACGATTCAAATTTTCGGGTTGGAATCATTAGATCGAATATTAGCCATTCAATTTTTTTCTTAAATAACCTCCCAGTCGAATTGTAAGTATATTCGAATTTAAAAAAAATCCCAAAGTACCAAACAACTAAAGGTGACAACTTTTTTGTTTTTTTTTTATTTTACTTTATTTGGAATCTACTTCAATTTGAATATAATTTGCCTTTTGTGGAGGATTCAATATACTGAATGATCCCTACCAGCTATATTGATATTGTGATAGTGAAATTAAACAATATCTAATTCTTCGGCCTGTGAGCTGGTTGTCAAGTAACCCAAACGTTGGTCCATGTAAGGCCTCTAATTAAACTACAAGAAGATCATTACACATGTGGGTATTTTCTTTAAGAACTGTCATTGTATAAAAGACCTGAAACATGATCAATATTAAAATTTTAGATGTGGGACAATGCTTAAATAACATAGATAGAAATGGTGTATAGGATCAAGGTCCACAGGTGTCTTCCTCCCAGGATATAGCATGTGGAGAAACGCTGCTGAGGGGGCTTGTTGCAACCTGGGTAGTTCACAAAGGAAACCAAAATAACCTTTCAAGTTGAATTTCCTTTCAAGATTATGAAGCCTGTAATTAGTTTAATTGTTTGTAATTAGCCTCTCTAGGCTGCTTTGCAAGTTAGTAGGGAACTCAGTTTTCCTACTTAATAACAATCAGGATCCTTGAAAAAAATCCCAACAGCAGCTTCTAGGCTAATTAAAACCATTCTTCCAATATCGGGAGTTGGCTTCTGTGTTCCAAATGACATCCTTCTAAAGTGTGAAAGTTGCTGCTATACACATCAAAATTGATGGTCGTTTCTTGATCCCTCTCCCCCACTTACTGAAGTTTTGGCTGTAGCACTTGAATTGTGCTAAAATGTGTGGGAAATAAGATATGACTTTTTTATTTAGGTGCTGAATGTTTTGTCAACATCATATGAAACTGGACCGGCAGCAACTCTGCTATATTTTAATGAAGTCTCAGAACTGGAACATCAAGACATCAAAGGCTCAAGTGGCACATAATTAATAAAGTGAACTGTTCATTTGTTTCTGCCTTAGAGGCAATTAAAGTATTTACTGTCGCTGACTAATTTACACTTTGTGAGCAATTGCTCTAACTAGCTGAACCAGCTAAAAAAGGCAAGGCAAATTATGTTTTACACACAGTCAGTAAGATCATATTTCATTTATAAGGGTATTAGATGGCAGAGATGTGTGTGTGTGTAATAATGCCTTTTTTACTTAAATATATTTAATACAAAAATGTCACTTTTTTATTGAAAAGAACTCCCACTTACACATAAAAGTCTAAATAATTTATGCATGGTAGTTATGATGACGTAATAAATGAAAATGTGTATCCATATCCATACAATACACAAGAGCCATGAATATCCTGTAAATGATATCCTTATAAACACTGATTAGTGATGTCATCGGTTATGATCAGAGCTTAGTGATGTCATTTCTGTCATATGACTCACTGAAACATGCTTTATAATAAATAAAGTAACCCCTGTTGCAAAATCTGAGGAAAATCAGAATTCATCTCAGAGTTCCATGACCTGTATAAAAACACTTGGCCTACACCTCTGTAACTTGTAAAATCCTATATTTTACCAGAGGGGGTACTTTATCCATTATATATCCATATTTGGAAAACCATTAAATAAAAACCCATTTTCTAAGCAGCATCTTCTCAGTAAAAGGCATCCTTTGAAACCAAAGTATATCTGCATTTTAGCTCTCATCTTCCTTCTCCTGCAGAGAAAAAATATTGACCTTAGACTCAGAATATACAGTTATCTCAGTAGGGAAGTTGTAATGAAACAGAAGCATTTTTGCTGGGCATCACCAAGCAATATCTTTTAAAGAGAAAAACTGTTTGGCATGTGAATGCCATTGTTAAGCTCAGCATGCTAATTCATAAAAATAGTGCATACAAAGCTTCCTTATTTGCAACTTGGAAGGAAGAAAACAGAAACATTTTTTTTTAACATATTTTCTTAGAATGGCCAGTGCCTAGCTCTATCGGAGAGCATTTAAATCAGAGATTTGCAGTCTGTGGATTTTTAGTGGATTGTTAGGAATGTTAAAAGCCCATTTATCAACATTTTCATTTTAGTTTTTTTTTTGGAGTTTTTTAAACCACAAATAAACTCATTTCTCTCAAATCCCACATGCCATGTCATTAATTAAAAAAAATCTGAATATATAAATCACAACTGAAAAAGCACTTAATGATAAAAAAAAATGCAAATAGATTAGTGCAAAAAAATCTGAAAACCTCTAATTTACTGACATTTGATTTCCTTTTTTCCACAAATTTTGCTTAAATTTAGTTTTTTTTTTAATTTCTCTAAAACCCTAAGAAGTCAAGATTTATTAAGGGGCCGATTCACTAAATTCGAGTGAAGGATTCGAAGTAAAAAAACTTCGAATTTCAAAGTTTTTTTTGGACTACTTCGACCATCGAATGGGCTACTTCGACCTTCGCCTACGACTACGACTTCGAATCGAAGGATTGGAACTAAAAATCGTTCGACTCTTTAAAAAAAAATTCGACCCCCTAGTTCGGCAGATAAAAGCTTTAATCCGATTTAATCCGGATTTAATCGTTCGATCGAAGGAATAATCCTTTGATCGTTCGATCTAATTTTCTGCGCTAAATCCTTCGACTTCGATATTCGAAGTCGACGGATTTCAATTCCTAGTCGAATATCGAGGGTTAATTAACCCTCGATATTCGACCCTTGATACATCTGCCCCTAAGTGTAAAAACCACAACAAAACTCAAAAATGTTTCCAAGTAGTTGAGGTCCCATTCAATGGGAGTTGCTCTGATCCTACTGGACATTTTTGTTTTAAAAGTACTGGACATTTTTTTAGAGGTTTTCAAGTTTATTTTTGTTATTGTCTGCAAAACTCAATTTTTTTGATGTTTTAGAATTTTTTTCAGTTTGTTGAGCACTCTTTTCTGTTCATACTTTTTATGTTCTCATCTTTTAATAACTTTCTTGGAACAGAGTTTAATCATGGTTTCAAAAAGATTTCAAAAATATAAAAGAGAAAATCTTTAGAGAAAAAAATAGAAATTTGAGTTAGTAAATAGGCCCCTTCGTTTGAACTCCTTTCATGCTACTAACAGCATCTAGTGTTTTTGAATGAAAGGTCTAGAAAAATTCACAGTACCTTCTATTTATGCCACTGCCCCTTATGGAGATCATCAGTGTACAAAAAGTTGTATTGGTAGTCTGAAAACAAACTAAAAGGCATGATGACCTACTGTTCTACTGTATCTTTGACAAGGAGCAAGCAGAATCCATTTTTAATCAACCCCTTTCCTAGAACAGTCTTTAATTTACTTTATAATACACAAGAGTCATGAATATCCTGTAAATTATATTCTTATAAATGGTGCTTAGTGATGTCATCAGTTATAATCTGAGTTTAGTGATGTCATTTTTGACACATGACTCACTGGAACTTGTGTATTGTGTATAATAAATAAAGTACCACTTGCACTTCGGCCTTGTGTTTTTATATGGTCATGGAACTCCTCGGTAACTTACAGTATAATATCCTTATATTTTACAAGAGTTAGTATTTTATTTACTATATGCTGAATGCTACTGGGTAACTATTCAGGCCCAAGGAAAGGACTAACAGCATTAACCCATGCTTTACCAGACAACAGTGCTAAAATTTACTTCTCCTCTACCATGAACAAAAGGCACTTCATTCTGTCAGGTAAACGTTTATTTTAGAACTTAACTTTAATGATTCAACTGCTTGCCAATCAGGATTAAATGTATATTAATTGATCAAATTAACATCAAAATCATTGGTTTTATGAGGGAATTGGCAAGGGATGGGTTCCTTTTAGTATTAATTGTGATGGCTAGAAAATACCTATTCTGTCAATTTCACCCTACTTTATAAAATGTGACATTGGCCTCACTAAGCACATTTTATATTTATTATACTTTCTGCGGAATAGAGTGGGTTCAGAACATGTTACCCCCATGCTGCTGATTGCTTCCTCCATGGGTAGGTGGGAGAGTTCAGTGGTCACAGCAAACCCCAAACTTCATTTATTTGGGTTTATGACATACACAGCAATTTATAACTACTTGTGGTGGCAAAGATAGTGCCACTTCGTTCCCCTACATTACTACACCATTCTCTTGAAAGGTAAACACAGTGGACCAGCTGGTACCCACAATTAGTCCATTAATCATGTATGCAGGCAGCCTTGCTGAATTATTCATGTGAATGGGAAGTGATCTGAAGAAAACAACACCATTTTACTGCTGCCAACATAGCAGAGACCCATATGCTGTGTATGGCAAAGCTCAAAATTACCAAGCATGTGGGTAAAGGGTAAGAGGGAAGGTCCTCTGGACACTTTTAAGAGACTTATACCATAACTCCCTGTGTATTGGAATTTAATTTATTATCTTCCACTTTTCCAAAAATAGGGTAAGAAGGGTTGACCCAAGTACATGACACTTGGTCAGAAGAGTGGTTTAATTTTATTCTTAATGTTGTAGAGCACAATTGTACTTAAAACATCATATAGGGCTCTGAAGACCCACATATCATTGCTTATTTACATTTGCAGGTTAGCAGTCAAGATGTTAAATAGACCACTGACCGTTTTAATATTTCAGTTCTGGAGGCACAGTGATGTTAGAAAACAGGTTTCGGGATAGCTGGGCTCACATCACATGCCAAACCCCAGCATCCAAACCAGTGCTGATTTAGCTAGCTTCAGTACATCAAATAGGGACAGAGGGGTTATTTATCAAAGGTCGAAGTTTAGGGGGTTATTTATAAAAATCTGAATTTTTCTGATTATTTAATTAAAAAAAGTCTGACCAAACTAGAATCCACGATTTGACCTTATTTATTATTAAAATAAAGCTCAATTTAATCTGGGAAAAACTCAATAAAATTGAGCGAAAACCATACTATTTATTCCGATTTTTTTCCCGAATTGCTTGATTTTTTTTGGCCAAAAATATTCGGACTTTTGAGCTAATTCCTGCGCAGACCACAGAAACTTCCAAGGGACCTCTCCCATTGACTTATATACAACTTCAACAGGTCTGAGATGGCAGATTTTTGGATTCAGACTTTTTGCAGCCTCGAGGTAAAATTTTTTAATAAATAACCCCCTTGGAGTTTTTATACCTTAAATGAACTCGAATGAACTCACAACTCAAATGGTTACTTATTTAACAAAAAAAAACCTTCTTTCTATACCTTTTATAATTTACATTTATAACTGATGACATAATTAAGCACTGTATATACGGATATCAATTACAGGATATGTGTGGCTCTTATATATTAATAATATAGTGAATAAAGTAGCCCCTTTTGTAAATTATAAGGATATTATAAGTTACCGAGGCGTTTCATGACCATATAAAAACACGAGGCCGAGTGTTTTTATACAGGTCATGGAACTCTGAGGTAACTTATAATATCCACATATTTTGCAACTGGGGGTACTTTATTTATTATAATACACAAATTTCAGTGAATCATGTGACAGAAATGACATCAGAACTCACCGTTTATAACTGATGACATCAGAACTCACCGTTTATAAGGATATAATTTACAAGATATTCATGGCTTTTGTGTATTATAATAATATAATGTACAGTTATATCCTACTTGTTAAAATAGTATGTTTGTCTCAGATACTCTCATGCCATTAGTACAAAGCAACTCCTTTGTAAAAGTAAAGACGGTCATGCCCGGCTGTAGAGCCCACTCTGCATTGTAGATAACAGACGAGTGCCTTTAGAATAGAGCAGCTTTAGTACTTAATTGCTGATAAATAGGCGTTCAGAGGTTATTTATGGCTCCCTAAACACATAAAGGTCAAAAACTTTCACAACATGGATTTGTGCTGCCAATAAATATATAAACTGTATATTCTGGACAGACAGGTTTAACCTATTAATGTATATAAAGTATTTACTAGTGCTGCAAAGCCATGTAATAACTGGAAATCTCTGTAAAGTGTAGTTCAGATGCTTTAGGAATATACAAACCGAAAAAGAATCAGAATACCTCTAAAACATCTAAAGATTATAGTTTTCTAACAATTTCTAGTGGAAAAAAAAATCCAAAACCCTCTAAAAGTCCGAATTTATTAAAAATGGTCCAATAGGATCAGTGCAACTCCCACTGACTTCTGTAAGACCTTGACAACTGTTACCTTACCAATGTGACACGTTCTGACACTGGCATTAATTACCTTTTTTCTGTCGCATCCAACGTGGCGCCTGCGATTTTGCGGATTGCGGCGAATTCGGCCGTGTAGTCCTGCCCTAATGGATCGTTGCTGGACAACAACATTAGAAAAGGGAGTAATAACAGTGGAGAAAAGCTAATGTTAATCTGAGCAGTTCCTAAACTGTACCATGTAACTGTTGGTTGACCCATTGTAAATTAAGGGCAATTTTACATTAGGATGTGTTTGAATTAAATTCACATTTGTTGAGTGGCAGTGAGATATTCACTTGAGCCTGAAAATCCAACTATTTCTGACTTTTCGGGCAAAAATCCAAAAATATGTGCTTTTCGGGAAAAACCTCAGAAAAACCTCAGAAAATTGCACCGACCCAAGGTTATTCCAGCGAGCACCACGAAACGATTCTCTTTCGGCTTCTTCTTTCTTCTCGCAGCTGCGCATTAGAATGAAAAGCCGGCTTTTTCATTCTACTTCGCATGTGTCTGCCCTAGGAAATTTGACTAAAGAAGAAGCCAGAAGGGAAGCGGTCTGTGGTGCTCACTGGAATAACCCTGGGCCAGTGCAGTTTTCTGCTGATAGGAGCACCGGCCCGGGGGTTTCAGGTAAGTCACTTGGGGGTGCCTAACATTTGGCACCCCCAAGTGGTAAACTTAACTTATGGAAATCATTATTGAATTTGTTATTACAGTACCTCTCCTTTTGAAGACTGCTGCATATACTGTACTCGAAGTTTGAAAAAAAAATTCTTTCTAGAAGTCCGGATATGCTACAATGCAAGCTGTCAAGAAAGGTTTACAGAAGCTGATATTAAAGAGGATTCTGTAATAAACTGTCACCATAGGAGGGGGTTCTGTATTTCATTGCTGCATAGGTTCTTCAGACAGTGGCTAAATGTTTGCTAAGCTCCTTTGCCTTGGGCTGAGAACAGGGAAAGTAAATCTGAAGACCCAATCACATCTGGAACTTATCAGCTCTTCTCCTGGGTAGTATTACAGTAACCAATTATCTGCAGATCAGCAGACAGCAGAGTCTTTAAAGCCCAAATTACTGAGCAAGGGAGAGGGGAGAGAGTACAAGAGATGAAAAGAAAGGCTAGAGTCTTATCGTGCTAATGAAATCAACCTGACAGCCCTGCCAAGTTGCTGGGGTTTTGCAGCATCTAGTGAGGAAAGAGCACTCACAACAAAGGCTCCCAAGTCAAACAGTCAATAGGCACGCAGATATGAAAACTGCAAGAGGTCTCCTGAATAGTGATTTATGGATGCGGAGGCTGCTGGTCACCGTTAACATGAGTCCCTAAACCTTTCAGGAGAATGACATGTTGAAGTGTTTTGATCGGCGTGTCAAGATTTTCAAAATGCTTTTAAATGTGCACACAGAGCGCACCAAGTGTGCTTTAACATACAATTAACAAGACAAAAGTCAAACTTATTTCTATTTCAGCCAATTGTTCTTTTTCCTTTTTTATCCTGTTGTAGAACATCTCTTGCCAAGTATTCAGGCTAATTCCTAAGCCAAGGCTACATTATCTAATATTGACTGAGGACAACAGAGCGGCATCTGTACTGCATTGTTCCTTAGCTACGGAATTCCAGGCTTTTCCTATTTTCCTCTTTGTCTGTCAGTGAAAAAGTGGGCACGCACAAAAACAAAAGCTCAATATGCTGTATTTGAAGTGCAAATTATAGCTAGAAAGAAAATAATATCAGGATTCTCCAACAAATAAGCAAATATGAAAAAGCTAAAAAAAAAAAAAAAAAAAATGGCAAAATACAATAATTTCAGCTAATGGGAAATTATACCAAAATTAAAAAGGTCTATGTTTCATGAATTTACCCAGAAGCAGAGAGTAAATTATACCTGCACAAGTGGTCATTTACAAAAAAAGCTGTGCGTTCAAGCTTAAATGGAAGAAAATGTTTTTTATCTGCACCACTGAGATACGTTCCTTGCACTTCTGTATAGTTGTGCCTATTGTTACTGTGGAACCATGGAGCTACTGCCACCTTGAACATGGCTGTAATTCCAGCCTTCCCACAAAGATTTAGCAACATACAGGGGCAAATTTACATATTGTCGAATATCGAGGGTCCACCGGGACCTTGGTCCCGGTGGACCAAGGTGTCAGTGGGCCCTCATGCTGCTAGACATTTGGCCTATTTCATAGCTATTCCCAAATTCTATGAGAACAAAGAGGCTAAATAGATGGAATAATAGATTATATTTATCTTTTAGTATGTAAAAGGAAGAGACAAAGAGAATAGAGGTTGAGTGAGGAGAGGAAGAATAATAGTAGTGAGAGTGGACCCCTGGTCTAAGATTAATTGGTGGGCCCCTGGTCAAGGGTTTTTGGGTTTTCCCCTGGTGTCCCAGTCCGACACTGGCAACACAGTAACAGTAAATTAGGCTGAAAAAAGATACACATCCATCACGTTCAATTTGCCTCAGAGGGGGGGGGGAATCCCTTCCTTGTGTCAGCTGGAAAGACCTACTGTTAAATAAAGCATTAGAGAGATTATTAAATGACCCCCTTATATATTTATACATAGTTATCATATCACCCCTTAAGCGCCTCTTCTCCAGCATGAATAACCCCAACTTGGCCAGTCTTTCCTCATATCTGAGCTTTTCCATACCTTTTACCAGCCTAGTTGCCCTTCTCTGGTCCCATTTGAGTGCTGGAGACCAAAACTGTACAGCATATTCTAGATGGGACCTTTCCAGCACTCTGTACAGTGGAAGAAAAAACCCCTCCTCCCATGAATCTATGCCCCTTTTAAAACAGCTCAAGACCTTATTTGCCCTTAAAGTTGCTGTCATTGTTTGCTGCAGCCAAGTTTATCATCTACAAGGACTGCAGGTGCATGATTTTACATTTATCGACAGTGAATCTTATCTGCCACTTAGCCGCCCAGATTGCCACATCCTGAATGCAATTAATTTGGCTACATAGTTTTGTGTCATCTGCAAACACCTACATTACTTACAATACCTTCCCCTAAGTCCTTCATGAACAAGTTAAAGTAAAGTGGGCCCAATACAGAACCCTGTAAGAACCTTACTCCGAGTAGAGAATGCACCATTAATGACCACACTCTGTAACATCATAGTAACAGTGTTTGCATCCAGGCACAACTGGGTTGATCAAAGGCATTTCAAGGTTATGATATTGTAAGGTCAGACTAGAATATGGAGTTATAAGTACCTGCCTGGCAAAGATTGTCAAATATCATTGCCCCTCTTCTAGTATAAACTCCTCAGTAATAACAATAATATATTACACAGATGCAAGGTAGCAATATAGCTAGAGAAATGTTAGGTTCTCTGATTGATCTGAGATATAGTCCATTCACAAGTCACAGTTTAGCCAGAGAAGAAGACAGAAGATAAGGGAAGGCAATAACCAACTATAATCAGGGTAAGAATCAGGGACAGGCAAAGGGCATTGGCAAGTGTCTGCCGGTACATGGAAAATAATGATTAAGAACATAATATATAATAAATAGAACTGCATCAAGACAGAGCAGATCAGCAACAGTAGGAACAGTTCAGCCCAGGAAAGGTGATTTTATCAGATATCTAAGCATCAGACTATAGCTTGGTTGTCCATACATAACTACTGGACCTGCAAGGAATGGTGTCCATTACCAGAAATACAAGAGGTCCTCTGCACTCAACCCATTATCAATATCGTAAGGGGTGTCTTAAGCTACTAAAAATGCCTTACCCTTTAAACAAAACAAGGATTCTTTGTCTATATATTGCAATACATTTATTTATGCTGGCCAACTATGTCAAAGTCATCCCTGGTATGGCCAGTCCTACACTCAACTTGCATCTGATTCATTAAGATGAAAGCTGAGTGTAGGACTGGCCATACCAGGGATGACTGTGACATAGTTGGCCAGCTTAAATATATTGCAATATATGGACTGATTTGTCAGAGGACCTTTTGGATTTGACTTTATGAATTTTGAGGTCATAGCCTCGTTGCACCCCCGCTTGATGGTTTCAAAAATAGTGGTGTGCACAACTTTCCCTTGTTTGTTATAGTCCATTACCAGAAAACATGCTATTATGACCTTGCCTGATGCACATTAACACCACACTTTATTGTGCCGCACCTGTGTCAGGATATTTATGATAGATGCCATTACTAGGAGCCCATCACAAAATTATCACACACTACTATGACTAGGAGGAAGGTTAGTACAATAAAAACACTTAGATAGGTTTGTTTTTTCTGGTGGTTGAATCACCAGAGAAAACCACAAACCATCTATTAACAATAACAACTTACCTACCTTTACACTAATTGAATGCATAGGCTACACCCTTCTTTTGCATCTGTATTTAGTCCAAAAAATTCTGTTACATAAATATAAATGCAGTTTGACAGAGATGGGTGGAACAGCTACACCATTTGTTCACAGTTTTTTACATATGTTAAGTGGACTTTTTCAATATATTGAGTAGTGAGCATGTGAGAGAGGATTGATGCCTCCTCTAGAGCGAGGGTCCCCAAACTTTTTTTACCAAGGAGCAACAATCAGATGTAAAAAGAGTTGGGGAGCAACACAAGCATGAAAAATGTTCCTGGGTGGTGCAAAATAAGTGCTGTGATTGTCCATTTGGAGAGTTCCTCAGTTCCTCCAGCATGCTTAATTCATTTTCAATCTATGGTTCCATATACTTTGTTTTGTAAGAGTGGATGGCTAGCAATTGGACCTCAAAGGGTTAGTTGGTCCTTAAAAAGTACAATGTTGTAAAAAATACTGCCCCTATGTGAGATAATTACAATAATTCTACTGCCATTTGGAAATGCAGTGTCTCATTAACAGGGAATCCAAGTCTGCTGTCACCCTAACAGGCTTACCTTAGAAGAACTTAAACAATGTCCTTAAGTTGATGGGTAGTGATGGGCGAATTTGTGCAGTTTCGCTTCGCCGAAAAATTCGCGAATTTCGCGCGAAATTCGCGAAACGGCGAAAAATTTGCGAAACGGCGCCAGCGTCTCGTTTTTGACGCCGGCGCCCGTTTTTGACGCCGGCGCCCGTTTTTGGCGCCGGCGTCCGTTTTTTCGGAAAAAAATTTTTTGACGCCGGCGAATTTTTGCCACGAATTTTTGCGGCCGTTTCGCGAATTTATTCGCCGACGGCGAATCGCGCAAATTCGCCACGAATTCGCGCCTGGCAAATAAATTCGCCCATCACTATTGATGGGAGAAGAAGTAATGGAATGGATTGCTAAACGCACATAATGACCTTTTTAAAATACACAAAACTATTTTAACTTGTCTAATTGAAATATAATTATGCAAATGTATGAATAGCTAAATAGATTAAAGACACACATTAGTCTTTCAGATTAAACCTTTTATTATATTTAGACATAGGAAAGACCTTTTCAGAGGCCAGTCAATTGAAGGCTCACACTTATTTATTATTATATAGGGCTTATTTATCAAAATTTAACTTTGTACTATCAGAGTTTTTTTCTCTACTTTGACTAAACTCTAATTTAAAAAAATTGAGTGCCTTCTATTCAAAAATCTGAATATAAAAAATTCAATAGAAAAAAAGCATGAAAAAGGTCAAATAGCTCTAATTTTTTATTTATCGTTACCAACGTGGCGAAAGTGTCGAAAAGCCAGTTGAAACAGCAAAAAACACATTAAAATTGACCTAGACAAGTCCCTTGGATTCTACATGAACTTGGCAGCTTTTCAATGGTAAAGTTTTACATTTGAGCTGTGCAAATGTTTTAATTAATTTAATAAATATAGCACATATGAGTTTTTCTAAGCATAATTCGTAATTCATAAGTTTTTCTAAGCAAAATTAGAATTAACAAGTTTTTTAGACAATTACTAGAGAAATCCAAAAATCTCTAAATATCTGAATAGCTATAAAAAAAATGTCCAGTAGGATCACTACAGCTTCCACTGACTTCTACTGCACCTTAACTGCTTCGTATTAGAGATTTTCATAATTTTTACATTTAGGGGCAGATTTATTAAGGCTTGAGTTTTGCTTTCCACCAAAAATGAGAGTTTTTGAGGTTATTTTTTAATCAAAAATTGATTTTTCGGGTTAAAAAAACTAATTTATTTTAGATTTATTATACCTAGACCATGGAAATAGCTGGAATCTGAAAATATACATCTAAAACCTGCTGAGGTTATGTAGAAGTCAATGGTAGAGGTCCCTTGAACTATTTGATGATGTTAATAGCCTCCAGGATGTTCAAGTTTTTTTTGGTGGGTTTCGCTCAAAAACTGGATCAATTTGAGCGACTCAAGGGATTTTTTTGCCAGCAGTTTTTCATCGAAACTACACTGATTCAAGTTTTTTTCCATTTGAGTCTTTTCTTAAATTAGAAATCATGCGAGTTGTGAGTTTATTCGAGATCTTTCAAGGTCTAAAAAAGCTCACATATCTCTAAAATTCAAACTTTGATAAATAACCCCCTAAATAACCCATCATGGAGGCTATTACACTGATTCAAGTTTTTTTCCATTCAAGTCTTTTCTTAAATTAGAAATCATGCGAGTTGTGAGTTTATTCGAGATCTTTCAAGGTCTAAAAAAGCTCACATATCTCTAAAATTCAACCGTTGATAAATAACCCCCTAAATAACCGTTGAGTTTTTAGAGTTTTAGAAACCTAAAACAACACACTTTTGTAGAGAAAAAGAAATTCTAATGTTAGTAAATAGGCCCTGCAGTGCCTAAGGAGCATCGAGAAAAACTTAACAGTAGGACTTTTTTTGATTGGTATTTTTAAATGACTCCTTTATTTTAAGTATTGAACAAGCATCTTGATATATTTTTTTTTCTAATGGGTAGGGCCCTTGAAAAGTCAGTTTGAGTTTCAAAATGCAAAATATAACCTGAATGGGTCCCACATAGTTTCAGCAGCTGCCTGGAGTGTACTCTGCCTTTCATCAAGCTTGCAATTACATAAGTACTTAACAAAAAATTAGTTTCAGAACAAATATTGTGTATTTGGAATCTGCCAGTTTGCAATCATTACCTAACATCTCTCATTTGGCACCCACTTGCACATGTCTTTACTGCATTCATTTTCCTGCCTGAACTACATTTGGTGTGCATTACAGAGAGAAATATTGCAAAGAACATTCTGAGTGCCACAATACAATGTTTCCTGTAACCACTTAAACCAATGCTCCGACTAAATCTGCCGCAGGAACAGGAAACACCCACTGCAGTAGGCGTGAACAAGTCCTGAAATGTTGGCTAGTCTCCCGCTCTCTTCCAAGTGCACCATAATTTATCTACTTAAAAAGTAATCAGAACTCAAATACACTTTCAAACATCATCGAAATGTGTAAATTCTGCTGAGGGGATTGTAACAATTTTGCTGACTATTAAAGACACTAATACCATAATTGCTCTGCACACACTCAGCATATTAACAGCCTAACGCAGCTGAAATATTTTCAGAAGAAAACACGGTTTAACATTTATACTGTGACTTACAGACAAAAAAAAGTAACTGAGCGTTAAAGAAAAATCAAGATGAATTCATCTTTATACCATGAAAGAAATTTCTGGCAAAAGCAATAAAGGCTCATGCAGTTATTCAACTCAACTATAGACAACTTATCACTCCATCACAAAATGTTTAAATGCTGTACAGGTAAGCTACCTGTTATCCAGAACGCTCTGAACCTGGGGTTTTCCATATTTTGGATCTTCATACCATGTCTGCTAAAAATTATTTAAACATTAAATAAACCAATTGGCTTATTTCGCATCCAATAAGGATTATTTATATCCGATTTGAGTACATTTTGATTGAAATGATAATGAGTCTATAGGAGATGGCCTTCCTGTAATTCTGAGCTTTCTGGAAAACGTCTTTCCAAATAACAGGTCCCATATCTGTGTAATAGTACTAATGTGCAGGCCGACCCAAAACCCGATGGGACCCGCGGGTAGGGCTGGTTCGAGCCGACTCCTGCACAAAATCTTTGGGTCACGGGTGGGTGCGAGTCAAGCTCTTCTCCTGCTCTCCGCGCCTGTGAACTAGTACTGCTAGCTCCGCCCAACCCTTTTTTGAGGGCAGAAGCAGGCCCGGGCTGGGTGTGGTTCAAGGTGGGGAATGTTAGGATCGTTGCAGGTTGAGAAATTCTTGACCCGCACATCACTAACTCGCAGTGTTAGTAGATTAGTCTCCTCTTCACTAGGGTAACATCAGCCCAATTCCCATGATCTGTCTCTCCCATTGGTCCTATATGTCATGCATGCACAATCCTTCAAGCCTAGTTCCTTGTCCTATTCCTCTCTAAGCTTAAGAAAGTGATGTACAACATCAACAAGATGGCAGCCGTTGTGTTTCCTGAATTTTTTTTTTTTTTGCTACAATACAGACCCATATTACATTAAAGAAAATTTCATTATAGAAATTCAATAGACAAGAATTTCTTGAGGAAGGGGGGAGTCAGGTGTGTGACTTCTTCAATAAAAAATACTATTGTATGAAATTCAAAATAAATAAAAAAAATAAAACTTTCTCATTTTGTCAGGTCTTTCTGACATTTGGATCACCTGTAAGAAACTTACCGAGGGGACGACAGGGACGCCTGTCGCCCCCTCGACGGGGACGCCCGTCTCTCTCTTCCGCCGCCGATGCGGCTAGGCCTCAGGCGCCGGCTCCTATGGAGCGCGCAGCGCGCATGCGCAGCAATTAAAGGAACAGTCGCGCTGGCGCGATTGCGCAGGCGCTGGCGCTGATTCGCCAGCGTCCAATGGTGCCAAATTCAAATCCTTAAATGGCCAGCAGTCCTTTTGTTCCCTGCCCAACGTAGGTTCTGTTTACCGTTCCTGGGTGTTATTATTTCTGTGATTCCTGTTGTGACCTTTGGCTATTCCTGACTACTGTTTGACTTCCGCCTGCCCTGACCCTTTGGCTTGTTCCTGACTACTCTTTGGATTCTGTTTTGTACTTCGACCCTGTTAGTTGCTGACCTGGCCTGTGACCTCGACTACTCTGCTGTTTACCGATTTTGTACCGCATTTCCGATTGGTTTCGACCCGGCCCGTTCCTGGACTTTGATAAACTTTACATTTAGTTCCCTTGCTCGCCCAGAGTTCTTCCCTCAGTCTCCTCACTATTAAGTCCTGGCAGCATCCGAGTAGCGGAGGGCTCCACCCTACGTGAAAGGCGGCGGTTATAGGCCGAAGCGTGAGCCGAGCCCGGGACATTGGGGTTTACTCTGGGTTGTGGGATACTGAACGTTACATCACCATACCTTAAAGGTGGCCAAACGCGGGAAGATTTCATCATGTGAAAAAAACGTTTCAAGGATAATCTGTAGAAATTGTCGTAAAATTTACGATCATGATGACCACATCGTCCCAACAGCTGATTGGACAGAGAAAATGGAAATCTTGTTTAAAATTAGAATTATTTGCTTAAAATGGACTCTGTGGGAGATGACCTTTCCATACATTTAAAGGAGAACTAAAGGTTAACTAAAGAAGTAGTTAGAAATGTTGTACATTATGGTTTGGGCTTCTGCATCAGCCCAAGGCAACCACAGCCCTTTAGCAATAAAGATCTGTGTCTCCAAAGATGCCCCAATAGCTCCCCATCTTCTTTTCTGCTGATTCACTGCACATGCTCTATGCTGCTGTCACTTACTGAGCTTAGGGACCGACTCACAATATACAGTACACATAGAATATAAATGTCACAATATAAGGCTAATTAGTAATTAATACAGATAATTACTACCTGGCAGGGTCGGACTGGGGGGCCCAGGGCCCACCGGAACTGGTGTCCAGGGCCCCCCTCTGGCCCCCGCTACCTACTTGATTGTCGATTCGCCGCTCGGCTCCCAGGCGGCGCATCGCGCATGCGCAAACGGAAACAGCGCTCGCCGCGCATGCGCAAATGCAAACAGCGCTCGGCGCGCATGCGCAAACGGCGCTGCGATGCGCCAAAATTTTTTTTATTATTTTTTTAAAAACTGTTTGGGAGAGGGGGTCTGGCCCGGCGGGGGCCCACTAGGGTCGGGGCCCACCGGGTATTTTCCCGGTATCCCGCCGGGCCAGTCCGACACTGCTACCTGGCAACACAGAAACCAGTGCAATTAGCATCAGAATTTAATAATCAGCCCTGTAGCATCAGCTTATATTACAGACCAACCTCATTTTCTGATTGATAATTTGTTATGACCCCTAAGCTTAGCTTCTCAACAGCTGCTCAGAGCCCACTGAGCATGTCAGTATCGCAGACCCTTTCCAAGATGGTGACCCCCTGTGACAAGTTTGAAGTCCTGGATCATTGCTGCTATTGAGAAGCTGAAACTTTAGACTGGTGCAAAAAGTTCAGTATATAAAATATGGCATTTTTAGCCCTATTCATTTTTAGGGTCCAGATCTCCTTTAAGCTTGCTGGTTAATGGTCTGGATAAGGTATGTCATACTGCTTATTGTGAGTCACAGATCTTTACTGCTAAAGATCTGTGGAGGCCTTGGGCCAGTACACAAACCATATGGTATAGCACAGTGATCCCCAACCAGTAGCTCATGAGCAACATGTTGCTCACCAACCCCTTGGATGTTGCTCTCACTGGCCTCAAAGCAGGTGCTTATTTTTAAATTCCAGGCATGGAAGAAAGTTTTAATCGCATAAAAACTAAGTATAGTGCCAAGTAGAGTCTAGTGTAAATTGCCAGTCCACATATGGGCTACCAAATGGCCAATCACAACCCTTATTTGGCACCGCAAGGGACTTTTTCATGCTTGTGTTGCTCCCCAACTCTTTTTACATTTGAATGTGGATCACGATTAAAAAAGGTTGGGGACCCCTGGTGTAGCATATAGTGTAATATATATTAAGAGCAACACCATCTCTCATAAAACACAATATTTTTTTTTAGATTTAACCATTTATTTTAAATCTTTAAGCTTTTGAGTTTTACTTTAAATGAGAAGGAAAGGTGCTCTTTGCTTGAGGGTGGCAAAGGTTAGGCATCCCCAAATGATTGCATATACTTACCTCACACCCAGTGCTCTTATCAGCAGAAAACTGGCCCTGGTTTATTCCAGCGAGTGCCACGGATCGTTTGGCTTCATCTTTCTTCACACGGGTGCGCATGCGCAGTAGCGCACACAGCCAAACTTTAATGAAGAAATCGGCTATTTCGTTCTACTGCACATGCATCTGCCTCAGGAAATTTGAAGGAAGAATAAGGAAGCCGATCGATACGTGGTGCTTGCTGGAAGAACCCCCGGAACAGTGCAGTTTTCTCCTAATAGGAGCACCGGCCTGGGGGATGAGGTAAGTATACTGTATATAATCACTTGGGGGGTCCTAACTTTTGGCACCCCCAATTAAATATGCCTTTGCTTCTCCTTTACTGGGAAACGATAAAAATAAAATATTTTATTTACAACTAAAAATGATGAGGACAGAATAGAATTTTTTAAAAATGTGCCTTGGGGAACTGTGCACCATTTTGCATAAATAATATATATGGAGTAATGCAGCATGGTTCTAAATGTTTAGTTTGCACAGTTTTATATTATGACTTTTCGCAGTGGAGTAAAATAGGGAATGAAGGATGCCTTCAAGGCAGCTCTATCTACCAGGCAGATAACAACCCAGCCACACCCTCCTCCTAAGCTAAACACATCTCCCCCAGCTCATTGGTCAGTACACAGCTTACAAGCGGATGCACGTTGCCTGCTTATCATAGATCTTTGCTTTAGTAGCTGCTTACTGACAACAAAGATTCAACAAGTTTTGATAATTTATGATTTTCAGTAATGGGTCCAAATTCTTGAAAAAATGTTATAAAAATGTAGTAAATCAAAAACCACAGTTGCCAACCACAACTCCCAATCGCAATTCACCTTTAAGTTAACTTTTAGTATGTTATAGCATGGCTTGTTCTAAACAACTTTTCAACTGCCATTGATATTTCATTTTGTATTGTTTTTTAATTATTTGCTTTCTTCTTCTGACTCTTTCCAGCTTTTAAATGGGGATCAGGACCCCCATCTAAAAACAAATGCTTTGTAAGGCTACAAATGTATTGTTATTGTTACTTTTTATCACTCATCTTTCTATTCAAGCCTTCTCCTATTCATATTCCAATCTTGTATTCAAATCGGTTCAGATCAGGGTAATTTTAACCCTCGATCGCAATCCTTACCACAGTTTCTGATGTACCCCTTAAATCACAGTAGACTTTAAAGTAAAGTAGAAATCTTGGAATATGCAGGAATTTTGATCTTTCAGTGATAAAATATACAATCATGTCTGTACAAATTGCATATGTATTAAACAAATGCACATAATCAGAAATGTATACAGATAAGCTGTTATTTTGCATTGGGTACCTTAAGGGTAGGATTCAAATTCTGACAGGTGAGGAATTAATCATAAATTGTACAAAATATGTTGAAAAACAGATGAATAAAAGTGTCACTCATTGCGGCTGTCTGGGCAAATGCATACTCTGCTTCAGGAACAGGATGTTTTGCCGTCAGTCAAATTGCCTGTGACCAGAATTCATTCTTGTAGCAATCGGAATGATTCATACACCAATTACACCGTAAACAGAAAAAGCTGTGGGGTTTTAACCCATTTCCCATGAAAGAGAAAGTCAAGTACAATGATGTTCAATGAAAATGAACCTAGCAGCATTTATATGTGCTACCATGTATATGCTGGGGCAAAAAAAGCTGCTGCTATTGTTTTGGCAGCTACAAAGGGTTGGCCTGAGGGAGCCAGTGGAATAGTCCAGCCAATGTGACCCTAGAATGTCACAACTAATATCCAGAGCATATTAGGTATTTGCAAAAGACTCCTGAGCAAATAAATTCCTCTGTGCAAACTCATGACAAGCAAGAATAAAGCACAGCTTTAATTTATTTTATTGTTTTGCCTTTGCAGTTGTCGGGGGTGAATGAATCGTTCTTGTAAACTGTAGTGTTGGGCCATTAATATCTGTTGCAGTACACATAGCAGTACTGAATACCACCCAGACCAGGCTTGTCAAAGGAGATATTCTGCAGCAAGGCTATCTTCAGTTCTGTTGCAGTGAGCCTAGCAGGGATGTTTGCTCAAACCAATGACTACCCCTCTAACTGTTGCCCATTTGCTGGGTTCCCTTCCAGACTTTAGTACTCCTGTATGTAACAGTCTATAGGGGGTCATATACATTGCTGCCTTATGCAATATGAAAAAGTTCTGGAAAGGCTTCCAGTATGAATGTCGTTTTTATTGAAGCACTACGTGTTTTGGATCAAATAGGTCCTTCCTCTGGTGCAAGTTGCACCAGAAGAAGGACCTATTTGGTCCGAAACATGTAGTGCTTGTGGAGATGGCTGCTCTACTAAACTGTTGAAGGGCCTGAACATAAGATTTTGGAGGATCTACTAAGGAAATAATTACTTAAATTGCTGCCTTTGCTACCTCACAGCTGGATTAAAAATTGGGCATAAATCTGAATGATGCACATGTTAGAGGGTGAGTCAGGGGGAAAGGGGACATCCATGTCTTGCCTTCCTGTATCCAGCACTGCTGAATGCAGGCAATGCTGTATTCTTGGGAGAAGTGGGGGTGATTTTATTCCATTCTGGAATGCAAAAACCTACACCCAGTGTTTAAAGAGCAATACAAAGCAATAGTACAAAAAGCATATGCACTATTTTTGCTCTATACATACATTTGTTAATGAGCCCTTCTATCAGATATGGTCACCTACCTGAAGTTAATTACTACTTAGTTACTGTTAAGAACTTGATGAGCTTGTCTTTGGTGACCAAATGCAGACTGCATGTCAGGAGCGCTCCATTCTGGAGAGCTCTACTTCTTCAAGATGGCTGTGCCCATGGGCATGTAGTGACATCAGTGACATTATCATGTCATTGCATCACCGTGACATCATCGCGATGCGTTTCAGTGCAAACATTCAAAATAAATAGGACAACAGAGACCTAGGTTCAATACCCCGATATAGGTTCTACTTTGTTGTGTTTTTGGGTGCGCTATAATTTTTGACTGATTCCTAGATCCTGACCTTCTTGCTGTGACTCTTGACTATGTTAATTGATGCCTGCCCTTGAGTTCTTACCTGGATATTGACCTTGATAAGCTTAAACCCTTATACACTGCAGACTGGACTGTATCTGTTATTCTGCACAGAAGCTTCCTCCTTGGCTCCAACTCCAATCAAATAATGCTACTAGGCCCTGACACTACAAAACTGGATATGCACTGATCTGGCCAAAATTAAGGTTTCTATTCATGGAGGATAACAGAATAACTAGGGTGATCTAATGAAACAGCCCCCCCCATTATTTCTTTCCTGGGCCCCTTTGTAATTTCAAAAACTTCACAGGGAGTAATTTTGCACTATTTCTATCCACTGAAAGTGGCCACAGGAGGCATGTTGTTACACAGTTTATTGTTAATGCAAAGGCAACAAAAATACTTTACAAAATGTATGGATTTCCTGTATCTGACTCTGTTTATTGCCAGGAAACTGAATATATTAGCATAATGTACAGCTAAATGATCCAAGCAGGCCGAAAAGCATTATCAGCCAATGACACTTGTATTTCAGTAAAGGTCAAAACATTAGAGAAGGGACTCTTAAAGGTCAAAATAAACTGAAATGATCTTCAAAAAAAAAATATATAGCTTTTAAGTTACTGTGTTTATGCTGGGAGAAGCCTTTATATTTTACAATCCTTCTACGAGATAATGACTTTCAACTTTTACAGCAGTTTGTTTTTACTTTTATTAGATTTTTTTTTTTTTTTCTTGATCTGCAGGGCTGACTCACATAGCTGGAAGGGGAGTTTAAAATGCATTAAGGGCTGATCTTAAATCATTCAGTTGTTAGGAAGTTGCAGCAATCAAAGCTCATTTGGTTTTACTTAATCTGTGACACGGCAGCTACTGTTCTTCACCGGAGCTGCCTTCCTTCAGGATGATAAATGCTCCGCTCATTTCATCTGCAAGAAATGGTTAAAATGTTTATGTTAAGCCTGTCTGCCTCCAATCCATTCTGTTTCTTTATGCAATAAACATTCACTACGTGAGCTATTTTTTTACACCCTGAAAGTGTGTTCTGTAACTTTCAGTATTTTACTGATTGTATTTAAGACATTTGGGGGGCGAGGTTGTCATGTAAAATTCTGTTTTGAAACAATTGGAATCTGAAACACATAATTTCCCCCTGCAAACTATATACTAAAACAGCTGCTTGATAATTTTTTGCAGCTGCTCAACACGAAAGAAAATTTGCAACGGATCTTTCATTTATATCTTGGGCTATTTCTGCCCTTTTTAGCAGTAGAAGAATATTTTATGTTTTATTTTAAAGAGCTAGGATTATCATTTCTCTGCAAAATATGCTCAGTTTAAGTAGGGTCTACTGGCATATTTGGGGCAAGAAACATGCCCCCTTTTGGCACTGGTACCAAAAAGCAATAGGGAATAAATGTTACATTCTTTTCCTAATTTGCATTAGACAAATATTTTGCAAGAATAAAATAATGTTAAAGAGGATTTCTCTCCAGCTGCAAGGAGTTTACTCTTTTTCTAATGGCGAATGCTGTTACATGTGGCGCCTGCAGTTTCTTATTTACCATGTTCAACAAAGACAGAAGTATAAATATCAGCAACTCTTGTGTTGTACCAAGAAACCTCGATTTTATTTACTCCAAAAATATACATGTATATATATCTAGATATCTAGATAGATTGATAGATCGATGGATAGATAGATCGATGATAGACTTAAAAAGTTGAACTTGACGGACGTGTGTATTTTTTCAACCTAACATACTATGTTATTATGTTACTATGGGGTCTTTAAGTTCTTGTTATTTTTGCATTTCCTGGTACTCATGATTATTTTCCTTTAGAATAGAAGACCAATCTTGCTTTATGGTGACTTTAGATAAGGCTCAAAGCCACTGCCCCACAATATAAAGCAGTATCAAGTATCCTTTATCTGAAAGGCTTGAATATACTACGGCTTGGAAATGCTTGCAGCAGGCTGAAATAGCTATTGAGTCACAAATGCAGTGTTCTTTAGACTTTTTCGGTTTAGGTCCCACTTTAAGGTAAACCATTTAATCAGGTCATACCTGAACTCATAATAACGTATCTAGAGGAGTCTCTTCTTAAGTGGCTTTTTAAGATTTGCCCCCCACACACAGTCCCAAAGGGGAAACGCATAACTCTCAAATAATAATTGGAAAATGTATAATAATATAAAAAGTGGTAATTATGGCATGCCATAAATGAAAATCTATATATTGACCACACTGTTTAATCACTATATGCCTCTCACTATGTAACCTCAACGGGTTCAGCTATTGTTAAGTCACTGATAAAATTAACATTTCTGTTATAGATACAGCACAATTTATTAGCCACGATATGTTGTATTACATTACTACAGCATTAACTGCTCGGCTGGTACATAGCACAGTAGCATGAGCAATCAAGCCACATATGTGCACACCCAAAATTAAATTATGTGTGACTAATTTTGCACAAACTCATTATTCCCAGTAATTTGTCTGGGTAGCGCAGAGGACTACACCTCCCATCTGCTTGGAAGGCAAGTACTGAAATCATATTTTATGATTCATTTCACCATCCCAAGCTGATACTATTCCAGGCCTGAAGATAAAATTCTTTTATTACCCCAACATGCGAACTCAACACAATTATATTACATTTTAGATAGCATTGTCCAACTTTTTTTATGGGGGAAATTAAATTAGGCACAATGCCCTGACATTCCAGGGGTCACATGCAACAAAGGTAATGAAGATATACAAAGAAGTCATTGGAAACATCATCAAGGGCATAAAAAGCCTTGAAGGGCAACATGAACCTCAACGCCTTCTATATGTCTTTTTTTAATTGTTTAAAGTAAATTATTTAAAAGTTATTTTTTTTATCCCATAGGGATACTGTACGTGGGATTGCTACATCTGCCCTATGCCATGTTCTGAGCATTTGGAATTTACTTGCCATTAAAGAGAAAAAAAAATCACTTTCAGCTAAAATCTGCAGGATTCAGCCTTTGTTCACGGTACATGTGTAATACTGTACATAAAACACTTTGTTTTATCAATCTCTGTTCACACAGAAACCCTTATAAAATGTAGCAATTGTACCACTTTATAAAACTTAAATTGATTTTTCCACTTTTTAACAGAATGTGTCAATATTACTGATATGTGTATGGAGAGAATTTGCAGTCTCTTGCATTTATTATTCACACCAGAAGCCAGATGATCATGTAATGAAAATGTTGTGTATAAAGTGGTTTTCTGTTTTTTTGGTTTAAGCTCTTTTTAAAGTCCAACAAATAAAACATACATATATGGGTAGAAAATACTTGTTTACCCCAATTCTCGTGCTGGGCATCCACAAATGCATGGGGGGGGGGGCATGGATTCCTGAATATCTTACTTAAGCTACTTCTCAAAGGGGTAGGCCCTCATCTTATTAACTGTTTCAGCTTCATTCCTGTCTGGGTTATCGTTTCCCATTCAAGTTGCAGCTACTTACCTATGCTCTGAGCCTGGGTCCCTCTCTTACCATGTCAGGCATCCTAGTTCAGAGTTTTACAAGCCTTAAGGCATCCAATCCCATGCTTTCCTGTTCTGAGTCAGACATTACCTGTCTTGACTGAAAATTGAATCTGCCAGTACCATAACTAAGACAATTGGCCGATTGTCTGGGTCAGAGCCCATGTCTCAAAAAAGGCATTTTAGAGAAAAGAAACTCATGACTGGTGCTGTTGATGATACATAATTCGGTGAACAAGTTGGAGGTGGAAACTGTTGGACTTGCACCAGATTGAAGAAAATTGTAAGGGATAGGTGCTGACTTAAAGGGATCCTGTCATCAGAAAACATGTTTTTTTCAAAACGCATAAGTTAATAGTGCTACTCCAGCAGAATTCTGCACTGAAATCCATTTCTCAAAAGAGCAAACAGATTTTTTTATATTCAATTTTGAAATCTGACCTGGGGCTAGACATTTTGTCAATTTCCCAGCTGCCCCTGGTCATGTGACTTGTGCCTGCACTTTAGGAGAGAAATGCTTTCTGGCAGGCTGCTGTTTTTCCTTCTCAATGTAACTGAATGTATCTCAGTGGGACATGGGTTTTTACTATTGAGTGTTCTTCTTAGATCTACCAGGCAGCTGTTATCTTGTGTTAGGGAGCTGTTATCTGGTTACCTTCCCATTGTTCTTTTATTTGGCTGCTGGGAGGGAAAGGGAGGCAAGTGATATCACTCCAACTTGCAGTACAGCAGTAAAGAGTGATTGAAGTTTATCAGAGCACAAGTCACATGACTTAGGGCAGCTGGGAAATTGACAATATGTCTAGCCCCATGTCGGATTTCAAAATTGAATATAAAAAAATCTGTTTTGAGAAATGGATTTCAGTGCAAAATTCTGCTGGAGCAGCACTATTAACTGATTCATTTTGAAAAAAAAAAATTTTTTCCCATGACAGTATCCCTTTAATACCTTGTAGTACCATAACTAACCCTTCATTAAAGTGATAGATCTGTGTGTAAGATGGGCATTCAGCCCCTTGCCAATTTTAATCCAGCCAACATGTTTTGTCCATCAGCCAAATGGCACAATGAAAATATTTGACCACTTATTCTCTTTGGATACTGACCTCTTAGCTGGCTAACGGCAAAGTTGGTCTTTGTATGGTTGCTTTTAATCAGTAAAGATAGTTGATTGAGTTTAAGGTGCATTAGTACAGGGAACATGGATATGAGAAAGCCCTAAAATTAACACTTGCCTTGTGGACACTTTACTTTTAAGATCTTTTTGTGTGTTGCTCTTACACACATAACTCACATGCTCCTAGTGAATCACATGCTATTACTGTTACCAGCACCACGACCATCGCTGCACTAGATATGATGCACTTATCACATGCATTTTTGGCTGAAAACCCCAAATACAAGTAGTGGGTGATTTACCAATGCATACACCAATTTAGAAAATACACTGGTACAGGAATGCCTTCAATATGTTTTGGAACCATATATTACACTTTAATTAATGGGTAAATGCTGTATAGGTGGTAATAAAATGGCATATCTGAATTTGCATGCAGAAAATTAGCCCTGACAACAATGGAACATAATTTTTGGCAGATCATTTCGTATAGCCGTATTGGGACCCATTGGAAGCTGGGCTTCTGTACTGCAGGTTCTAACACATGATATTTGTTGGAACGCCAGAAAATGAGCTGCATATGAAAGAGGGTGCTTATGAAATTGATCCTGCGTATTATAGTGCTACATGCAATTTCCAATTAGATGCTAAAGATTACATCTCCTCTAATACAGGGCGTGTGTTTTTGTGGCTTATGTTTCTCGAACGTTGATGATTGCTTCTGCAATGTCGAGAGCAAACAAATTAAACAAATGGCATTAATCATTCTAAAGTCATCCTTCTATAAATAATGAAAATAAGAACATTAAAAATGCATGTCATGTAATCTTCCTAGTACTCTACGGCAATTCCAAACTTTCTGATGTCAAAAAGTGTGCAGAAGATGGCTGCCATCCTAGAGGTATGTGTTGTCTTTACTGAGATAAATGTCTGTCTCGCATATTACATTTCAAATATGCCTTGTATACAGTATAACTGGCTTAGCATTACCTTTTGTTCAGTAAAACATATGGTCATGTTAGACTGCCCATCGATACCTATTTGTGTGTGATTCTTTTTATAATTGGTGTAGCCATGATTATCCTGATGGAGTAACCTTTGTCATTGTAAGATCTAATGAAGCGCAAAACTTTAGTCTTCGAGAAGGCAACGTGTGTGTTTGTAAAGAACGTTCATTTAACATCAAATGAAATCAAACATCTTAAACTTCCATGTTGGCATTCCATTATATATCTTAAAATTGAACCAGAGCCTTTATATTTTCTCATTTCAACCATATGAATAGGTAGTGGCTTGGATAATTATATTACATCAGCATCATTTCAATTTCAAAGCAGCACTTAAATCCTCATCAAAGATTATCAATCTGAGTAATCTTCAAGACGAGCTGAAATGATAGTAATTAAAGATGATGATATTCATGAATCCATTAACCTCAGTTGTGTAGTTATGACCTTTTTCAAGGAACATCCCTCTCTCTTGATCGCAGAACGTGATTCATCCTATGAAAGAAACCATCTTGTCCCATAAAATGTAAGTATTTGCTCAACAGTAAATGTTACCTGTAATCGGAGCAGGCGCCATGCAAGAAGCAGAGGTAGCAATTTACCTTCATTAAATTCGAATCAGGATGAAGCACCTAAGAATTCCTTTGGGCTAATTACAAGGTGTTAATAATAACAATATAATGGCAGTAATTTTCTTAGTTTACCCACACATATAATCTGTTTGATTGCCATGGAGAATAAATTTTGGATTTTCATAAAGCTCTGTTAGCCTCAAAATATGTTCAGACATTTTTTAATTTTAAACTACATCTCCATTTGCTGTCTCCTCTGTCTCTATGATGTGTTTATTGTTATTTTTTAAAAAAAAGACATCTGCCTATAGCTAAAAAGCAAGTCTGAACAGGACTCCAAAACCTTTTCTCTCTCTGGGTTTGCTAAAGCAGATTTGTCTCATTACAGTTCTGTGGTGGTTATGGAACATTTCTTTCCTCAGGTTAAAGTTTTATTTCTGCCGTAACATTCTATTATTTATTAAAAATGTCATCTGGGAAACCGGAAACATAGGGCTTTTTACAGTTCTTATGATAAAGTCTCAAAAGGAAGTATTCATCCTTGGACACAGATTGTTGGTATTTGGACACTTTGGGGCCCATTTACTTAGCTCGAGTGAAGGAATAGAATAAAAAAAACTTCGAATTTCGAACGTTTTTTTTTGGCTACTTCGACAATCGAATTGGCTACTTCGGCTTCAAATCGAACGATTCGAACTAAAAATCGTTCGACTATTCGACCATTCGATAGGTCCCCATAGGATTTCTAAGCTTTTTTTGGTCGAAAATCGATGGATTAAACGAATTGCAGTAAATCCTTCGACTTCGATATTCGGAGGATTTTACTTCGACAGTCGAATATCGAGGGTTAATTAACCCTCGATATTCGACCCTTTGTAAATCTGCCCCTTTGTGTACAGGGCTTATTGGATGGTTAAACACAGTCAAACTCCAATGTAAAATGAACTTCTACCTATTTATGTATTAAGGAAAGGGATACTCTTGATATTATGTTCCTGATATTATATAGATATACTGTATAAAGGTATGGCATCTGCTATCCCAAATGCTCGGATCCTGGGGATTCCAGAAAAGAGGTCTTCTAGATCATAGATTTTAGATTTCCAGGGAAATTATTTTTTAAAAAATTTGAATGTTGAGTAACGTAAATAACATATACAGATCTGTAATAAAGATTCTACAACCAGACAGTCATGCAGCATGGCTGAAAATCAGCCAAACAGGTCAAACTAAATGTAGCCAGCCATCTTAAGAGAATTTGAGGATTCCAGTGATTTGTCACACTTACACCAGTGTTGATTTATGGTACCGGTGGGCCCAGAGAAAAAAAAGTCCCATTGTTGGGTCACCAAAGCCACTCCAATAATTGTGTTCTTCCCTCAAACAAGTCAAGATGAACTCCGCACATAGATATGTGTATATGTCCATTTTACATTTTACAGGAATCTCTAACATTGTATGTTTTTTTTATTTCTCTAAAACCCCAAAAATTCGAGAATTCTGAATTTTAGAGGTTGTCTCATTTTTTCATTATCCAAAAAACTTGATTTTTAGATGTTTCAGTATCTTTTTTTGGATCGTTCGCCAGTTATTTCATTGTGCTTTTTTTTTTTTCGAATCTTTTAATACATTTCATGAAATTTGTAGTTCTACAGAAAGGGAGTTTATTTGTGGTTTCAAAAACTTTTAAAGCCACTTAAACGAGACTGTTCATAAATGGGCCTCTAAGTTTTGGCAATCTTCATAAACTCTATGTAGAAGTAGCAGCAGGTCCTGATATGAGATTATATATATATATATATATATATAATCATATATCAGATTATATCACAGAAAAAGGTCTGTGGAGCCCCATGACAGGTAGGGGCCTTAAAGGGATTGTGCACCTTTGGGTTAACTTTTAGGGGGTTATTTACTAAACTCTGAATGCAAAAAAACTTGAAACATTTGTGTTTTTTAATTTAAAATCGAAATTTTTAGTGGGAAAAAAACACAAATTTTTCAGCATTTATTATACCCTGAGGATTTAAAAAGTCTGAACATGAAATTTCCGGAATCTCAGACCTGCCGAGGTTGCATATAAGTCAATGGGAGAAGTTCCAAAGATTTTTTGATCTGTGCTGGGTTTCATGCAATAATCCAAATATTTCGGGGGTTTTGTATGATTTGTGAGTGACCTCATTCAAAAGCTGTGGAAAGAGTCAGAAGGAAAAGGCAAATAAAAAACCTATAAAAAAAATAAAGACCAACTGAAAAAAATGCTTAGAATTTGGACATTTTATAACATACTAAAAGTTATCTAAAAGGTGAACCAGCCTTTTAAAAGTTCTTTGAATGCACAATTCTGACTGATGGGCCTCTCATTTGGTCTCCATCAAATTAACAAATAGCTTATTAGAGAAAACACTAATTAAGTACAATTAAAACTCTGGGAAAAGAACCGTTCTGTCCTCAGTGTGACAAGAAATCAAATAGAGAATAAAAGAAGTTAAAGCCAGACGACTCCTATACATAATTGAAGAGCATAACAAAAAGAGAGTTTTAGAAAAACTTTCCTTATTTAATTTGTTGTATAACGGAAATACCTAAAGTTTGTTTGTGCAATTTATATGTGAAGGGAAGTGCAGTAAGTATACCAATTAAGATGCTCTTTAAAGGAAATCAGATGGCACAGATTAACAATAAGACTTAATAGGAAAAAATTGTAAAAGTTAATATAATAGACGAATGCTTAAGGCAGAACGAGATTCATTAGGCTCTGGATTTCATTCCCCCCCCCCCATTCCTTGTTTCATTTTGCAACATTCATATTGAGATCGGACAAAACATCTTTCTTTCGTTGTGTGATGAACATGTCACTGCATCTAGACAGAACGACTCCACTGATACAAGCACAAATGTAATTACAATAATGACTTCATTGAATGCCTTTGTTTATGTTGATTCCGAATATTTAGGTTCCGTGGTTTTTTTAACTCAGGAAAGAATAAAAACAGCTCTAATTGGACCAAAGCCATTGATAAACAACCACCTTCATGTCTGTAATAAACCTCGGAGGTGCACTATTAACATTTCCATTTTATTTCTGAAATGCATCAAGCACATTGTTCTCTCTTTGTGACAATAGTAAAGTATGAGCATTTTAAATTCTCATAAATGTTTGGAAGGAAAGTGTTCTAAGGGCATTATTTACATAAAAAATTATCACAATTTTTATTAAAACAAAGTCAACCAAACTCCCTTCCACAAATTGAACTTGTGTATCAATAATTCTCAAAATGTTGAGACAAAATCGTGTGTCAATTCATATGGAACGATTGAGGCTCCGAGAACTATCGAATTAATCAGCACAGATCACAATGTCAAGAAACAACTTCAGGGACATCTGCCATTGACTTCTACATAACCTCAACAAGTTTAAAATTGAGTAGTTTTGGATTTTTAGCAGCTTTGGGGTATAATAAATCTCTAAAAATTCCCGAAAAATTTGAGTTTTCCCCTTAAAAACCTCGCCAGATAAATTTGAGGTTTAATTAACAGGCCCCTAAATCATGACATAAATTATGTTCCCTGTTTAAGTTTTCTATTATAACCGCTCCTTGCCGCTGATATTTCGGGACAGATTTATCAAGTGGTCGAATTTCGAAGTGGAAAATACTTCGAAATTCGACCATCAAATTGAATACTACGAAATTCAAAGTCGAATTAGTAGGATTTTTTGCATCTTACGGTCGTATTCCAATCTTAGTATGATTGTACTCTGATTGTACTTCGAATCATACCATTCAACCGATTTTATCGTACGATCGTACGATTTTCCTTTGAATACAAAAAACTTGGCGAAATATTGAAGTCTAAGTTTTTTAAAAAGACAGTACTTAGATTATCGAATGGTCGAATAGTCGAACGATTTTACTTCGAATTGAAGGTCGAAGTTGAAGTTGTAGTAGCCTATTCGATGGTTGAAGTATCCAAAATTTACTTTGAATTTCAAATTTTTTAACTTCGAAAATTCCCTCGATTTCACTTCGACCCTTGATAAATCTGCCCCTTAATGTTTTAGCACATAAATGTCACAATTTCAAATTGCAGAGAATTCTGAGACAACTAGGAAACAAAAAAAGGAATTACATGTTTACAGTATATTGTGCTAAGTTTATTGCCAATATAAATATGTCAAGACTGCAAGCAATACTACAATTTTTGGTAGTTGTTTCCAATTACTGAGGGGGTTCTGCATTATAAATGTGTTATGTGATGATGATATATCATTTTTCCCTCTTCTTTGAGTTTTCATAGAAGTCCCAGTGACATAAAATGATATTAGTTCCGATCGAAAGTATCTGCTAAGTTATCAGACATGTTAAACGGAGTCTTGATTAAAGCTTATAGATGCTGGGGTTACAATAACAAAACTCTAACTCTATAATAGCAGGAAGATAAAAGATGGAAAGATGTAACAATGTAGAGACCTTCGTAAAAAGCCAGAAAGGAAAGCTTGGAAGGTACATGTATACATTAATGGGCTACGACACAATTGATATTAAAAAAGCTTGAGATCTAGAAAGCTACAAGTTAGCTAACAAACTGTAAGGCCTCAACTACAACACCCTTCAACCCCTTTGGGGTATGATAAATCTCTTAGCATTCAAGTTTTTTTTTTCAGAATCCACAGTTTGCCAGTCCAGACCTTATCCCTTCCTCAGTAGTTTAATGATACGTAGCTGCATCATGTGTCGGGGTGTTAAGGGATGAGACTGGGTTGCTAGTATTTGTGAGTGTGGTGCCTCCGTTTGGTGGAGTCCATGAATATACCAGCAGTTGCCCCTAAACTCCTCCTCCAGTTTCCCTTGGAAAGGGACACCTACCACTGCCAGTGAGCCAAGAATTTGCTAAAAAAAAAAGCAAGGGACAATGAGCCAGACTCAATTCAGTGAGAAACAGGTTTATCACGTAAAAAGTAATGAATGAGATTCAATTTTAGATTTTCTGAATTAAATTCAGAAAAACTTATCTCATAGGAAAAAACTGGAACTGAATTTAGAGAAAAGTTTTTACTCCTAACTGAATCTAATCCATGAGATAACTTTTTTTAACTGAATTGAATCTGGCCCATTGTTGGTATAAGTATATTATATAGCACCAACACATTTATGCAGTGCTCTACCGACATTATACATCAATCCCTGAAGCTTATGCCTAAGGTACCTATTATATTCACAAACATGGTTAATTTTAACAGGACTTAACTGGCTGCGACAACACAAGGAAAACATGCAAACTTACAGTTTATACCCAGGCCATAATAGATCTTAGAACTTCAGCACTACAAGGAAAAATTGCTACCCACCAAACCACCATGTTGCTGTAGAGGTTAGTTTCTCTTTGTCACTCAAGTGACAGAAGTCGCCTATGGTAACAGAAAACTGACAATAACTTCTTCAGGATTATAGTATATCTTTTTGCTAACACTACTTTTGATTTTATTAAACATTACGGGGCAAATTTACTACCAGTGACGGCTTCGCTCTCAGTGCACCAATTCGCCAGGCGTAGATTCGCCAAGACAATGCAAATTCACTAAAATCCGAAGTTGCGTCCAGGGCGCCTAATGCTGGCGAAGTTGTGCTAGCGTTACAGTGTCAAGTGAAGCGAAGTTGCGCTAGTGCTGCCCAATTTGCATACGGCGGGAAGTTAAATGGACGTATATATTGCAGCAAATACATTACACAAGCCAGGGAAACCTTAATAAAATAAAATAAAGTTGTTATATTGCCCTACACATGAGCCCAGTGTATAGTTTATGTGACATATGTTAGGAAATGTAGGGGGGAAGCCGTTTACCCCAAAAAAATTACGCTCTTTTTCAGCCTATCACCCTGAAAAAGGAAAAGACACTAGGGTTTTTTGTTCAACTATTTTTTGGAACTCCTATCTACTCTATTGCATTTCGCTTGGTCTGAGGTGGCAAAGGCAAGTCTGGCACAAGAGGTAAAGTTCAGTAAAATCTGCATCTTAGTGAATTTGCGTAGTTACGTCCATTCGGCAGAGCGCAAATTCACCAGGCGTTAGGGAGCGAAGTAACGCTAGAGTCTGTCTCCTTCGCTAGCGAAGTTACACTAGTGACTGTTAGTAATTTGGCAAAGTACCGATATGATTTCACGCTGGCGAATATTCGATCGCGTTAGTCACTTCGCCCTTTAGTAAATTTGCCCTGTACATGTATTGGCCCCAAATACCAGCTTTTGCCTCTTAACTAAAATAAACTGTAAGAGATTGCCAAACATTGGTTGTCACATGTCTTGCTTAAGCATATATTAAGGTAAGTACAGAAAGCAAACCTAAGCCAAATAAAAAGTTAAATATAATAGTGAGTGATGCATATTAATGCAGTGTAAATGTTAAATGAAGTATCTATTTGGCAAAGAAAATTAATTGGGATCATTTAGCTATATGTGTTCTAAGTGTTGCCAAGTAGAATAAACAAACAAATTTGCTAGATTGATTCAAAGAAAGTAATTGATTTATATTTATTCTCTTGGCTTTGAGGGAGTTCCAAGGTAAATGATTGAAGTTAAATCCAAAAGCAAGATGAACCATCTATTATTGCCAGTGCTGAGATATCTCTCATTTGTACGGTGTCATTTAAAAGAACAAACCTATTTTTACTATTACTCTGCAGGCAAGGGTGTGAATATTATACAGGTTTGTGTGCTATAAGGAAGAAACACAGAAGGATCTGTTTTTTTATAGGAACTAAGACCGAAGGGGGTAATTTATTATTACTCAGTAAATTTTACCATCGTTACCAAGGCTATTAGATTTAACAGTTTGTTAATGAATTATAATAATTGCCCAAATCCTTTCTGTCTGCATGTGATCTGCATGGGAGAACAAGGCTTGGATAGGAGAGCTGAGCATATAGATTAGAATGGCATACAACTTCTCAAAGCAATTGGACATAGTCTGACATCAAGGAAAGTTTTGATAAACATCAATCTCCTCAGACTAATATTTTATATATATTAAAGTTGACCACCATGATTCTCCCTGAGAGAGCTATAAAAAACATAACGAAGGTTTCCTGACTTAGGAAGGAAATTTATTCATTATTTAGGTTCTAGCTTATAATTATCAGAAGTTCTCTAATAACGAATATATGTTCCTATAGAAAATATTGTAGGTTCTAAATGCACGAGTACATGATTCAAAATGGTTTGGTCACCCAGGTGATGAAAAGTTCTTTGTATGGAGGAATTCCCAACATCCCCTTTCACTAATGTAGCAATTGCCTACAAGAGATGGTGCCCACAAGCCTAAAGTAATCGGTACTTGCTTTGCTAACAACAACGTATGTATTCAGTACAAGTGCTTCGTAAACATTAGTGATCATAAACAAAAAGTGGAAATAAATAAAACTGATATGCCTTTCTCACATAAAAAATACCGTGCCCCCTCCCTGATATCCCACTGGGGTAATAACCTTTCAATGAAGAAAAGTGAAAATAGAGTCCAGAAGAAAACTTTTCACTAGTGTCACTTTTAGGGGCACGTTTATCAAAATCATATAATCATAATTATGCCCCTAAAATATCCTGTACACGTCAACAGAGAACTGTGGTATTCCCCTTTGGTGAACTGTGGTTAAATCCATGTTCACCCATTGGTATATGCCTCAGGATACCCCAACTGTATTTACTTTGTGCCACTAGAGCATATAACCCTAGGACTCCAACATCAGCCTACAGGAGGTTCTGTTTGGCAGTACACCTGGTTATTATGCAACCAAAACTTGCCTCCATACCAGGAATTAAATAAACAAGCACCAGCTTTGAGGTCACTGAGAGCAACATCCAAGGGGTTGGTGAGCAAAATGCTGCTCAATAGCTACTGGTTGGGAATCATTGCCCCCAGAACAGTAGCATCGCTTTTCCCAGGTAACCAATCACTATGCAGTATGAAAAATGTAGTGACTCTTTTAGATCATGCATATTACTTATTCTTTCACTGAGTCCAGGAAATACAAAAACAAGCACTCTCTTTTATAACCTTATTGCACAAATGCAAACCAGCTTCTTACTATGCTTTATATAATACATACAAGCCTGTGTAACTAGTGTAGGCGCAAATTTGCGGCCTGTTTCGCTGCCCGCGAATAAATTTGTGAATTTGCAGAGAAAATTCGCCAGTGTCACGATTTCAACGCCGGCGTCAGCGATTTTTCGCCACTGGCGATGTTTCCGACGCCGGCACCAATTTAGACTTTAATGGGTGCCGGCGTCAAATTCGCCCATCACTATGTGTAACTTTTTACCTGGTAAATAGGGATGTAGCGAACTGCCGTTTATGTGTTCGCGAACGCCGTTCGCGAACACCGGCAAAAAATGCGAACAGTTCGCGAACTTCGAACATCCGCAAAATCGTTCGATTCGAACGATCGAAGGATTTTAATCGTTCGATCGAAGGATTTTCATTCGAATCGAACGATCGAAGCCATTCGATTGAATGATTTCATTCGATCGAATGGCTTCGATCGTTCGATTTGAACGAAAATCCTTCGATTTTAGCGGTCGAAGGAATCGAATGGTCGAATGGTCGAACGATTTTTGTTCGAATCGAACGCGAACTCATATTGGCGAACGTCGCGCGACGTTCGCGAACATTCGGCGGACGCGAACAGTCGAAGTTCGCGAGAACTAGTTCGCCGGCGAACAGTTCGCTACATCCCTACTGGTAAATACTCTTAGAATACATAAAAGTCAGGAATATCTTGTAACACATGTACCTATAATTTGTGCTTGTTGATGTCATCAGTTTTAAATTGTGCTTAGTGATGTCACATGTGTTACATTAGTCATTAAAACTTGTTTATTGTAAAAAAAAAATCAGCTTGGAATTCCATGTGCTGTGTATGGCCATCGAGTTCTTTGGTGATGTCAGATATCCTTATGATTTACACTAAAAGGTGATTTATTCCTTAAATGAACAGCACTTTCAGTTATAGTAAGTGCTTTCTAATGTTATGTGACTTCTGCACCATGAGACTTAAAATACACGTTTTGTAAAATACTAAGTCAGGAAGGAGTTCCGTGGCCACATCAAGCAGAAGCGATAATGCACAAATGACCAGTAATTGTTCATTGACATTTTTCTATGTCAGCTTTCAGTATTTCTTCACATAAGTTATGATGATGTCATCTGAATTAGGGCCAAGCAGTAGATACTTTGGAATTGTGCAGGCCAGTAGTCGAGCTTGTGTGTGTGGCAGGGCTATATAAACTGTTTAGATAGAGTTATAAGCCATTTTAAACATACTGACGTTTCAGCTGCATGTCTTATATGTCAAACCACAAACATAGTAGAGTTCACAGCTGGGTTGAATTTCGCCTGGCCTTTTTGTTTCACTTGTAATATCTGACAGCAACAAGTTAATATGAGTTTTTAATGTCCAGATATTTCCAGCATTGCTTGTAATAAAGGATCTGCTTGTGCCTGAAAACGACGTGTGGTATTCATTGAAGTCATTGTTAAATGTTAAAAGTTAGTATAGCTGTATTCCAAAAAGAGGACAAAGAAAAAGATAGAATCAACTCTATGCCTTACATTTAAGGAGCATCATTAATAGTACAGAGATAAAAGTTGGTTCATTGACACAATGACTAATATTTCTTCCAAGCTATGGTGGGCCAGAAAAATTGTGCTCCCAAGTTCTCAAACTGTAATAAAGGATAAGACATCTTTCAGACAATTGGGCAACCTTTTTTTAATAGGCAAGGATAGTTATACAAATATTTATAGTTTTCAAAATCCAGAGGCAATCAATATAATATTCCTTTAAAGGAGAAGGAAAGGTTAAAACTAAGTAAGCCTTATCAGAAAAGTCCATCTAAATATACCAGTAAACCCCCAAATTAATGTTGCTCTGAGTCCCCTGTCAAAAGAAACACTGCATTTCTTTCCTTCTATTGTGTACTCATGGACTTGTATGTATGTATCAGACTTCCTGCCTTCAGCTTAAACCTCATTGCCCTGGGCAAGATCATGCTCAGTTTGCTCCTCTCCCCCCACCCCTCCCTTCTCTACTGTAATCTGAGCCCAGAGCAGGGAGAGACTCAGGCAGGAAGTGATGTCACACCACATTAATACTGCAGCTCCTATTCTAAACAAACAGAGAGTTTCTAGAGCTTTTTACTCAGGTATGGTAAAATATTCTACAGAATAAATATAGCATTCTAGCTTGCACTATTGCAGCTAATCTATTGGCAATAAAATGCCTCCATAGCTTTCCTTCTCCTTTAATGTATGTTTAGTGTATCTACTTTCTCCTGCAAAATTAAGGTAAAAAAAGGCAACCAATACACTCGGGGGCCCATTTATTAAACCTCAAATTTTTTCGGTTGTTTTTAGAGGGAAAAAAATTCAAATGTTTAGAGATCTATTATACCCCAAAGCTGCTAAAAATCCCAAAATACTCCATCTGAAACCTGTCGAGGTCATGTAAAAGTCAATGGCAGATGTCCCTGATGATGTTTCTTGACATCATGATCCGCACAGGTTTTCATCCGATAATGCAATAAAGTCGAGTTTTCATGGCGACAATTAAAGGGATACTGTCATGGGGGAAAAAAATGAATCAGTTAATAGTGCTGCTCTAGCAGAATTCTGCACTGAAATCCGTTTCTCACAAGGGCAAACAGATTTTTTTATATTCAATTTTGAAATCTGACATGGGGCTAGACATATTGTCAATTTCCCAGCTGCCCCAAGTCATGTGACTTGCCTCACTGAAGCAACTTTGGGCGACTATTGAAAATGCATCGCCACGTGTACATAAGTGCAGGTGATTTTACTCTGTAGCCTATGGGGAAAAAACGCTGACGCAGTTTGGGGAGATAAGTCGCCAGGCGACAAAATCTCCCCGAATCTCCTTGTCTGGCCTTACACTTAGATCGTATATTACTACAGCCAATAAGCAGAAAGACAAACGTCTTGGAAGATTTAAAGAGTACAGTAAGTCTTCTACAACTTGGCTTAGAAAAGATGTAAAACCATATCATAGGATGTGGAAAAGATAGTTGCAAGACATAGTTGCATAGCCATGGCCATGGAAAGCATAATAATAGCCTACTGCCATATAAATATTTATTATCAGATTTTTAAACTCATTCTACCATCCTACACTGCTCAATTCTTACCTGTGGGATTGTGCCCTCGACTCTGATCAAAGCAACAAGAAAAAGACAGTTCTTTAAGCACAAGGGACTATCACCAGCCCACCCAGTTGAATAGTTCTTCCAGCATCTCTGATAAGTACTTACTATAATAGTATTTACTAATGTTTTGTTTTATTCTAAAAGGGATTTTCTATGGTCATTGCTACGTGTGCAGAAACTGCACCTACAGTTGTATGGGGCATTGCTTCCAGATATGTGCATATATGAGATTCCACAATAGACTTCTTTAAACAGAAGGCATTCTCACACCTCCTGTTATACATATAAAAATGCAATACAAAACCATAATATAAAACGGTGGTGGAAACCTCCTAAATCACTCATTATATTTTCATTTGGTTAGCTATGTTTCCAGAGAAGCTGATTTACTAGCATTGATACTGCCATAAATGCAGAGCCAACCTTATACACAGTCAGCCTTTTTATATTAACTTATCAGATCAAGATATCATACAATGGCTTCTCAGGGGCTGAGGTGCTGGACTTGGAGAGGAACCAAACTAACCAACCAGTAACTTTATGGTGAGGAGAACTAAAATAAGCCATAAAGGCCACCCCCGTAAAATAAACAAGTAAAAGTCTTCTCTACTATATATTTGGCTCTTATTATACATGTGGCATTGACTCAAAGAAACTGAACTGAAAATTTGAGAAACACCAGTGTGAGTGGAGACATTTGTTTCTTTAGATTTATCAAAACTTGGGGGCTGATCTACTTACAATTTTTGCTTACAAATACAAGTTAAAAAAAAAAATATTTTATTATTCACAATTATATCGGTCATATAACTTGACTTTTGGTTAATACATATTGCAGTGTTACTGTAAATGAAATTTGCCAAAGTTATACAAAATGTTATTTGTGGTTGCACTGCCTATTTAACAATTACAACCAGGCAGTGGCTTGAAGGAGAAATGGGAAAATGAATACTAGGGTCTTCATAGCAGGGCCGGAACTAGGGGTAGGCAGAGTAGGCACGTGCCTAGGGCGCAAAGCTGAGGGAGCGCCAGGCACGTACCTGCTCTGTCGCCTACCCCGTGTCCGGTCCCGTCTCTCCCCGAAGGCCACTGGTGGCTTGCGCATAAATGCTATTCTGCGCATGCGCGAACATATTTTACGCATGTGCGCTGGCGCGAAATTTCGCGCATGCACAGTCAAGTGCGCACAGAGCCGGCGCCGTGGCCCGCCAATTTGCCTAGGGCGCCTGCCCGGGTTGGCCCGGCTCTGCTTCATAGAGAGACAAGTAATAAAAAGTAACAATAACAATAAAATTGTAGCCTCACAGAGCAATCATTTTTGGTTGCTTGGGTCAGTGACCATCATTTCAAAGCAGGAAAGAGGGTGAAGGTAAAAGTAAATCCTTTTTTTACAAGAAATTGTAAAAAAATAAATAATGAAAACCAAGTACAAAGGTGCTAGGAACAGTGCATTCTATAACATACTAAAAGTTAACTCAAAGGTGAACGAAGACAAAGATTTTTTTTGTTGTTGTTTTTTTAATGAATGCAGAAGAACAAAATAGCTTGTAGAATGTAATTATCCCACAAGTCACTGAAGATCTAAATAATGATAGACTGCTTCCACAGAGGAAATGAATCAAAAACTGAATTCATTGTGCTTTTCTAAATGAAAAGAAAAAATATACACAGATATATACCTTAATATTGCAGGAGAGAAATGGAGATTAGCAAAAACCAGAAATGGTATGCAAAGGAGAACAAGTTTTTTATGCATTCATGTTGCTATTGTTACATTAAAAACATAAAAAAAGTATTTTTGGTATTGTCTAAACATATCGAAATGTACTAAAGCAATGATTATTAGGACATAATGTGAAATCGTTGTTATTGTAAAACAACAAAAACCTTATATTTACAAAACAATTTATTCTATTTACATAACGCTAAAAGGCTTTTGTTTTTAGAAATAAATATATATATATCTAGAGATATTTTTCTTTTCTCTGTAATAATAAAACAGTACTTTGTACTTGATCCAAACTAAGATATAATTAATCCTTATTGGAAGCAAAACTATCCTATTGGATTAATTTAATATTTACATGATTTTCTATTAGACTTATGGTATGAAGATCCAAATTACAGAAAGATCCATTATCCAGAAAACCCCAGGTCCCGAGCATTCTGGATAACAGGTCCCATACCTGTACAGTTAAACTGTCAGTTATATACAGATATATGTTGCTTGTTACTTTAAAAAGTCACTGTGGCCCCACATTGATTTTGTAGAAGGCAGACACTTCAAACAACAGCTTCTCCATATGCCAAGCTAATGAAAAAAATGTTATGGTAAGTGAAACAAAGAAATAGCCTGACGCATTTGTGATTTCCCTAGCACTTAATAAAAGAGAATTTTCTTGTATATGTTCTAGCCCAGTTGAAGACAATATATATAATCTATGCAAATGGTGAACATGGGCCAAGCACAGATAGAAATTTGCCCAGTTTGGGTACATTTGGTCAAACTGTCCATTATGCTGAGTCATATTTACTGGGCAGATTTATTAAGGGGCTGATTCACTAAGGGTCGAACATCGAGGGTTACTTAACCCTCGATATTCGACTGGGAATTGAAATCCTTCGACTTCGAATATCGAAGTCGAAGGATTTAGTGCAGATAGTACGATCGTACGATCGAAGGATTATTCCTTCGATCGAACGATAAAATCCTTCGAATCGAACGATTCGAAGGATTTAAATCCAACGATCGAAGGAATATCCTTCGATCAAAAAAAGTTAGGCAAGCCTATGGGGACCTTCCCCATAGGCTAACATTGACTTCGGTAGCTTTTAGATGGCGAACTAGGGGGTCGAAGTTTTTTTTATAGAGACAGTACTTCGACTATCGAATGGTCGAATAGTCGAACGATTTTTACTTTGAATCCTTCAATTCGAAGTCGTAGTTGTAGTCGAAGGTCGAAGTAGCCCATTCGATGGTCGAAGTAGCCCAAAAAAAACTTCGAAATTCGAAGTTTTTTTACCTCGAATCCTTCACTCGAAGTTAGTGAATCGGCCCCTAAGGGTCTTATTGAAAATTCAAATTCGAATTTTCTAATTTTTTCTTATGGTCAAAACTGTCAAATTCGAGTAGGGGATTATCCAAACTCAATTCGGGTATTTTTAAAAATTCAAATTACATTTTCAAGATTTACCATACTCTGGCCCTCTAAGAATTCAATTTCGACGATTCGCAACCTAAAACCTGACGAATTACTGTTTAAGTCAATAGGAGAGGTTCAGGGATCAATTTGGAGATGTTTGCAGCCATCCTGACATTCGAGTTTTTTTTAGAGAAAAAACTGGAATCGAGTTTAATCGAATTTGAATTAAGTTCTTGTTCCTGTGATTTTGTTTCAGCTTTCCTTGCCTGCCTGGTAAAGGCTTTGTTTTGACTTTGTATTGGATTTTTACCTGTTCCTGTAGCAAGTTACCATTAAACCTGCAAAGTCCCTATGCCTGCTCTAATTGTTTATGGCTATTTCCCTGGGCTTCCACCACACCCACTACCAAGTGTGAGACTTACTCCCGTTACAGCGGCTTCCCACTGTGAACGTTACATAATGTTGGTAATCCTAGAGCAACTAATGTTAATTATTTGAAAAAAGCAATAAGAAAGCCTTATAAATAGTACTCATGTATTATCATTATGGTTTGCTTTCATACCATAAGGGTTTAGGTTGCAGGCTATTCACTGATCAACTATTAGTCACGTATACAATACAATTCACCTTCTTTATGGAAACTTGCATCCTTTCCCTGTATTTACATCCTTCAGCTTATGGGTCACTCATTTCTGCTGCAAAGCCACAGAGGGACTGTGTGCCTTTCCTCTCCTTTTCATATTTTTTATATCTACCAGTTTATATATCTACCAGTGCCAGTTTTTGCTTTGGCTCTCCTCTTCCAATGTTAGCACAAATTGCACTGTGAATTGCACAAACATCAAGAGATGAAACCCTGGGGGAAACATAAATAAAATCAATACAAGATGGAGACTAATGGTGCACAGACTCTGCTACCAGTTCCACAGAACAAATTTTAAAACAGAGCACCAAGCAGAGAACTTAACAACAGAGAATCTGCCGTTTCTATGACTCAGAAATGCTTCTGATTGGTTTTGCGCATATGTATCCTTAATAGGGAACAGGCAATAACCACAGGCAGAAATAGAAAGAACTTCATAGCTGTAAGAAAATCTTCATTGCACAAAATTGCCAAAAAAAAAATCTAATTACGGATGGGGGTTAATTTTTGTGTATAATTAACCTATATTAAAAAATCAGATGGACTTGAAAATTACTTTTAACTTTAAATTGCCTTGCAATGTTCGTTGTCAAATCACAGTTTCAGTTATTTTGTCCTAAAAATCTAGCCCAGGAGTCCCCGACCTTATTAACCCATCAGCCACATTCATATGTAAAAAGTGTAAGGGAGCAACGCAAGCATGAAAAAAGTCCTGGGGATGTCAAATAAGGGCTGTGATTGGCTATTTTGCAGACCCTATATGCACAAGCAGCTTACAGGAGGCTCTATTTAGCAGTACGCCTGGTTTTAATGTTACCAGAACTTGCCTCCAAGCCAGTTATTCAAAAATAAGCACCTGCTTTGAGGCCACTGGGAGCAACATCCAAGGGGTTGGTTGAGAAGCATGTTGCTCACAAGCAGGCCTGGATTTGTGGCGAGGCCACAAAGGCGGCAAAAATTGTCATTGTAGGGGCGGCATGTCATCCAGCCACATTGGGAAAGCATTGTTTCCCATGGTGCATCTGCGCTCATGTGTAGGGAGGGGTGCTCGATTGTCGGGCACTAGGACTGCGAGGACTCTGGGAGCTGTGGATGGAACTCACCACCACTGGTTCGGGATCACTGCTCTATCTTTCCGCCATTTAAGCACAACCTGCTAATTAAGTTAAGAGGGCAAATAGATTCGTTATATAACATGTGATCTTATTACAGTTTCTATATAGTGTATTGTAACTAACCAAGTACTCTCATAAATTGAAAAATACATTGGCTCAATTATAAACTTTTTGTCATGTTTCTTCTTGGAATGCCTTAACCCTGGGATACTTCGTAGAGTCTTATATAATTAATTTCTATAATTAACCATCTACTCATTACTCACACAAGAGACAGATGAGTGCTGTAAATGGAGCAATACTTTGTGGTGCGGTCAGATCTCCTGTCCTGCCAGTGATGTGTGCAATGCACCCCCAAACAATCCTGTAAATCCTGTAAACACTAACTATTGGGTCACAACCAATATGCTGTTTACCACCAACTTTGATGCTGCTTCCAATATCTCGATGCAGAAATTTGTTTTTGAATTGACCTGAAGGCAAGTTTTCGGTCAACACAAAAGTGTCCTGTCAAGTAGATGCTGCTGTTGGACAATTCAAAAACATATTCTATGTTTGAAAGTAGTTCATTTGTAAAAAAGGGTTGGAGATATTTGAATACAAACACGCTATATCCAATAGAGCCACCCTGGGCAGGCTCTTGTCTGTGTAATACTACCATTTTTGTAGTTTGAGACTTTGTATCTCAACCACATCAGTATTGAGGTTGTGTAAACAATGATACCCATAGCCCAGAAGCAGGGGTCACTTGGGGATTATATTAAGAAAAAAACATCGTTACATATATTATTGTGGATGGAAAACAGGTACATTAATTGATTTGATGTTGTGACGAACACTTTACAATTCTTTTTATTTATGTTGCCTAACTACTGTAGTCATCTTCAGTTATAAAACGGAAGTTCAAATCTACATATTCCAAGTATCCAGTCTATTTGACCTTGTACAATATAATTCTTCTCCATTCTACTTACAGAGAACTTTTTTTTTCGACACATAAATAACACACCCACATCATATATCACACCCAGGGTTCTGATCGTACCTAATTGCTAATTATACTGAGTGTATCCCTATAGGGAGCATTGCAGTTTAGTCGTTAATGTGAACTACACCTTTGATTTAATAATTGTATTCAATCCAAAGGCATTCCCAAAACAGCATCTCATCTGGCAGCTATCATTGTTCTACTGCCAAGTATCCATTCAAATGTGCTATTTGTTCCCCTTCTTTTTGCCAAATAGGCGTGTACTCTGAGCAGCCTGTTTGGAATTCTTTAAATTAGAGATCCCATAGCACAAAAATATAGATGATCATTCATTTTGTTATGTCCCTGTTGAACTTTTAGCCAAGCCTGTCTCAACATTTTTCAGATGGAACCTTACTGACTCAGGTACTTATCTGAACAACCTAGGATCAACCTAGAATCAATTAGTGTCCTCCTTCTTATTTTAACCCATGTAAGAATCAAACTTATTGGATTACCATTTCTGTTTTAAATTAAAGGGGAACATGGAGACCCATGATTCAAAGTTCACTTTCTGATAAATGTTAAAGATGTCAGTGGTGCTCTTACTGTATACTCTGCTGGCAAAAGTATAATCTATAGTACCATATATAAAATATAGGGCACACACCACAGTGCAATGTGCTGCAATCAATGGTATTTATTGGGATCTCAACACACTTCTTTATTAACACTTTAGGGCAAATTTAGTAACTGGAGAATTTCCGCCTGCAAAGGTTTTGCCACACTTTGTGCCACTTTGCTAGCCATTGATTCGCTACCACTATGCTAATTCATTAAAATTCAAAGTTGCGTCTCAGCAGCCGAATGCTGGCGAAGTTTCTCTAGAGTAAATTCGTTAGGGCAAGGATTTCATAGCGAAATTTCGCTAACGTTCTTTTCTGACTATCGAAACTTTGTTAGTAGGCAGAAATAGGACAGGTACATATAGGTCGTATATATGTCTTTAATAGAGATGTTTGAGTCAATGCTTATTAAAAAAATGTCTAAGAAAGCAAAATAAAGACAAAAGAGATTATCTAATGCCCTAAACACGAGCCCACCCTAAAACAAATGTGGCATGCCCCTCAAATGGTTAAAAAAAAAACAAAACCAGATTTTTTAACAAATTCAACTTTTAAAGACAATCCCACTTTAAAATATGAAAAAACGCCTGCATATTTATTCATTTTAATGACTCTTTGGCATACAGGATATGATGTCACTGACATAAGATTGAGGAGGCTATAGCTTCATCTTATCAGTATGCCAGGTCTAAACTGGCGAAGGAAACTCTGAAGAAAGAGGTAACGTTCTCTAAAATTCGCACTTTAGTGAATTTGCAGAGTAACGATTGTTCGTCTGGTGAAAGGGCGTGAAAGTTTACTAACTATGTACTCTTTTGCTAGTGAATTGTTAGTAAATTGCCAATGTCCCTGATGATGGGATCTCTGAAGAGCTTTCGCTAGCCTATAGGTTAAGCCTATTATAGGGTCAAATTCCTGGAAATAAACTGGAACCCCTTAAAAATAGGCTAAGAAGGCCATGCATCAACACCGGCAACATTTACCTCTGACAATCAATCTGCAGTCAATATTTAGTGCACATGAGGAGTTTGTGAAATGAACTTCCATATTGCTTTTAAAGATCTTCAGCAGCTTCAGATAATTGATAAGAATTGTCATCACATAAATCTGACAGTATGAGATCATTTCTTTTTTCCATTCCAAATCATATGTCTCTGGTTAACTGATATGCTTTGAGTGTCCAGTAAAACAATTGGTCCATCAAATAAGGAATGAAGTAATAGAACTTGCGTAGGTGATATTAATAATATATATATATATATAATACACAAAAAACATAAATATCTTGTAAATTATATCCTTATAGTGAGTTGTGATGTCATCAGTTATAAACGGTGAGTTCTGATGTCATTTCTGTCACATGACTCACTGAAACTTGTGTATTGTAATATAGTACCCCCAGTTGCAAAATATGAGGATATTAGAAGTTACTTCGGAGTTCCATGACCAGTATAAAAACACTCTGCCTTCGGCCTTGTGCTTTTATATGGTCATGAAACTCCTTGGTGACTTATAATATCCTTATATTTTACAAGAGGGGGTACTTTATTCACTATATAAACATTCAATTTGCTTTTAACCTAAATTGGTTGTTTTTATGGCAATATACAAAACAATCCATGGAGATATTAAGGGTCACAAGTGTTGCCGTCATTTGCGAAAAATCATAGTGACTCACCTTTCACAATCACAATTTTATTTGGATTAGTCTAGATTATTTTTATTTAAAAAAAAGAAAAAATTACATTACACCACCTAAAACCTGCCTAGATGCCATTGAAAATGGGAAAATGTAGCTACGTTCTAGGATTAAAGGGCTTGTTCACCTTTGAATTAAGTATGAAGCAGAGAGTGATATTCTGAGACAATTTGCAATTGGTTTCAATTTTTTTTAATTGTGTTTTTTGAGTTATTTAGCTTTTTATTCAGCAGCTCTCTGGTTCGCTGTTTCAGCAATCTGGTTGCTAGGGTCCAAATTACCCTAGCAACCATGCATTGGTTTAAATAAGAGACTGGAATAAGAATTGGAGATGGCCTGAATAGAAAGCAATAACAATAAATGTGTGGCCTTACAGAGCATTTGTTTTTAGATGGGGTCAGTCACCCTGCCCACAGCACACCAAAATATAGAGGATTAACATTTCTAATTAACAGAGATGTTTACATAATTTATTTATTTTTCTTTCATCTCCTTATTTTTTTATACCAATTAAAGGTTAAAAAAACTCTTTATTTCTACATTTTCTGGGGTCCTATGACCCCTTACCACTTTAAATAAAAGTAAAAGCACATTTTATTTTGCACCTCAATAAATAAACCACCACCACAGTCCTTTCAGCAAAAATTCTGTGGACCTATTCTATACCAGATGTAATAGTAACTCAGGGTTGGCTGGGGGGCCCAGGGCCCACCGGGGCTGCAGGGGCTACCATACTTCTGCTGCGACTGGTCTGAAGAAGGGAGGTCACAGCCAGAGGAATCAGTGCAGGGTGCGGACCTAGGCCAGCGATACCCACAAGAGCTGGGGGCTCACCAGATTTTTTACCTGTGTGCCGCTGACCCAGTCCGACCCTGGGGTCACTGATGTCTGACCATACCAAAAGCCAAGACATACAGATTTTCAAAAATCATAATACACTAGAAATGTACATTTTAAAAATAATTCCTGTAAATTTGCTATAGATTTAGGGGCTTATGCATTGGGAGATTGGGCTGTAAGGTTAAAGAGTTTTTCCACACATTCTTAAACTTTTTGGCTCCTAGAAAAACATGATAAATCAGTTACATGATCACTCTTTTTGCTGAAAATAAATTGGTCAACCCTATGATAAAAAAAGAAAGCAGGGAAGGAGAGGAAAACCTTAAAAACTGTGTCAACTTTTTCTCATCCATTAGGGCGCCATCTTACAAGAGTTGGCAGTTAAAACCAAATAAAAAAAATCCAAGTCTGTCACTGTAGAGAAGAATACAGAAAATACAGTCAGTTTCTCTTTCAATCTCACAAACCAGGAAATGTCACACGACACAGAATAAGGAAATATAATAGAAATGAAGATCTCTCCCTCTATAATGACTTCCTGTTAGTGATAACATCCGTTAAGATAAAAAAACAGTATAATCTCAAGATAACATCTGCAGTTAATGGCTAATCTCTTTTGCTATTAATTGTTTTTACATGCAGCAAATTCACTAAATCGCGAAGCGGCTAACGCTAGCACAAATTCGCCAGCGTGACATCAGATGTAAATTCGCTAGCGAAGTGGACCTACTCTAGCGCTACTTAGTACCCTTATGCCAGGCTAAATTGCGCTATGGCGAAAGGACGTAACTACGCTAATTCACTAACTTGCACATTTTACTGAATGTTACCTCTTGCGCCAGACTTGCCTTTGCAACCTCAGACCAGGCGAAATGCAATAGAGTAGAAAAGGCTTGCTTCAAAAAAAGTTGAAAGTCCCAAAAAACACTTGCGTCTTTTACTTTTTTAGGGTGATAGGCTGAAAAAGATTGTAAATTTTTTTGGGGGTACCCTCCTTCCCCCCTACATTTCCTAACATATGGAACATAAACTATACAGTGGGCACATGTATAGGGCAAACTAATAACTGTATTTTATTTTATAAAGCTTTCCCAGGCTTGTGTAGTGTAATGTATTTGCTGCGTCCATTGTACTTTAACTTGGTGCCATATGCAAATTAACTTCGCTTTGTTTACTAATTAACGCTAGCGCAACTTCGCTACCTTTCGCCTCCCTGAGCGCAACTTCGGATTTTAGTGAATTAGCGGCGCCCTGGCGAAGTGCGGCAAAGGCTGCGCTAGCACCACTCCGCAGGTTAGTCAATTTGCCCCAAAATGTTCACTGTATACACCCATTTAATGTACAGCACTGAGGGATATGTGGGCGATAAAAATAAATAACAAACTTTATTTTGGTTGTACTACACACACAAAATATAAGAATGAGCGAAAAAAGCAGATAAAAATAAGCCAAGGTAAGATTAAATAGGTTACAGTTTGTGGTATGCATGCTACTTTTGTAACGCAATGTAACCCTCAAGGGTTATCTTGCTCCTTTCCCTGCTCCTGAACTCACCCACTCATGTCCCTGTCTGGCAGCTTGATCACTGCAAGGGGACTAACCCCAACTACTCTCCTTGGTGGAGCCAGAAAGCTGCTCACTAAGTACACTGCCTCTAACTTTCAGTCCTAGAGCGTCTATTACACAAACTTCTGACACTAAATAAAATTCACCCTAACCAGGGTCTGTAACTGGCTCAGGCCCAGTCCTGTACCCACCTCCCCACAAGGTGGGATCCAGAAAAAGAGCTCCAAGCACTTGTCTTTGTCTTTTTTACTGCCATCTACTGGCCAAGCAATAGGGTTTCCACCTGTCTGGTTTTGCCCCAGACAGCCCATTTTTTTGAAGGGCTGTCCAGGTCAAAACTGCCTGCCCAGTTTTCCAAATTAGGAAAACTGGAAAGGATTCCATATGATAGCCCCTGGCACTGATGTCACAACTCCGCCCCTGGCGACCCATGACTTTGCCCCCCTTATGTCATAGTCCCACACCCTGCATGGGCCAGAAGGTGGCAACTCTAGCAAGCAATGACCTAGATCAAATTACAATGGAGCCAGAAAGGAGACAATAGCTCCATGGGTAGATCAAAGGACCATTTAGATGTCCAAATATATAGGGGTAATACACTTAACCCTCAGGGTCTCTACACAAGAAAGAGGCAAGATGCAAGAGTATGTTCGCCCATATGTTTAAATAAAGGTATACATATGGTTTGGGGCAACACCACAGTGTTTTAGAAAGGATCAAAAGTTGCACATATATTTTCACCAACTGTCTGTACAACTCTTTCATCTCATTACCATTTCTAATACACATATGAAAAAGCTATCAGTATAAATTATTTGATTTTTTTTTTAACTTTATGTGAACTGTAAATGTGAATGGTGACTTCACTATGTAAATTGCAATGCAGGTTGTAAGCAACTATAGTTTGCACTTCTGGAGGTGCATTTGGGTTTAAATCCACTTTGGCAACTTTGGCAATGTGTAAGGAAACCCAATATAAAACAAGGAAATGTCATATTACTTAGCACTAGGGATGTAGCGAACTGCCGTTAATGTGTTCGCGAACACCGTTCGCGAACACCGGCAAAAAAGCGAACAGTTCGCGAACAGTTCGCGAACTTCGAACGCTCGATAAAATCGTTCGATCGAACGATCGAAGGATTTTATTGGTACGATCGAAGGATTTTCGTTCGAATCGAACGATCGAAGCTATTCGATCGAATGATTTTAATTCAATCGAATGCTTATAATCGTTCGAACGAATGGAAATCGTTCGATTTTAGCGATCGAATGGTCGAATGGTCGAACGAAATTTTACTTCGAATCGAACGCGAACACCAATTGGCGAACGTCGCGCGACGTTCGCGAACATTCGGCGGACGCGAACAGTCGAAGTTCGCGCGAACTAGTTCGCCGGCGAACAGTTCGCTACATCCCTACTTAGCACAAGGAAGTACTGTGGAACTAGTTTACATGCTTAAGATACATATCCATTGTGCTGACATATGCTGGCATTCTGTATGTGATAAAATCAGGGTAGACAGATTAGCATTACTCCTAAATGTCATGCCATCTAGGAAATAAAATGCCTCTGCATTCCATCTTACAGACATGTAAATTTATCTGTCTAGTTTATAACACAGTTTAGAATGTATGGGAAGCAATACCTGTAATGGTGCTATGATATCAAGTCTGCTGTATTTGGTCCTTGATGAATTACAGTCTATCAAATCTGAATCTAAAAAAGCCCCAAACTGACTAGCCTGGCTAGCCTTAGATAGCTGGCAATCCAATCTAGCCAAGTCATGCAATAGCTATCATATGTGACCAGCTTTATTGCTATTGTCTACATGACCCATTTAATCAGTGATGCATTGACCAGTGAAATGGAGAAAAATTCATGAAACAAATTTAAGTCAACGTTTTTACACGGCAACTTTTTTTGTCCAAATGCAATAAAGTCAATAGGCATTTTTCTTATGGCGACTTTTTTGTCCAAATGCATTAAAGTCAATGGGTGTTTTTTTTTTTATGATGGCTTTTTTTTATCTCAACAACATTTTTGTCTCTGCGACTTATTTTTTGTTGCAGCAAATTTTTCCCGCAATTTCCAGATGGCAAAATGCGGAATCAATGGCTGGCGAAAAAAATGTGCTCATCACTACCAGTGAATCTTTTTTTCCCTTTGGGGGGGTCTATTTCCATTAAAGAGATTTGGTAATACTGTTATTTTGGTCTTCCAAGTGCTGTTGCCAAATCTACCCATAGCTACCGCTTCCCTCCTCACTTCTCACTTTATCCTATGTTACTGATGTCTAGAATCTTGATGCTAAATATAATTTTTAATGCCCCAGTCTTCAATTATTTGACCATTCCTCATTAATGAAGCAGCCAAAATATTCTGATAAAAATATTCCAGCTGAGCAACTTCAGTAGTGTTTTATGACCTGCAAATCTCAAATTGAGAGTCAAGTCATAAACTGTCTAGCTATCTCTTCATGGATGAAACAAACAACGTCATCTCTAATTGAACTTAAAAGAAAATGACTTTACCATCTTTCTACCTTAACCTAGCCCTACTCTACTGGGAAACCTTTAAATCTTTCATTAACACCACAGAAAAAAACTGGATGCTTTCCTATGCAATATTTAGTGATAAACAAATCTATCCCATTTAGAAAAATTTGTGAATTTACCAATTTGCAAAATTATGAAAATTTCGCAAAACTATTTTATCATGCAATCATTAGACAAAAATTACAAACACTACATTAGAGACTTTGGGTGTTTTTTTTTCTTGGCACCTTTTTCTGCTTTGGGGCTATCTATAAAAATTGGGAGGACAAAATCACATGCATTTTTTGCTCAGTATACTCCTACACTAGGCTACAACTGCTTATTCAACAGAAAAAAAGGCTCCGTCTGTGCCATTTCTTAAAAACATGCTTGTGATTTTTGACATTACCTCTGGTCTACTGGTAATGGAATGTACTACTACATTATGTTGCTGTTTTAGCAAAAAGTAGTAGTATGACAACTAGCTGACAAACACAAATAATAATAAATCTGACCACCAACAAATAATATCCGGGTGTATCCAACATTAAAATGAATGAACCATATATTTATATGTATGTCCTTACATAGACAGTAAGACGGCTCAGATTCCTATTTTTTTGGATGCGTGATAATTGTTTCCTTTCTACATTTCTTGCCAACACCTTCATTCCTCTCAGAGCCACTGCCTGGTCAATGCTCTACAGAGATTCCTCCTTTAATCCCTTCAGAGCTAAACTCAAAAGGGGTAATTCTCCAAATGCTGGGGTGCAAGTGCAAGAGCACTAAGTGGTGCAAAGGAGCATGCCACAGGTGTCTGCACTCCAAAAAGAGACCTGTTGCAATTGTAAATGACCCCTAAAGATTACCTCTTGGAGGATTGGCATCTGCCTCAAACTTGGCACGTACCTGTATGCCTTTTTCCTCTGAGTCATGAATGTAATTTATTTTTCTATGTCTTTATACTCTGTTGTATTGATCCCTGTCTGCTATAATGTGAAGTGCTGCTAACCCAAGTAGTACTACATAAATAAACAAATACATAAATAATACATGCAATAAAACCAAACTATTACACATATATCCAAACTTCAGTCTCTAATGTCCTATCTATCTCATAAGGAGGCTTCCTATAACCCCAAAACTAAACAATATTGTCTCAGTCTGTTTTTGCTTCTATATAAAAGCAGTACTTCATTTAGAAGTATCTCTCTCTCTCTCTCTCTCTCTCTCTCTCTCTCTCTCTCTCTCTCTCTCTATATATATATATATATATATATATATATATATATATACAGGGTACTGTTTTTTCATACCCTGATTTTTTGCTGAGTAACAGTGTTATATGCTGATTACATTTTTTTTTTAATATTCTACTGATGTGAAGAATACCAGACTAAGCAATAGGATTTATACTTGGCAAAAAGCGAGAGATGGAAAATAAACTCAATTAGAGTTCATATAAAATCTTTGCTCTCCTCAGCTGTCTAACATACATTTGTATGCAAAGAGGAGTATCTATTACACACCTTCAAAACTACTTACATTGCTATGAACAGTTTCATATGTAGATAAGTATTGAACCAGTAATCATGGTGCAAGGAGACTTTTATTCAAACAATTTATAAAGAAACTTCAAGGACCAATGTGAACAAGAATTATTGCCCTACTCTGGGCTCTCGAGAACCTGTATTTGCACCCACATGTCATTCAATGAAGCCTTTGGTGGTGCCTCTAAACGTGGTGACCTTCTCTTTTAGAATCATATCAGTAATGTAGATGTTTTGTGGACCGTTTTTTTCTTTCTATAACCTCAATGGGTAGCAAAATTGAGCTGAGTGAATTCTTTCTCTGTGAACCCCTAATTATCTCTTTTAACCAAGAGCAATGTTAATTGTCAAAAATGCTGAGCATTTGATTGAAGGGTGGTATTTCAATTTGACACACAAGCCTTTGCAGTCTGCAGAATGTAGTTAAGACAGGTACTTTTCATGTCGTAACTGCGTTTTTCTTTGACAGACGTTCTTTTTTTCCTAACCCCATCAATTTAACTTGTTCTTACTGTAGCAGTACTGAAAGTACACCAGTCTGAATTTTGAAAACATTGGTTTGAAATATCTCATAAATTACCAGTGAAACGGTGCCTCAGTGATGAAAGAGGAAATATAAAATGTGAGTATGTTTAGGAGTCTTTAAATCAGATTAGCTTGGTATTCTTTCCACTAAATATTTCAACGTAAATTCATGTCTAATCCAGGGCTTTAGGGCTTGCTCAGTTTCAGCGCATATACATATTTTAAAGTAACCTATTAAAGAATCTTTAAAACTATCATTGGCCCAATGCACGGGTGGCAGCAGATCTTTCCACGTATCTTCTAAATGAGGATGTGGGAGTGAACGTCTTTAGGTAAATAGTGTATTAAAATATGATGTGGTTTTTGAGGTAACAGAGCAGTGAAGACACTTGCTCTTTGTAAGGGTTAGACCAAGATGATTGGCATATTAACACAGATAGGGGCACATTTACTAAGGGCTGTGAAGTGAATTTTCGAATTCAAACACTTCGAATTTCGAAGTAATTTTTGGGTACATCGAATAGGCCAAATTCGACTTCGATTCGAAAGTGAAAATGCTTCGACTATTCGACTATTCGAAATTTGAAGTACTGTCTCTTTAAAAAACTTCACTTCGACACTTTGCCACCTTAAACCTGCCGAATTGCTATGTTAGCCTATGGGGACCTCCTAGAACCGATATTTGGCTAAGTTTTGAGTAGTCGAAGGATTTTTTTGTAAAATCGCACGATCTTAAAAATCCTTTGACTTTGAATGTCGGACTAGCCTATTCGATGGTTGAGTTTTTTTCACTTCGAAATTCGACCCTTGATAAATCTGCCTCTTAATATTGGGGAAATCACTGTAATAACAGAATAAACACATTAAAGGGATACTGTCATGGGAAAAAAAAGTTTTTTTCAAAATAAATCAGTTAATAGTGCTGCTCCAGCAGAATTCTGCACTGAAATCCATTTCTAAAAAGAGCAAACAGATTTTTTTATATTCAATTTTGAAATCTGACATGGGGCTAGACATTTTGTAAATTTCCCAGCTGCCCCATGTCATGTGATTTGTCCCTGCACTTTAGGAGAGAAATGCTTTCTGGCAGGCTGCCATTTTTCCTTCACAATGTAATTGAATGTGTCTCAGTGGGACATGGGGTTTTTCTATTAAGTGCTGTTCTTAGATCTACCAGGCAGCTGTTCTCTTGTGTTAGGGAGCTGCTATCTGGTTACCTTCCCATTGTTCTGTTGTTTGGCTGCTGGGGGGGGAGGGGGGTGATATCACTCCAACTTGCAGTACAGCAGTAAAGAGTGATTGAAGTTTATCAGAGTACAAGTCACATGACTTGGGGCAGCTGGGAAATTGACAAAATGTCTAGCCCCATGTCAGATTTCAAAATTGAATATAAAAAAAATCTGTTTGCTCTTTTGAGAAATGGATTTCAATGCAGAATTCTGCTGGAGCAGCACTATTAACTGATTCATTTTGAAAATATGTTTTTTTCCCATGACAGTATCCCTTTAAGGGGGTTATTTACTAAAACTCAAATTTAGCTCATCTTCTTATTAAACCAAGCTTGATCAAACGCCCATCCATGATTTTACCTTATTTATTAATAATAATTAATAATAAGAAAAAATGAATTAAAAAAAATTGGTGCGGAAATAGGCTTGATAAAATAAAGCAAAAACTCGGATTGTACAAATTGTTCATTTTCATGTCCGAATCACTCAATTTTTTGGGTTTTTTTGGACGAAAACCCATCGATATCTTCAAATTGTAAAAGGGACATCTGCCAATGACTTTTACATGGCCACGGCAGGACTTTTAGCAGCTCATTTTTTTCACAAAAAATTAGAATTTTTCCCCTAAAAAACCTTTACCATAAAAAACAAAACTCGACCTTTGGGGGGTTTCAAAGGTTGAGTTTGTGAGATTTCTATCTTGAATAGAATAACAACTTGGATGTTTGTTTATTTATGAAAAAAACCCAATTGCAAAAATCTGAAGACAGTCGGTGAAAAAAATCGAATACCTTGAATTTATTGGCTAAAAATGTATCGAGTTTTGGAGCACAAACCACCATAAAAGTTTTTTATCCTGAAAAATTTGAGTTTTTAAGTGAAACTACCCTTGAAAAACTAAAATTTTGGGGAAAATATAACTCAACCTTTAATAAATAACCCATAATAAATATAGACCCTTACTTGTAGCACATATGAATATATATGTAATATGATCATGTTCATTAACTGTAGACATCTTTAACACTGCTATATAGGGATGGTGTTTTTAATTATATATGAGCAGTGTTAGAATTCTGGTCAAAGTCCAAAAACCTGAGGCTGATCTTTGAATTCACTTAATATTCTGTATTGATGATTAAGGTACATTGCACATGAACATTTCTGCAGGTTAATAATTTGCAAAATAGTTTACTACTGTACATTCTACAACAACAATATAGCAAACCTAGGTACATGCGAAGCATGAGGAATATTTAGATTTGAGTTAACTTTTAAAAGCTGTTTTCAAACCATTCACCACCAAACAAATCATGCAAAGTGAAAACAGACTTACTTTAAAGTTTTCCGATGGCCATTGGTTAAATATTTGTTTCTGATAAATATTTTTCCTGGGATATTAATAGGGCTAATATATAAATATAGGAGTCAGAGACAGAGGCAGTGTATGCCCCCAGAGAGAGAGCAGAAATACAAGGGAAGGGAGCGAGAATGCCAAGTGAAAAGGAGAGCTTGGGAGAAGGGGATAGGTCAAGTATTCTTAAAGGGATACTGTCATGGGAAAATTTTTTTTTTTCAAAATGAATCAGTTAATAGTGCTGCTCCAGTAGAATTCTGCACTGAAATCCATTTCTCAAAAGAGCAAACAGATTTTTTTATATTCAATTTTGAAATGGGGCTAGACATTTTGTCAATTTCCCAGCAGCCCCAAGTCATGTGACTTGTGCTCTGGTAAACTTCAATCACTCTTTACTACTGTACTGCAAGTTGGAGTGATATCACCCCCTCCCTTTTCCCCCCAGCAGCCAAATAAAAGAACAATGGGAAGGTAACCAGATAACAGCTCCCTAACACAAAATAACAGCTGCCTGGTAGATCTAAGAATAACACTCAATAGTAACAATCCATGTCTCACTGAGACTCCTTCAGTTACATTGAGAAGGAAAAACAGCAGCCTGCCAGAAAGAATTTCTCTCCTAAAGTGCAGGCACAAGTCACATGTCCAGGGGCAGCTGGGAAATTGACAAAATGTCTAGCCCCATGTCAGATTTCAAAATTGAATATAAAAAAAACCTATTTGCTCTTTTGAGAAATGGATTTCAGTGCAACATTCTGCTGGAGTAGCACTATTAACTGATGCGTTTTGAAAAAAAAACATGTTTTCCAATGACAGGATCCATTTAAAGGTCACAACACCTTATTTTTACTTTTCCGTTTAGATCAGACTAATGGTTAGGCTGAAATGAATTTATTTTACTTTCACCGCTTATATGAAAGTATAACTGACTCATCTTTCGGATTTAGCATTGCCTAAGCTGCTAAAAGCTGGCTACAACTTCCTTACCTACTCCCTTAGTTTTCATATAGGTTTATAATGCCCTAGGAAACCACTGTAACAAAAATGACCTAGCTGTAAATGGTATTCCACATGACATCAACAGCCCAACAAAACCATAAATTAAACTCTCCATCCCATGGACAGCTCCCTAGTTGTGCTCAAAACATATACAGAGGGATATCATAAACTATGCCTAAGCATGCAAAATGCATAATGCTAAAACTACAACTACAATCCCAGTTCTTTGGTGAGTGAGAACATTTGACTCTTCTGAATTCTTGAATGAATGCCGTATTTTAATAGCAACTACATTTCAGCTTTAAAGCATAACAGGATTGCTGGGTTATGACCAGAACTAGTAAGAACTAGTATAAATTACTCGTATAGAAGATGGCACAACCCTCCCCCAACAAAAAAAGGTTTAAAATAAACATTTTCTTTCTGTCCTGTAGCATTTTTTCATAAGTAATTGGCAGTATGTACCTCTTTAGTACCTGTGTTGTAGATCTCCTGTCCACTTACACGGAATACCCTCTGCGCCACCAGCCTGTTAGAGTACAGAAGATCACAATGGGACATACAGTATTTATAAAGGTGTGCAAAAGGCTGTTGCAAAATAAACTTAATTTATAAAGCTCCATTATTGTCTTTACTCGAGAGTAAATGCCATGCATCTGGTTCATGGCAATAATCAACTTCAAGCAGCTTCAAGAGCTATGTATTATTGGTCTATCGCCTAAAATAATAGATTGAAGTCAATGCTCTGTATGGCGGCAGCAGGTTTTACATGGCATTTCATGCAAGAATTTTACACTCAGCTACACAGTCTAATAAAGTAGTTACACAGCTTTATAAATATATGTTATTTTGCATATGTTTTCCATGCCATCCATGTGGTGATGGTGTATTTTAACGTTGTTATGAACCTTAAGGGTTATTGTACACTATGCATTTCTCTGTAAATTGCCAGCATTGAAAAAGCCAATATAAGTGTGTGTATTTAGGGGCATTAGGGGACATTTTCCACCAGAAAAATGTATGCTTTCTGGCTTTCAGTGACATGTAGATTGCCTTCTCAATACATATCTTATCCACCACCATTTATCCACAAGCAGAGACAATGTATAATGTTTTATGACATCCCCCACTAAATACTGTGGCAGCAATTATAAGTATAATATTGAGTAAAGAATTGGAAAGTGGTAGGAAAATACTTGAAATAACTATTTATAGTGTACAATATATTTTCTAGGTTACAGGATCCTTAAAAGAGTATTTCAACATTTTTCAACTTAAAACGCACTTTTCTTTGAACGTTCATACAATTAGAGCATCAATCTTATGGTTCGGTGATGTTTCTGCTTGTTGAAAATGATGTGCTTAGACCTGTATGGCTGCATTAAGTGCATGAATTGACATTTAACAGAAAGTTGTTTTTGTGTTTTCAGAAATATGATCCTTGTTGGCAAACAGTACAAAACACTTCTATTGATCTGTGACTTGTCGCTTGCTTTATAGCGGGTATGACGTCTCAAGCTAGGAGTAACTGACGGAATAGCATTTCAGCTATATATATATAAAGATTCAGAAGATTATTAGTATTTTTGTTAAACAAACAAATTTGTGTTTAGTTTAGACTTTAGTCTGCACCAGTCTCACAGCAACTGAATTATGTTTTTTATTGTTTTGGCTGGTCAGACAGGAATTATTGTTTTGTACTGAAGACTCCTTAAAAGGTGTAAGATGACCCACCCTTGGTGATGACCTTCACCCTCAGCTTCCACTCGAGCAATCCTCGAAGAAAAGGAGACAGTTAGGAACAAGGGTGCGAGGTGCAACTATGCAGCTGAGTCCAGGCCGCAACTTCCCTGGGCCTATATTTGGTCACAGGTTCTGTTTCATGATAGCTACAGGCAGCACTGCTCTGAGTGTTCCTTACCTTGGTTATGTTCTGGTGACTGGTATTATCCTGGCCAATGGCGTAACCAGAGCTTCTTACACTTCAACATTACAATATTGTAGGTCCCTGGAGAAGATGATCTTTTTTAAACATAAAGCCCATTAGTAGTGCCAGAGCACTGAGAACCAGAAGTCCATTATACAGAGAGATTATCTGTGCACTGAGAACCTTTCTACCTCACAAGAACCAAACGTGGAGTATCTTCAATTTCCCTGTTCGGCCAAGATGTTTTGTGGTTAAAACAATAGGAAGCAGGTATGTTCAACAAGTCCTCCTATTTATTGCACTCATGTTGAGCGAGGGTATATACTGCCACTTCATACTTCCATAATATAGTAAATTATGTGCCCCCTATTGTAAAATTTAAAGATATTATTAACCACCAAGAAGTTCCATGACCATATAAAGGCACAATATAATTTACAGGATATTCCGGGTTCTTCTGTGATATATAAATATATATACAATTGAGACGGTGCTTGGCTTACTGCTGCCATTATTATTCCATTAGATTGGTGCTTGTATAGAAATACTCCATAGATTAAAAGGTATGCCTTTAATTACAGTTATGATGCCTGTTAATAAGATTTGTAGGAGGTATACATAGAAAACATACATAAACCATAAAGAAACCATAAAGAACATGTAAACATAACTGATAGAAACATTTAATATCACAGGTAACAAGAACATGAGCCTATAGATTTCTTTTGGCATGCACCACAACAGTACTCATCAGCTTATTGAGAAGGATCATCTGATCACATACAGTAGATCGCTTCCCATGTTCCTTGCATCACTTGTTTTTTATAGGTGTATGTTTTGCAGCTGTCTTTAATATACATGTCCACTGAAAAACATGCAACATAATGTCAGAACAACAACCACAAAACTAAGAAGAGTGCTCTGTGTCTATAAAAATAATCAGTTACCTTTAGTGATGGGTGAATTTCTCCTGTTTTGAGGAAATTCGTGATTTTCCGTGAAATTTGCAAAACTGGCAAAAAAAATTGTGAAACGTCAAAATTGGTGCCGGTGTCTGAACCATCGCTGGAGTCAAAGTTTTTCAGACGCTGACCCTGGCAAAACACGGAAATTCGCCGCAAATTTTCGCCTGGCAAATTAAATTCGCCAATAACTAGTTACCTTTTCTTCAAAACTAACATGCACAATAATGTTGAATGTGTCCACAGAGTGAGTACCTTACAATGCCACATGAGTAGGCAACTACTAAAAGTGCAAGAATGTAGTAGATCCTTTTGTCAGCGAATTCTAAAATATCATGAAGGGTTTTCCAGGAAACACCAAATGAGCAAAGTTAGCCCTGATAAGTGGTGAATGCAATTTTTTAAAAACAAATATACATGTTCCTTGAAAAGTAAATGTCATAAAAATATATCTTGGTTTTGACATGCATCAGGAAAAAGCACTGCAGTAAATCATGGAGCTAGTGACAGCAATAGAAAATCATCTGACATGGAACAAATAGCTCCCTGAGGCTCATGGTGTACATCTGAGCAGTTTCAGGCTGAAATCCGCCTCTAACAGCAGTTAAAGACAGACGGCAAGGCCAGGTTCAGGCAATTCTCTGCAGGTAAAAAAAGAGTTACGTGTGCCATGAGCCTCTGGGTTGCTGCATGTAAGGTGTTTTCATCCCTGTTACAAACACTAGCAAGCCAACGCATAGGATGATTATTTCCCATTGCTAAGAAAGAGAAGTGGCACAAGTGGATTGAGCTACAAGTTATATAGGCACAAAGTTTGGTTACACCTTAAGTCATTATACATTTTATTATTCATATTTGCTTTATAGGATGCACATAAAAATGATTATGTCTTTGTGGATTATTCTTTTTACACAATGTGTACTTTAAGCACTTTATATAAGGATATATAAAGATACATAAATAACATAACGCAGTCAGGCTTATTTATTCCCCATACCACAGCCAAAATGTAAACATTAAATAAACCCATTAGGATTGTCTCCACCAAAAAGGATTAATTATATCTTAATTGGGATCAAGTACAAGGTGCTGTATTATTATATGTTATCAAATTTTGAATTATTTAATTTAAATGGAGTCTATGGGAGACAACCTTCCCATCTAAGAGGACATGAGGGGTTATGTAATAAAAGACAGTAAATTTTGCCCTGGTGAAGTAACCCATAGTAACCAATCAGCCAATAGTATTTACTGGTCACCTGTTTGAAAGAATTCATCTTACTGTTTTCTATTAATTACTGCAACTGGGCAAACAATGCTTTTTAATCACATATTGGGGGATTGCCTCCAGTGGCAGCTAGTGTATTGTGCCAGATTATGGTTATACTATGTCCACTATGTTGGGTAACTGATTCTCTGAGTCTATCCTATGTGATTCATGATAACTTCCATTCTCTGAATCCCTGAAAAGCATGTGACTGACTTCTACTGCAATATGCAAGTGTTTGTTTTTAATCCCTGCAACTCCTGTTCTATATCCTTTAGGCGAATATGGCAAATCCTGGCTGAATGTTTCTGAATATTTATCCCCATAAAGCATATACTATACCCAGTATTATAACTGAGCAATGGCAGATGCTTCTTCAAGCCATAAACTCGGCAAAAGGTGTTTGCCAGGGATATCAGACCTGTGGCCTTCCTGGTGTTATTAAACCACAAATCTTAGGGGGGTTATTTATCAAGGTCCAAATTTTTCTAAGTAATTCTTATTTACAATTAAAAAAGTCTGAAAAAATTGGTTCGGGCAAAAATCCCATAACTTTGGAGCTTTGCCTGAAAAGTACAAATTTTTCGATCTTTTCCGCATATACTACAAATTTTTCAGAGTTTTCGGACTTTTTGGTCCAAAATCCCCGAAATTTTTGGTTATCAATACGGACAGCAGCACAGACACTGGGACCTTCCCCATTGACTTGTACAGGACCTTGAGAGCTTTGAGATGCTGGATTTTCGTAGTCAAAAATAAATTTAATAAAGTTTTTTTGTTTTTTTTTAGAACAAAAACTACAGATTATTTGAATTTTAGATATTCGGAGCATAATAAATAACCCCCTTAACATCCAACCAACTGCAAGAAAGATGCAGCTGCAGAAAGCCATTTAAAACTTGTTCAAAAGCTGTTTAGAATAGTCAATCTATAGTATATGCAACAGTTTATGTTCAACAATGCAGCAATATGTTAAATGTGCTTTCACCATTTACATTTTCTATATAGTTGCCCCATCTCTGCTCTGCCTAACAACATGCCCTTCTTTTAGTGTGGTTAACCCCCTGAGTCCTAGAGTTATCCCTTTTCCTTGAAGAGCCCCTTTTCAAAGCAGTTTTCTGTAGTTTAGCCTTTAATTGCTGAGTAACACGTGAGCTTTAAGCTGTTTCGATGAGAAATAGAATTATTCAATAGCCAATATACTGACAACATCATTTGTCCTTGATATTTAACAACACCCCATTGATCTTCCAGTTGAACGAAACAAAAAAAAACATGTTCTGTGGAGTCTGAGTTTTGGATGAATACATTGACCCCATAGTGGAAGCTAAGGAGAAATATGTGCATGGAAAGCTATAGTCTGTTTAGTTTATTTTGGCTGGTGCTGTTTACTGCCCTTGAAATACCCCCTTGTTATAATTGTATCAAGGTAATATAGATTGCACCAGGTCCAGCAACCTTACTGGTTACCTGTTAGCAAGCAAACAGTTGACTGGTTGCTATAGGTTACTAGACCTGACTTAAGCATTACTACATTCCCTTGAATGTCTAATTTTACTGGCTTGAATAAACATCTGAGAAGTCATGCATGTAATATGTACTCACACAGGCATTATATCAGTTTCTAAAATGCTTTACATATTAATCTGGGCAAAATGGGCACAGTCTGTTCCTCTGGAATGCCCAATGAAACAGATGAGAATGTCCTGTTTTGGTTAAAGCTTTGCTCAGACTAAGAAAGAGAATTGTTTCGCAAATGAGCATTTTGAAAAGTCTTCTAGATGCAGATTCTTGTTAAATCTTTCAAAATTGCTGCTTCACTGAGTGAACATGTCTTTAGTAGGATTGTATTGTCACTATATGGACAGAGAAAAGGGAATTCATTTTTTAAAAAATTAGATTTTTTTTTTGCCATGGAACATGGAACATGGCCTTCCTGTAAGTTTGGAACTTTCTCAGTAATGGGTTTCTAGATAGAGGATCTCATACCTGCATACTTTATAGTTACTAAAGAATTAAGTGAAGTAAGCTGGCCAAAGACATTCAGCTTATATCCGTGCCAATCTTCTGACCTGCAACAAAATCGTCTGACCTGTAACTAACCATTCAGATTAAAATAAAGTAGTAAAGAGTAGGGATGTAGCGAACCGCCGACAATGTGTTCGCGAACGCCGTTCGCGAACACCGGCAAAAAATGCGAACAGTTCGCGAACTTCGAACATCCGAAAATCGTTCGATTCGAACGATCGAAGGATTTTAATCGTTCGATCGAACGATTTTCGTTCGAATCGAACGATCGAAGCCATTGGATCGAATGATTTCATTCAATCCAATGGCTTCGATCGTTCGATTCGAACGAAAATCGTTCGATCTTAGCGATCGAATGGTCGAATGGTCGAACGATTTTGACGCGAACGCCTATTGGCGAACGTCGCGCGACGTTCGCGAACTTGCGGCGGACGCGAACAGTCGAAGTTCGCGCGAACTAGTTCGCCGGCGAACAGTTCGCTACATCCCTAGTAAAGAGAACAAATCACACAATGCTCAGGCTATGAGTGACAGACACCAATTGTACGAAAGTTATGTCCAACAAATAGTAGTGACTAGTGATGGGCGAATTTCTCTTGTTTGGCTTCATCGAAAAATTTGCGAAACTCGAATCTAATACACGCAGAGATATTATCAGTAGACGATATAAATCTTTTAACCTGTCCAGTTGACTGAACGAAAAATGTCGGGAAAATCAACACACGGTTCGAAAATCTTCATTTTGTACGATGTCTATGTGTCTATGGCCATTTTAGATTTTAAGCTCTAAATTTAGACTGTAAGTTTTATGGGGCAGGGATCTCCTTCCTACTGTGTCTCTTACCACACAGCACTTAAACAGTATATATTCATACTTATTTATTATTTATTATAATGCTTGTCCTCCCTGTGTACTTTTCTACATTGTAAAATTGTACAGCACTGAATATTCTGGTAGCACCATATAAATGAGGTTATACAATTTCCATCCACACTCAAAACACATAAGGACAGGTCAACGGGCCTCTGATAAAACTGTCGATTGTATGTGATAGCTTGTTATTGAATTCTAAAGTCCGCAGGGGCAACAACTGTTAATACAGGTATGGGACCTGTTATCCAGAATGCTTGGGACCTGGCGTTTTCCAGATAACAGATCTTTTTGTAATTTGGATATGCATACCCTATCAACTAGAATATCATTTATGTTTTAAATAAACGCAATAGGCTGGTTTTGCCTCCCAAGAAGGATCTATTATATCTCAGTTTGGATCAAATACAATGTACTGTTTTTTTATTATAGGAAAAAATGTAGCCTATGGGAAATGGCCTTTCCTTTATTTAGAGCTTTCTGGATAACAGGTTTCTGAATAATAAATTCCGGAAAGTGTATATAAGCTGCTAAAGTAATCAGCCTGTGTATCAATACCCTAATGCTCTGCAGAATATGTTGGCGCTATATAATAAGAATAGTAATACTAAAGGATCACTAAATTTACGGGTGATAAGAAAGTACATTGTGGTAGATTTAGCATCTCTGCATTTTGCCTGCTACTATTTTCCATAAACTAACTCACCACTTTACAAGAAAATGCCAGCACTGGTGATTTTTATGTGACACTTATATTGCCTTTGTCCCTTGCCCTCATCCTATTCCTCATGCTGACTGTGTGTTTCTCCCTATCCACACATATATTGCTTGGTCCCAGGCAGTACTTTGTCTTGCTCCTAATGATATTTAATAGCAAATGCCCATTAATATCCATTGTATTCTAAGACCATGACATGCACTGTATAGTTACATGTATCAACACACAATCATGTGAAAAAGCTAAGTAAGATATATGACAACCCCAACATTAAATTGATTGTCAGTCTATGAGTCCTCTGCAGAAACCAACAACAATTCCCAGCACCCCCCTAACAGCCCTACAACAGGGGTCTCACAATCAAACCCTGCACAGGACTTTCATGTCATCTGCATGACCAACAGCTCCAAATCAAAACAATCAAAACCTGACACATACTGGATAACTGTCTCACCGCACTGAACATAATTTTCACAGTGGCTATGCCTTCATAATAAAAGCTAAGTGAGTCCAGGGTTGGGCTGTCCTTAGTAAATAAATAACAAACCCACTGGCAGCAGCCAGACATGCTTAGATTGTAAGCTTTTAGGTCAGAAGCCTGCTGCCTGTCTGTCTGCCTGTCAGTTGCCTAATTTCCACAAAACCTTTTTGAGCACAGGACTTTGTAAACATGCTGAATAAACTGATGGTTGTATATGAATAGGGACACACATACCTGGACATGGTTGAGTGTCCATCCATTCATACGTACTGTACATGTTCATGACTCACACATCCACTAGAATAATAGCCATATTCTTATAAGAACGCAAGGTACATTACCAGGCAGGACTGTCGCCAATAGGGCTTTTCCCTCCAGTGTCAGTTAAAAAAGTCTGTCCCTTTAACACAGCTCTGTGCTTAAACAATGGGACCTCCAAGTATTTCTGAGTCTTTAATGTTCTATAAATAATATATATAAATTAATAATAATAATGCCAGGGCATCAAGGCTTTAGACTTCTATGCACAATGCCATGCCATATCAGTGTCTTTAATACCATATAAATAGACAATAATATTGGCAGCACATCAATGTTATGGACATATTTGCAAAAGTCTGGATCTACTTTGAAATTATGATCTGCATTCATCCATGCAGATCCATTTGCTGCAGAAATTACATGGAGTGGTTCACCTCTAAGTTAACTTTTAGTATGTTATAAAATGGCCGGTTCTATGGAACTTTTCAGTTGGTTTTAATTATTTATTTTTTATTGTTTTTTTAATTATTTGCCTTCTTCTTCTGATGCTTCTTTCTGCCTTTATGTTCTGAAAAATGGTTTATATTTACTGCTGTGAGGTGCTCAATGTTGGCTCTGCTGCAATCATGAGCTTCCATATAATACACACAAAAATAGAAACAAAGACACACTTCATTCAATGCTTCTGCAAAAAATCCAAGACTTTTCTTGTATTTAAGGTGAGATCGCAGCAAACGTTTTGGGGCCAAGCCCTTTTATCAAATAACTTTTAAGTTGGTTTTAATTATTTATTTTTTCATGGTTTTTGAATTATTTGCCTTCTCCTTCTGACTCTTAACTGCTTTCAATGGGGGGAGTCACTGACCCCATCTAAAACAAATGCTCTGTAAGTCTACAATTTATTGTTATTGCTACTTTTATTATTCATCTTTCTATTCAGGCCCTCTCTTACCAGTCTCTTATAAACATCAAGGCATGGTTACATGGGTAATTTGGATCCTAGCAACCAGATTACTAAAATTGCAAACTGGAGAGCTGCTGAATAAAAATCTAAATAACTGAAAACCCACACATAATAAAAAAAAATGCAGACCAATTGCATATTATCTCGGGATATCACTCTATGCATCATATTAAAAATTAATTTGAAGGTGAACAACCCCTTTAATGCATTATTTGACCGATAGGCCCCTGTACATGATCCCCAGGGTCAACAATCGGATCAACCCAATTTGGCCCTGTGGGTGGATGTCCAAATTGTGCCTCAGATATGCTTGTTTGGGGACCTTGAACCTGGCAGTGTATAGTTTAGTCCCTCCTTCCCTGCCAGGATTTAAAATGATACAGAAAGAGAAGAAGTGTTAACCGGCTGGATTTCAGCATAGAAAATGGCATTTATTCATACTTTTTGAAGAAACAGGTAACTGTGATGGGTATATTAGGGGGTTCTGTGTTATGTGGGCCTCTTCATCAAATTTTGGTTTGGAAGCCGGAGTTCCCCTTTAGCTATAGAATGAGCTGAGACTGCAGGGGACTATGAAGCAGGCCTGGACTGGCAATGTGAGGGGTCTGTAAAATGCCATAGACAGTTTATTTATTTATTTATTGGGCTGGTGGGGGGCTGTTTGGGCAGTTGAAATGGCAGGGCCTATTTTGACTCCCAGTCCAGACCTGTTATGAAGTATAGTGGAGCCCAGTGTGGCACTGAATGATAAGCAGTTTCAATACATATATAAAAAAAATAAAAGTTTCAGAGGAGCCTAAATTGAATTTGAACTTATTAGAACTCCTCGGATCCTTGCATGCATAATACTCACAGCTAAGCACGGTCATGAGAGAGTTAAACTGCTTCCCTCTCCAGTCTGTCTCGCTGTTTAATGAGCTTTTATTTATAGAAAACCCTGAAAACACTGCTGTGAATAGGGGTTAATCCGGCGGCACCTCGGTCCCCCTAATATTCTGATTAATGACTGCTAATGCTGTTATTACATTCTCATTGCGAAGGCTTCCTGCCTCCGCTCCCCCTAGTGCCCCTGCAATCGCTGCGGTAGCGGTGTCTGACTTCAAGGTACAGGAGAGCTTGTAGAGGCGGGGCTGTGGGAGGGGCCTCGGACAGGCCCTGGGGACATGGGGGCGGGGCCGCCTGGGACTGGCTGCTACACACACACTGCTGCTGCTGCTGGAGCCGCTCAAACTCAACAGCCGCTTCCCCCAGGAGTTTCTCTTTCATCTCGCCGCTCCTGGCGCCTGCAAATAGCCTCATTTCGTCTGCAGCAGCCTCCCCCTCACTCCAAAGCACCCCCCTCCCGTCTCCCCGCTGCCTGGGCTGCTGCTGAGTCCTAGGGACAAAAGCTAAAGAGAGGTGGGCGAAAGTTATTATGCAGGAAAGGAAGAGAAAAAAGCGCCCTGAGTGTATAATTGGCGCTGGGGCCAGGGGACTAATCATGAGCTGATACAAACACTTGACTGGCCTCTTTCCTGCTGCCGCCGCTGCTGATGGCATGTGCCCTACGTGGCCAAAACGTTTGACCCGGCGCTCTTCTCACTGACTGGGGACTGTCAGGCTCCTGCTTAAGTCCTAAGGCTTAAAAAGTAGCTGCCATAGATGTGTCTGGGGAAGGCAAATGCCAACGGAGCGCGGAAAGAGTCTCAAAGCGATTTCTGCGCGATCGTCTGGAGATACGACTCGTGTCGCTTCTCCCACAGCAACTCCGGGGCCACTGTCCTGTGTCACTGCTGAATAAATTACAGTAACATTTTCAACGAATTAAAACAAAACAGACCAATCTAGGGAAATCTTTGCTACACTGTCAATGTAAAAAAATATACAAAAGTCGCATATTGTCAAAGGTTAATAATAGTTACAGTTTATATATTATATATTATAAAAAGTGATTCTGCTACTGACCCTCAGGTGACTGGTGATATGATAGTCCCTCTTTACCATGGCTCATTGGTGGTAGTTGTAGTTATATGATGGAAGAACCGAATAAAGAACTCTTAAAAACAAACTCTGGCCATTCTAGTTCTACAGATGGTTCTGCCCAAATTCAGTGTGGAATGTGTTAGCAGCAGCAGCAGTTCGAATGAATTCCCCTGGTTTAGGATAGAAGGGGAAAGAAGAAAGTTGTCGTGGATGACGGGATTTAAAGTTTAGTTCTTAAACTTTCACGGGAATCATATATATATATATATATATATATATATATAAAATATCTATATAAAATAGATGATAGATAGAGATAGATAGATAGATAGATAGATAGATAGATAGATAGATAGATAGATAGATAGATAGATAGATAGATAGATAGATAGATAGATAGATAGATAGATAGATAGATAGATAGATAGATTAGATAAATAGATAGATAGATAGATAGATAGATAGATAGATAGATAGATAGATAGATAGATAGATAGATAGATGATAACTAGAAATAGATGAGAGAGATGATGATGATGATAGACAGACAGACAGACAGACAAATAGATAGATAGATAGATAGATAGATAGATAGATAGATAGATGATAGATAGATAGATAGATGATAGATAGATAGATAGATAGATAGATAGATAGATAGATAGATAGATAGATAGATAGATAGATAGATAACTAGAAATAGATTAGAGAGAGAGATGATGATGATGCTAATAGATAGATAGATAGATGATAGATAGATAGATAGATAGATAGATAGATAGATAGATAGATAGATAGATAGATGATAGATGATAGATGATAACTAGAAATAGTAAATTCCTGCAGCTATGGTAGTTTTGTTCAGTCAATACACCAGTACTCAGTTTGCAATAATTTGCCCTAGGCGTCGCAGCATATCCAGTACATTGTGTAAAGTGCGTTATATGGATGACTAAGTAACATAACCTCATCATATTTCAAACCCAATTTTAAAAATGTATTTGTGATTCGCCAGAATGCGCTTATCTAAAATAGAGATTGATGATAGATGGATAGCAACGTTTAGAATAAAGTGCCAGCCAAAAAATGTAGCCCCTTCAGTGCAAGGCTTCCTTTCTCCCCAATAAAGCACCAAGCTCGCACCCAGAATGGATATCTTTGGAAACAAGAGAAATTGTGTGAAATGGGGCAACAAACCCGTAGCTATTACAGTGACTGTGTACATTATTAGTATACTCATTATGAGGCTTAGAGAATTTTAAGTAATAAATAAAATATATTTTGACATTGAATAAACGTGTATATAATATATATATATATATATATATATATATATATATATATATATATATATTATATACGTGCTGTGGAAATGACAAGTTTACTTAGAGGAGCGCTATATAAACTCTATCCTGCAATTACAGTGAGACACAGACAAATACACACCTAATACAATTGAGTTATGATTTTCATCTTTCTGCCCCCCACTAAATGTTCAGACTCTACAGCAAGAACTGTGCTTCAGGGTAGCGGGCTATTACAGATGAATTAATTGCTAGATTAAATGAGATAATAGTGACACATTAGTCTAATTGTTGCATGGAATCATTATGCAACGATTATGGGATATAATAATTGTGGGATAATTATAGAATGCATTAATCATGTGAAAACAGCAATTATTTTGCAGACTGTTTTGTGATAGGAGAGATTGTGCCTGTGTAAGGGCTGTGTGTTTTGGTAGGAGGCTCTGCGGGATGGGCAGTGCATGGGATATCACTCAGAGATTAGTGCAATTATATTCATTTTATGCTTCAGCTGTTGGATGATAGTGTGCAAATAGTGCAACTGCAGCGTGGGAATGGGATGAATAACTGCAGTCCTACAAAATAGGTGTTGTGTGTATGTGTGTGTGTGTGTGTGTGTTTGTGTATATGTCTGTTATAATGTTTAATTTATTTAGTGAGACTGCATTTGGACAGATGGGTTTTAAAGGGGAAGTACACTTAAAAATAATAGTTTGCCTTGTAAACGTTTTCAATTTGCAAAGCAGTAGCTGTTTGCTCCTTTGTGTACTCTGCCCCGTTGATTTTGACTATAGAAACAATGTAGCAGAAGCCAGTTTTACTAACAGACCTGTTTTTTGCTACATTGTTGGCGAAAGGGACAAAAAAAAACAACAACATATTTTGTGTGTGTCCTATAATTATAATTATAGTATCCTTTTCTATATACAAGTACTTCCCATTGACATCTTTAATAAACAATCTTTGCTGCCTAATAGGTCCTTGACCTAATGGCACAAAGCAGTCACCTTTCACTGAGCTCAGGCATCACATACTCAAACCCAGGGATAATACTTAAAATGTTTTCATGTAGACACATGCAGACGTTGCAAAGAAAGAGAGAAGCCTTTAAAGCTTAGACTAGAAAGAAAGAAAGAAGAAGAAAAAAAAAAAAGCATGGGTTATATGAGCTTCCTCTTCATATAATCAGACTTAATTACCCAAGTGACTTTTCAGTTTTCTTGTGATTACAGCCCTACAGGTATCAGTAATAACAGAGCACAGTTTGCAGTCTGTGTAATTAACTCCCTCTCTCCTTTTTTTTTTTTTTTGTAACAAAAACAGTCCAGAAATCAGTGCCATAAAGAGAAGCGCTCTTAGCCAATCAGAAGAGGCTTGAGGAAGCGTCACGGTGCTCGGGCGGTTCCCGTTGGTTGTCAGAGAAGCTCCTTGGTGAAGAGGAAAAAGACAAAGTTGACTGGAAGTGAATAGACTGAGCGGCTAGTTCACTGTGCTGGCAGTCTGCAACTACTACTACTACTGCTGCTACTACAGTGCGACAAGAAGGGGATTTGCTCCTGCGCCCCTTTACTCACCGCAATGTCTTCTCCCAGGAGGATCAAAGAGGATTTAAGCTCGGATGAAGAGGGCCAAGTGCACCCTACGCTCTCCCCATCTGAGGATCACAAGATCAAGATCTCCAGCCTCCCTTTCAGCGTGGAAGCGCTCATGGCTGATAAGAGGGTTCCTAAAGAGGCTCCCCCCTCACGTGCTGTGGACTCGTCTGCCGCCACCAGCACGCCTAACCGGCACCTTCATTTAGGGATCAGGGACAGCCCGAGCCCCCCTGGGCTCACAAAAACCTTTGAAACCTCGTCGGTCAAATCGGAAAACTCCGAAGATGGCACCAGCTGGTCCAAAGACGGGGGCAGCTATTCCCCTCCGCCAAGTAAGTCTTTATTGTGATCGCTTCTTTACGATCGACAATTAACAAGCCACAGACTTTTCCCCATCGCGAAAGTTGAAATCGCGCTACAGGCAGTTGTCTGATTTGCTCAGTTCCCCACGTTGATTTATTTTTGTTGCTGCCAGTATTCCTACAGCTACAGTTACCATATATATATATATACTGGCTTTTCACTAAACGTACAGCTGTCACAAGTCACGATCTTTAAATGTTTCTGATTTCTTAAAGCGCTGGTAACTTTTAGTATTTTATAGAATGCCCACTTCTAAGCAACTTTTCAATTGGTCTTTTTTTTCTAGGTTTATAATGATTAGCCTTTTTTTCCGTCTGACGCTTTCAAATGGGCGTCTAAAAAAAAAAGCAAATGCTCAATTTTATTACTCATCTTTCTACTCGGGCCCTCTCCTATTTATATGAGTATATTCCAGTGTCTTCTTCAGATTGATGCATGGTCGCTAGGGTCGTTTGGATCCTAGCAACCAGATTGCTTAAAAAGGCTAACAGAAGAGCTGCTGAATAAAAAGTTAAATGACTCAAAAACCACAAATGATAAAAAAAAAAAAATGAACACCCATTGCAAATGGTCATCATACTAAAAGTGAAATTATAGTATGTTTGTGTCTAGTATGTCTTCATTCCTATACATTTTCTGACAGTTTGGCCACCTTTCCCTAAACTGAATTTTAACTTGACTTGACCCAATGTTCAGTGGGATCTATTTTATCCCCCCCTCCTGTCCTGGTCCCTATAGTTAGATACACTATGTGCCTGGCATGTGAGATTTTGTTTTGTCTGATATGATGAATCTGGGTCGAGGTGTCTGGCTCATGGCTGATTTTAGATTCCTACCGCACACCTCCAATTCACCAATCCTGCAATAGTGGTGCGTCCTTCCGTGGACCCGGCCGGGCCACCTAGCAACGTATATTTTTGAAGAAACGGATCCGCACACACAGATTGTTGCAGTCGGGGAGTATCCCCTTTTATTTGCCACCAAACATTCAGCGTTTCGGGGGGCACACCCTCCCTTTATCAGGATACCTGATGAAGGGAGGGTGTGCCCCCCCCGAAACGTTGAATGTTTGGTGGCAAATAAAAGGGGATACTCCCCGACTGCAACAATCTGTGTGTGCGGATCCGTTTCTTCAAAAATATACGTGGCTCATGGCTGAGCAACTATATGGGTTAGTTCACAAGAGGAAATTCGCCTGGCTGGCGACTAATCGCCTCTTCTTCTGGGCGACAATTTCCCCGAACTGCCGACTTGCGCTTCCCAGGCATTTTCTGCTTTGTGCAGTTAAGTGATATGTCATTCCCTCTTCAAAGGAAGCAGATGATCTTTATAGATACTTGTTTTTTTTTATCCGAGAGTAAACATTTCTCTTGTGCTTTACGCTGGAGCGATAACATTGGTGAGTACAGTCAGTGCTGCAGCAGATGAGCATCATGAGATCCGGATGTTTGGGAGCTTCAGTTTGGCTGCTGTACACTGCGCTCTCCAAAGCATCTCTGCGCGATTTAACGCAACGGCCTTATTTGCTGCTCAGGCCAGAAAGCTGCTTCTTTAACATTTTGTGTGGCCATAAATGTTTGTGATTGTTGCTTGTAGCCTGCTAGCTCTCCCACTAGGCACTAACTACACAGATTATGTTCATACACCTGGGAGACTGTGTGCAGCCAGTATCGAAAGTTTATCAGTGATGGTTCTAGGGCAGTGATCCCTTACCATTACAAGTGAGGACAGGTTGATCAGCGACCCATTTAAAAATATTGGAAATATCTTCCATTGGCAATATCTTAAACTTTCCCTGCCTAATACATTGGCCTCTGCCTCCTAATCAAGGACAGCAGGGTTCTGTCAAGCCTTCATATATCAGGATTATTAAAACCAAACACTCTATTCTTCAACAAAAACAAAAACAAGCACTTAACTCTTACAGGATAATTTTTTTTTTTACATAAACATATACAATAAGGGAAGTTGTTGATAGACGTGTGTGCAATTTACACTGCTAAATCAATCCAGACCATGTATGTGTATATTAAATCTATTACAGAGAGTGGAGGTAGAGAAAGAGAGAGATGTGCATGTGTTCCCAGCATGACTTGGCAGGTTTGGAGTCACAAGGAGAGTCCAAGGATGAGTTGAAAGGGTTAAAAAGATGCAGGAGAGAGCTGGAGCTGTTGCTGCTGTGGGGGGATGAAAAGAAAGCCTTGTTTGTATTCTCTTTCCCACACACCTGTAGCCTCCAATCTGTACAACAGAGTTCCATCCCTGACCTGGCTGCTCATTGTAGCTGCACCTTGATGTTCCCCAAGTGGGAGATATATAGACAGATATAGCTGGGCCCCATTTTTTTTTACATTCTTCTTATTGGGTGTTTATTGCATTCAAACTGAGCTCTTTTTTCATTTCTCAAAGTAGACTGGGAAAGACGTGGTTCTATCTATCTATCTATCTATCTATCCCTCTCTTTAGCTTTCTAAGGTGTATATATATATTATATATATATATATATATATATATATATATATATATATATATATATATATATATCTATATATATCTACTAATGGCTACCTATAGAAATATAAAAAGCAATCTTCTAGAACAGCATGATCCTAAAAGCTTGCTTTGTAATATTTGTGTTTATTTAGCAATAAAAAAATAGTTATATTTATTTCCCTCTGAGTGCAAACTTTTTTATTCTGACCTATTGACTAATATATTCAATTATTGTTAATACTATCTATTATTAATATCTATCTATCTATCTATCTATCTATCTATCTATCTATCTATCTATCTATCTATCTATCTATCTATCTATCTATCTATCTATCTATCTATCTATCTATCTAATCTATATCGCCAGACACATATTATTAGGTTACAAACAATGTATCATTGTAAAACGTTAAAACGCATTTAACTAGCAAGAAAGATTAAAAAGGCAAACTAATCTGATTAACGGAATTAAACATAAGCATGTTAACTGAAACAATTTTCAGACTTTTTTTTTTAGACTTAAGTCACCAAAGAATGTAATTAAGTTAGAAGTTTTCACAAAGAACTTCTGACGGTTAGAAAATAATTCTTTCAGTGGGTTGACCTAGGAGCAAAAAACAGTTTTGTATTTTTTTTTAGTAACAAGAATAAAGTAAGTTATTGCCCTCTCGGTATATATATGTATATATTCGTCAACGATGTGTCTCACAGCGCTATTTGGCATGATTTCGCTAAATTTTGCGCAATTAGGTTTTAGCGCTGTGAGGTCTGATACAGAAAAAACAATTGTGAAATGTTACGTGCTGCGATGGGAAAGTCACAACAATGACATGAAAATGTGTGCATTAAAGTGGCATTTATTTACAGCAGAACAAGATTATTTTACTGTACACCGTTCCAAAAACTTGATTATTCTTTCTCCGAGACAAAGCATGGCTAAATTCTAATATACAGTAGCATTATTAGACTCATATGGGAATAAAATTCACCAGTGTTAAAAAAATAAACTCTATATAAATTGGCATCCCAATTTGTGATGGTATCTTCAAAAAGCAAAAAAAAAAAGAAAACAATGTTTAGTCACCCAGGGGTTCTAAGTGCAGATTATATCAATTGAAACCAAACCAAATATTCACTGCTTAAAGCCAAATATTCACATTCCATATCCATTGCGATGTGATGAAACTTTTACAAACTCAAAAAAGTTTCCGTGTTTAGGGGATATTTACTTATATATTCACTATATATATATTGGAAAACCCTACCAAATGGGCTCTATATTCAATTTATGTCAACATCTCAGAGTTTGGGCTCCTGTTTTGGGCCTTTATAACGTAAATACATATCTATTCAGCAACACCAAACAATTTGGACCCCACATTTTATTTTGTATCAGCTATAGTGAAAAAAAGGTAAGAATGCACAATACTTCGTTTTAATTTACACGGCCTGACAACAATAGAAACAGTGTCATATTACAATATATTGGTGGCACTGCAATAAAATATACTCCGGATTAGAATAAAAAAAAAAAAAAAAGTCCCCAGAGAAATTGCTTCTGGTTTAAAAATTAACAGGCTTGTCGGATTTATCTTACACATAAAATGCCATAGCCATAAATTATTGGATTGTTAAGGATTTAGAAATCGTTTGAAGATGTTTATTTGATTGATGTCTCAGAGCTTAATGACACAACTACATGAAGCACACAGAATAAATTGGGGTGTATCGTCTTTATAGGACAAACTAAAAGGATAACTGGCAATTGCATTTTGCAATTATTAAACAGACAAACCATGCATTATTTATGCAAGGTAATTCCCCCAAATGTCTCTTTGTAGCAGTCACTGATTGCAATATAAACCATCAGCATGTAGCTTTATATGTTCATTTGGGTTTCAGTTATACTTGTGCACCACTAAGAAACAACTGCTATTCTGTAGCATAGTTACTGGATGGCAATATTTAACTCCATATCATTTATCTTTCTATACTCAGTGTTGCTCACGCCCTCTGTACTACAATATAAATAGTAATGTAATAAGTAAAGTCTGTATTTTATGTAGTAGAGTTTGAGATACCCATTATCATCTATTCTTCTTCGCTATACTATGCTTTACCTATAGTGTACTATACTATAACTAACTATAGTATACTATAAAGGATTATACAAAGATACAGCAGGCAATGGGGGTGAATAGTAGTTTAACTAATAGTTCTAAGTATATAGGGTTGATCCTCCTCTATTTATACCTTTACTAAGGTAAACAGGGGAGTAATATTAACTGCAGTACAGAGGGATGAAACTATTTTGGGTATCACTACACTACTGAAATTCCACTGCAGCACAGAGGGTTGACAAGAGCTTACATATTTTGCGTATGATTACCTGTTCTACAGGACAAAGGTCTCTGAACTGTACACGTTATTTCCAGGATCCTTATTTTAAGTTGTATAGTTGAATAAATGCAAAGTCAGGCCTTAATACTTTAAAACTTTGTGCTACTATCTACTAACTGCAGTGGGTATTGTTCTGTGTAGTTCTGTTTAGTTTACAGACAGAATTGCATCACCTGTATATCGCCTGAACGTTGGTAAGCGTAGACTGTGAGCTATAGAAATTTTCAGGGTAGACATCAAAAAAGCAACCCTCTGTAGTGGGATAACACTGTTTACAGATATGTAAAAACATTGTCATAATATCACCTCATATAGTTCTATGAGAATCCATAACTGCAGAATTAGCATGCACACCAGTTCTCAAACTCATTCATCACACCACTGCTGCTTTGAGCTCATTGATTGGGGTAGGTATAGATATATCTATATAACATATGTATGCTTATATTGTTGCCTTCCCCTCAGTGTACTTAACTTCTACCAGACTAATTCTTTAATATGTCAAAACTTTTCCTATTCATAATTGTAAAATATTTACTGTAGCCCAGTAATAGTCTGCCCCTCTGCATTGTAGTATATTTACTGTAAGACTCAAGACCAACCAGCCCCTCTGGTCTGTAATATAGTTACTGTAACTCAAAGGCTCATTCAGACCTCTTTAATATAATATAGGAAGGGTCAACCTAAATCATACCAGAGAGAAGGCCCAAATGCTTTATGGTGATCCAGAATGGTGTCAGTTTCAATATATTTATACAAATAGAATCACTGCATTACAAATTGGGAGTACGGTGGCTGGGAGGCTACTTTTAGCTGTTGAAGAGGCCTGAACTGTAATAAAGTTTCTTATGTCAATGATCAGCAGTCTTCTGCACTGTGGTATAGTTATTGCCTAGATCCATCAGCCCCTCTGTATTGTTGAATAGGTAGTGATAGCCAGGATCAATCAACTATTTGTAGTATATTATATTATGCCTAGGACGAATCAACCCGTATGTTCTTAAATGCAGGTATTTACACATATGTATGACTGTATAATGTTAACATTTTGCTCTCTCTCTTTTTTAGGACACCTGAGCCCATCCTCTTGCACTTTGAGGAAGCACAAAACTAACAGAAAGCCCAGGACTCCCTTCACCACCTCCCAGTTACTGGCCCTAGAGCGCAAGTTCCGCCAGAAGCAATATCTCTCCATAGCAGAAAGAGCAGAATTCTCCAGTTCCCTCAACCTCACAGAGACACAGGTTAAAATATGGTTCCAAAACAGAAGAGCCAAAGCCAAAAGACTCCAGGAAGCGGAAATAGAAAAGCTGAAAATGGCAGCAAAGCCCATACTACCTCCTGGCTTTAGTATACCTTTCCCCATCAACTCTCCTATTCAGGCTGCATCATTGTATGGATCATCTTATCAATTTCACAGGCCTGTTCTTCCAATCCCACCCATGGGACTTTATGCTACACCTGTTGGATACAGCATGTATCACTTATCCTGAGGAGGGTGACATGACATAGGAAAGGAAAAGAGTACTGGGAACATGTTCATAGACTCAAAGGGTCTCAAGACCGCCCATCATAAAGAATGGGAGAGCCCAGCCTCTCTTTTACAGGGTGCCCTCTGGATCAAACTGCACCCTTCCTCCAAATACTTTAATTGCAGCAGTTCCTTCATGCAACTGCAAAAGACTGCATTGAACAGGTACCAAAAATCATAGCGACAGCCGTGTATTGGTGGATTTCTTCTCCGCCATCAGCTCCTTAATTTTAGTGACTATGTTCAGGCCTAGTATTACATATCAGCCTGTACTGAAATGTATGAGCTTTATTCAGTTGTACGGGACTCACAGTCACTACTGCCTTTTTATAAAGGCAAAATAAACCCAAAGACCCACAAGAAACACTTGATGTAAAAAAAAAAATGTAAATAGAAATCACAAGAAATAACCATTGAAGGGGGTTAAGGGTTTTGCACTTAGAGGTTATTGATCAATTAGGTGCAGTAACTGAATTATCAAGGCTGGCCAATTCTGGTTTATATTTTGAACACATAACCAAGTATAAAATGATGGGATACCTGTGTCTTTTAAATATGAATATCTGATGGTGACCTCACTGTGGTGATGTTCACTGTGTAGCCTAGAGATCTAGTAAGCATAGAAGGGTATCTAAAGAGAAAGTAGACCTTGCTACTGCTAATGGGCCCAAAGGGAAGTGTAGGGGTCCTAGTAGGGCACTGAATGATGGCAGTTCCTCTATATGTTTATAAAAAAAAATGTAGGGAACCCTAAAATAATTTTACTGCGGGACCAGTAACTTGTTACACCACTGCATCCAGACATGTATATTTAAATACACACCTCTCCACAAGTTATTCCTGGGTTTTTCAGATGTGAGCTGTTTTCATAAAGGTTGCCCTGGAATTCAAATATTAAAAAAAGGCTTATTCTCTGCCTTTAATGCAAGTCTTATAGGCCTGGACTGATACTATGCTATAGAATTGCAGTTGACAGGGTTAAACTTGAAACCAAAAAAACCTGACTAAATTTAGCAGATTTTTCAGAGTGCCGGTTGTTTGTTCCAAATACAACACAGAGCATGTGTCCCTTGGTTACTGGCATCACAGGGACCCCTTAAGGGGAAACATGTTGATTAAAGCACAAATTACATAGTATTTTGCTTAAACCGTGTTTGTTATTTTAAGTACATATTTCAGGAATGTCCAAACTGTGGCTCTTTTAGCTGCAACTTCCAGCATTCCACCAACAGCAAGAAGGCTGGAGAGTTTCAAGATGGACAGTCCTGGATTAAATGATTGGTTCCCTTTTGATTTTGGGGGTCCTAGACTTCTATATCCCTATCTCACATTTTCAGCTCAGGTCTTTGACCCAATCTCATACCAAGTAAATCTCTAAATGTAAAATGTATGCAGTTTTGATACTTTTAGTTGGGGAAATAGGGGGGTTTGTTTATTTTGTAAGGAGGAATAGTGCCCGTTTTAATCGGGAAAATCTGCTTAGATTGTGATTTAGAAGCAGCATTTGTTTATCATTTTACATTGCTAATTGCTAGCTGTGGCACCAACTGATGAAACTTACTCTTGTGGGAAGCAAGCTACTCTTACCAGAATTAGCTTAGGCTGCAAACTATCACATGATGCTCCTTTACTACCTAATGTTATGGGTAAACTGTCTGAGGAAATAGGGGTGAGTTGTGTTTACAGACAGAGCACTTAGCACTCATAATGAGCCCCATGCATATTAGCTGAAACCTATATTCTAACCTACTTGTTCTATTGCTAGCTAGCAGATGCTAGCACATTGTCAAAGCACAGGCCACACAGACAAGCTACATTCTTTTATATGTCAAGCTAATAGACTGACCAACAGATACAAAAAATGGCCTTTATAGCACACAGGCAGCCTATCAAAGTGAGCCTTCTCAGGAATTCAGCAGCTACACTCCAAATGCACTGTGCTTGTATATTGGCCATAGCTGGTTCCTGCCATTGTTCTACCCACCAGATCAAGCTCCATCATACAGGGAGGGTCATTTTAGGTAACAAAATAGTAGCTATTGCTGTTCTGTCTCTGGCAAGGACTTTTTTTCTGGGTCAGTTGCTGTAATGTTTCCAAACAAAGCTGCAAACGTAAAGAGTGACTTTCAGCAATTCTTTGCTGTCTAGATTGCAGTTTTATCCTTTATTTTTTTTTTTAATGAAATTGTTCACCCAAGTCAATGAAGGTTTGAAAGATTTGATCCTATTTTCATTTTTTTTTAATTTTATTTGTCTGATAAAAAGGGTAACTGTCATTTTCAAAGTTAAGAACCAAATATTATTTTCTACTGTGGTGGATTGTGGTCATACTGATTAGTCATTTATGAAGTCTGGGCTGTATAGTAAATGATTGTCTGCGATGAGATCCTATTATGCAATGGGTGTACAGAGGTCCCAGGGATGGGAAATATATAGTCTGAAAAGCTTATGCAACAGGATGTGTCTAATGCAATATGCAAACTAACCAGAAACTTAAGTGCCTCATAGTTACATTTTTTTGGGTAAATATTAAACAACAAAGCCAATGTTAACACTTTTTTTTG